>JAQPPZ010016096.1:6000000-6460367 GCA_028583015.1 Wollemia nobilis
TCAAGGGGAGCAAATTTGGAATCCAATGTTTGAAAAAGCAATTTTTAAAAAGGGTTGCCATCAATATCAAAGGGGGAGATTGTTGGAAATTTTGAGTGTAGTGTGTTGTCATTAATATCAAAGGATTGATGTCATAGGTTGATGTCAAAAGAGAATATGTCATTGGCTATCATTGATCATATTATAATATTTATTATTATAATATTGGTTGAAGAAAAGCATTATAATATCTACATTTTAAATATTATAATGAAGGCCAAAAGTTTTAAAGGCTCTTTGGAACAATGGTCTAAAATAAAGCTAAGGTTTAAAAGAATTAATATTATTGATGGCAATAATATTAAATATTAAGGAATGTCTCAAAAGAATTAATTATAGAGGCAAGGTTCAAAAGGAGCAATATTATAATAATTTTATTATTATAATATAAAGTTTTTTATATATATATGAGTGCCATGAAATTGAAGATAAATTCAAATTATAAAATGGTCGATGTCATATGGATGAAAAACAAGGGTGTCGACACTAGAAGAAGACCAAATAAAACATATAATGTAGAGTAGAAAAATGGTGCACCTAGCAAGGGTAAATTAGATGCATATGTTGTTCTACTTGATCTAAGCACTACAAAAGTGACACTTATTACAAGCATAAAATGACAAGTATATAAAAGAAATGGGTGGTTCTCCTTATATTAATATAAATTTCAAATATGAGGTTACAAAATTTCCCCTTGAGGGCTCTCAATTGATACACTCAATACAATAACCAAAGAATCAAATCCTTCCAAGAATCCAAGGCGTGCTTCCAATATCTTCCTCACATTCACAATTGAAGAGTGGGCTTTCAATGCCACCATAAGATGTTATATCATTGTGCTAGATTTTATGGTCCTTCCTCATGCACTGTGATACCTGATTCTACACACAAGAAACTACAATTGATCAAAATCATGTGTGGATTAAGATGAAACCATGAAGGTGCATGCATCAATAAGCTTGAAAGAGGAAAAGTACAATAGACTATTCAAAATTACTCTGAATACTACCAAAAGTGAGATCTGGGCATATTATATTCTTTGTGAACGATATAATAAAAATATTAAGGAAATTGTGCCTATATTTTTGGTCATCCTAGGGTGTGGTATTCAGACCTTCAACTCATAAAAACATAATAACAGGAGCAATACAACTCCAAATTTCACCAAATTTGAAAAAAGAGCATATAATCTATTCTAGAAACTATCTGTGCAAAAATAATAAAGAAATTGTAATCCAATTTATAGCCATCATAGGGTGAACCATTTAGGACTACAAAACACAAAAATCATGATAACTAATTCAAAACAACTCCAAATTGGATCAAATTTGAACAACAAGCATATAATCTAATATAGAATGGACCTATGTAAAAAAAATAACAAAATTGTACTCTAATTTGTGGCTGCCATAGGGTGTAATGGTTAGGACTATCATAATTTGAGGGCCTAGTGTGGGATGACCACCAAATATGCTGGTTTTATACCACCAATTCCTTTGTAAATTGGTCCAAAAAACTCTGAGGGGTATTTTCAATAAATTTAGGGATAGGATTCACTCAAATGCATCAATTTTATAAATATATTTTGCATTTTGTAATCACTTGAAAACCTCCTTCGCTTGAAGGATATATCAAGGGAAAATACACCATCAAGTGAGGATAAATATCGGTAGCACTTCATGGTGAAATATGCAAAGGCTCATATCTTGAAATTGGGTGGAATTGATCCTCTTTATAACCCAAGAGGGCATATGGGCAAATGGTATATGAGGCCATGTGAGGCAAGAGTCACCATTTGTCCCAAAGTTCACCATGCATTGGAGGAGGAAATAATATCCCTTATTGATCTCCAATATGCAATGTGTCATGAGATTTATGCACCCTCTCACTAGCATGCTTGAATAGGCAGGATAATGGCAATTTTTGGGTGCCATTTGTCCCAATTTTGACTTTTTAAGGGTTAAAAGCCATGGTCATCACAACCAGGGATGGCTATTAGTGGCCATCCCAGGGTGTGACGACCATGCCTACATGGTCCAAAACTTCCCAAAAGTGGGGTAGAACCTTCCAAAAGTGGTTGGGACCTTTATGTAAGATTTGAGAGTTGCCCAAGGTAGTCGTATGGTATCCAATTATATAATGCCTTGGTTTTCTAATTAGATTGACATAATTATAGTTTCTATAGATGTCCCTTTTTGGGATATATTGTGTGTAGCACAGTGCTGAGCAAAAATAGATAATTAAAATATCAAATGATTAAGTTTATTCAGTAACCTAACTTTAGATACCCCAATCATGGAAAGATCATGTGTTCTTGAATTCTTGCTTCTGATGAGATAAGGTACTTGATTCAAGTAAAAAAATTCTAATAAGGCTTACTTGACCTTGGACATTCTTTAGCCATGAGGAAGTTCTATGTTCCTTCATGATTCTATAATGCCAAGCATTTGTTTGATTGAAATTTTTCTTGTTTGCTACCCCAAGTAGGGGTGTGATTGTCTTTGTCAATGATTAATTGGATGAACACAATTTGCATGATTGAGTGTTTTATTATTGATTTTGATTATGAATTTTTTAAGTATGACTACCTCCTCAAGCGATGAATCAATGAGGGAATGACCAGTGATAATAGTGATGAATCACTTGACCCATATGACTTGGTTGGGTTTCCTTCAGTTTTACCCATTGCAAGATGTGTCGCTTAATCCATATGTCTTAGTTGGATCCTTTTGGGTGGCCAAAGGGTTTATGGGTACCTTTGGAGCTTTTTGCGTGACCAAAATTTTTATGGGTACCTTTGAATATTTTTAGGTGACTAAAGGATTTATCCTTTGGAGAATTTTGGGTGAACAAAGAGTTTATGGGTACCTTTGGAGCTTTTTGGGTGACCAAAGGGTTTATGGTACCTTTGGATTTTTTTGGGTGACCAAAGGGTTTATGGGTACCTTTGGATATTTTTGGGTGACCAAAGATTTTTTGGGTTCTTTTGTAGCTTTTTGGGTGACCAAAGGGTTTACAATGCCTTTGAAGCTTTTTTTTTTTTGAATTTACATGGTGGAATCGGTAGCTGCCATGAATTCGGGCAGGCTGTCCAGATTTTTATGGCCACCATAGTATTCTGTGATGTCTGCCCCAAAAGCCGCCACACATATCTTCATGTAGTCCGCACCTATAACCACCATGCCACAATAATTTTAAACCTTTTATGCCACTGAAAGCACCAGGAAAGGGACAAGCGTTCAGTCCGATGAGGCCCGAGATTTGAACCTTGGACATCCGCCCCCTTATGGGGTTTGGATGAACCAATTTGGCTACACATCGAACTTGCCTTTGGAGCTTTTTGAAATTGATTTATTAACTATTTAATTGCTGATTAGGCTAAGTATGATACCAATAATGCCCCAGTTGATGTTAAAATAATATTTGCTTGATTTTCAATTTTGATATTTTGGAGAATTATATGCATGATGTGTTATGATTTATGGATGCACTAATGGATGCATCTGTTGTACTATGATGTTATTTTATGATATGCAATGTGTGTATGCATAATGAAATGGATGATCTATTAATATGTATTGATGGAATATTAATACTATATGACATACTATGTTAGCACCATAGACTATATAGAATTCATTGATTCTTTTTGTAATGTGATTATGTGATGAATTTGTGAAAGTGTAAACTGAAAAATATTATGAAATGAATGGTAGGATGCTATATAATATCTTCGAGGTTTTCATGAGACTCAAACACTCTAGTCAACTGGTCAAAATTATATACTAACCATGCAAGACTTTTGTCAAGGTAGGAAACTTCTAGGATGACCAATATACTCAATATCCCTATGTGTGCAAGTGAGTTAATTATTATGATAACGCATAAAGTTATCCTAGTACCAAAAAGGATTGATGCAGCACATCTGTACTGAATATTTCTCTATGAGTATCATGATCCTGGGTTTTTTATATAGTTGGATTAGACCACTAGATAGTACAAGCTTCCAAAATCTAGCTTATCCTTATGCAAACATTGATATGTATAAAAGCAAGTTCTAATGTGGCAGACATATCATAATGCGTAATGATACCAACATTGTCAGGAAGGCTTGATGCCACCTAACCTATAATGAGGATCACCTTATGGTTTGTAAAATTATAAGAATTTTAGGGATTCAATTTTAGTACTCCCTTATTTTCTTTTATTTTTGAATTGCTATAGGGATTTTCTCATTTTTTTTGGTGAGAAATAGATTTTGGGAGTGGTGATAACCACTATTTATTTTACTTTTGATAGTGGTGAAAACCACAATTTATTTTGGGGATTTATGTAGGGATAAGCTTGTCCTTTTGTCAATTCTCAACATTCTTGAACCATTTGCATAGGGGGATGAACAAGATAACTTTTCACTTAAGCTAACCTAGACCAATTTGTAGGTTTCATATTTCCTTGTGCAAAACTTGTATTTAATGTGAATATATGTTGGGATTTTAACATATTAAAGGTACAATAAAAGCAAGACTATATATTCTAAAAATCAATATGGTTTTCTACAAAAGCTAAAAAGAAAACTAGAGATGGTTGATTGACCGAAAACCCTAAAGACACCCTCTAACAAGTGACTAGGTGAAGGGAAATAGAAACAAATGTAGATTATGATTGTAATGTAGATGGGTGGGAATGATGACTTTTGACAAATTTCACTCTAAAGGATGACTAGTATATAGACCTGGTGCTAGGCATGTATGACCAACTCTAAAATTCAATATGCAATGGTGGGTATGCCTAATGTAATTGATTGTATAATGCAATGGTATGCAATGTGATGCAATGCAATATTTTTGTATTTTTTATGTTTTTGACAATTTTTTAAGATTTTGATTGATATATGTATGTACATTTGACCAATGGGCCTATTTAATTCCATTGGGACATTTTGGGTGACTAAAGAGTTTATGGATACCTTTGGGGTTTTTTGGGTGACCAAAGGTTTTGTAGATATATTTGGAGCATTTTAGATTGACCAAATGATTAATAGACACCTTTGGAGAATTTTAGGTTGATCAAAGGGTTCATAGGCACCGTTGGAGCATTTTACAATGACCAAAGGGGTAATCGACACCTTTGGATAATTTTAGGTTGACCAAAGGGTTCATATACACCTTTGGAGCATTTTAGATTGACCAAAGAGTTTGTAGACACCTTTGGAGCATTTTGGGGTGACAAAAAGGTTTGTAGATGCCTTTGGAGAATTTTGGGGTGACCAAAGGGTTCATAGACACCTTTGGATCATTTTGGGTTGACCAAAGAGTTTGTAGACACCTTTGGATAATTTTGGGGTGACCAAAGGGTTCATAGATATCTTTAGAGTATTTTGGGTTCACCAAAGGGTTCGTAGACACCTTTGGAGTATTTTGGGGTGACCAAAGGGTTCATAGACACTTTTGGGGTGTTAAAGGTTGACCAAAGGTTTTATGAATTGATGCAGGAGCATCTAGGGCAGCGCAGCAATCTTGTATCACCGAAAAGAAAAACAAAAAAAGTTCGAAGTTTGCAAATTTTTCTAAGTATAAAAATGGTCGCGATATCGCGACACAAATGCCGTCTTGATATCGTGATGTATTTTAGAACCGTGGCAAGCACAAATAATGGTCGCGATATCGCGACATCAAAGTTGTTGCGATATCGCAACACTTTGGCAGCCGAAGTCACAAGCCACAAAAGTGTCACAATATCGCGACACTTTGGCAGCCAAAGTCACAAGCCACAAAAATGTCGCGATATCGTGACACTTTGGCAACCAAAGTCACAAGCCACAAAAGTGTCGCGATATCGCGACACTTTGGCAGCTGAAGTCACAAGCCACAAAAGTGTCACGATATCGCGACACTTTGGCAGCTGAAGTCACAAGCCACAAAAGTGTCACGATATCGTGACACTTTGGCAACCAAAGTCAGAAGCCACAAAAGTGTTGCGATATCACGACACTTTGGTAGCCAAAGCCAAAATCCATAGAAGTGTCGCGATATCGCGACACTTTGGCAGCCAAAGCCAAAAGCCACAGAAGTGTCACGATATCGCGACACTTTGGCAGCCAAAGCCAAAAGCCAAAGAAGTGTCGTGATATCGCGACACTTTGGCAAGCAAAGCCAAAAGTCGAAAAAGTGTCACGATATCGCGACACCTTGGAGAAAGAGGACCAAAAGTAGAAAAACATCGTGATATCATGACACATTGGAGAAGGAGAGCCAAAGGCAGAAAAGTGTCGCGACATCGTGACATGTCATGTTTTTGCGACCTGGCTAAGAAGTGAAGGCAGGTTTTTTGTAGACTGTTATAGAATGACAGTTGGCAATTCCAGAAGCCGTTAAGGCAGTTCCAAGTGGCAGTTCCAGAAGCAGTTAAGATAGTTACATGTGGCAGTTCCAGAAGTCGTTAAGACGGTTACGAACGATGATTGCAGCAAGAAGCCGTGATGATAAAAGGGGATTTTTGGAAGGATTCAAGTTAGGCTGGAAAGACATAGATTGAGACTACGACTGTATTTTCTTCTGTACTTTGTAATCTTTCATGGTTTCGAATTAAGCTTTCCATGCTTCGAAATAAAATGGCATCTTTTTATTTATGATTTTAATTGGTTAAAATTGGCTCCCCATCAAGTGGTATCAGAGCAGCAAGATTCTGAGTGTGTGAGCAGAGCGTCGAACGTGAGGCAGCTCGCACCAAGATCTGGGGTTACGGGTTCTGAGTAACTGTGAAGTAGAATGCCGCCATGAAGAAATCGTGGTGCTGGAAGGAACATGGTTCCTGAAGGAGACTTTCGAGCATTACAGAGGCAAGTGTTGGCCTTGCAGGAAGAATTGCGTAGAGGAGTAGAGCCGAGAGGAGAAGACCACAATGATGATGACAAAGTTGAAGACCCGTCTGAAGAAGAAGAGGAAGCAATGAGTGCCGCAGAATCGAGAATGATTAAAGCTATTTCTCAGATTTTGAAAAGGCCGAAGCTAGATGTATCCACATATTCTAGAAATTTAAATCTAGAAGAATTAATCGACTGGATTAACGACATGGAGGAATATTTCGAATATGAGAAAGTTGAAGATCCAAATCGAATTAAATTTGCCAGAACAAAATTAAAAGGCCATGCTAGCATATGGTGGAAAGGAGTGCAACTAGAAAAAAATTGGAGAGGAAAAGAAAAGACCACCAGGTGGGATCGAATGGTGGAAAAATTGAAACAATAGTTTATTCCAGCGGATTATGAATTAGATCTGCTGAGAAAAATGCAGAGTTTGCGTCAGTAAAGAAAATCTGTTAAAGAATATATAAAAGAATTCTTTAAAATTTCTATCAGAATCGGTCATACAGAAGCAAATAAAGAAAGAGTAGCCTGTTACATTAATGGTTTGAGAACCAGCGTGCAAGAAGAATTGAATCTGGTTCAAATGAACAACATTGAAGATGCTTACCAGTTTGCTCTGAAAGTGGAAGAGAAACTGAACTACAGATTTGACAGCAAGCAAAGAGGAAGAGGTCATGGTGGAAGAACTGGTGGAAGAACCGGTGTAATTAAATATGATGATAAAAAATAGAATGGTGAAACCAAAAATCGCCAGGAACATAAGGATGATAATGCTTACCGACCCCGTATCAGAACAATGATTATCAAAGGGGACGAGGTAGAGGTGGATGCGGATATGGCAAAGGCAGATTTCGTGGAACCTATTTTAATTGCGGAGAAGAATGGAATCAATCATATGAGTGTCCCAAACACTAAGAAACACCAAACAGAAGGCCTGAAGGTAATGCCAAATCTGCGGTTGTTGAGGATGGTGTTGAATCTGAGCACTCTAAAGAAGCAGAGCATGGTGAAGTTATGATCACAAGGAGAACTTTGTTGAATGAAGAGAAAGAACTAGATCAACAGAAAAGCCTATTTCGCATGAGGTTCAAATGTTCAGGTAAAATCTATAATATTATTATTAATAATGGTAGTACAGATAATTTGGTTTTTGAGGAAATGGTAGCTAAGTTAAAGCTAGAAAGAAGACAACACCCACATCCATACTAGATTGCGTGGTTGTAGAAGGATCATAGAGCATTGGTCAGTGAACAATGCTTGGTCAAGTTCAAAATTGGAAGATACCAGGATGAGGTCCTGTGTGATATTTTGCCAATGGATGCTTGCCATTTGTTGCTTGGAAGACCATGGCAATTTGATAGACGTGCAACACATGATGGACATGCAAATACCTATTCCCTGACAAAATACGGAGTACGCCACAAACTAAAGCCATTGAAGGAGGTTGAGGAAAAGGTATGCAATAATGCTAGAATTTGTTTAGTAGATGGCAAAAAAAATTTGGATGGTTTAAAGAGGGATTCAATGTGTTATGCATTAATTCCTACTATAAAAAAAGAAGATACTACTGACATTCTAGCAGAAGTTGAACATCTGTTAGCAGAATTTCTTGATATTATATCAGACAATGTGCTTGAGGGTTTGCCACCAATGAGAAAGATTAGTCATCAGATTGACTTAATGCCAAGATCTAGCTTACCCAACAAGGCAGCCCATAGAATGTCTCCTATTGAGAATGAAGAGTTGAACCGACAAGTTCAGGAATTGTTGAGGAAGGATTTGATTCGAGCAAGTTTGAGCCCTTGTGCAGTGCCAGCAGTACTTGCACCAAAGAAGAATGGTGAATGGTGAATGTGCACTGATTCCCAAGTCATTAATAAAATTACTATTAAATATCGCTTTCCATTACCCAGAATGGACGATATAATGGATTGCTTGAGTGGAGCTAAATACTTCACTAAGATTGATTTGAAGAGCGGATATCATCAGATACGTGTTAGAGAGGGTGATGAATGGAATACAACCTTTAAAACCAGAGAGGGTTTGTATGAGTGGTTAGTTATGCCATTTGGATTGACTAATGCACCTAGTATGTTTATGAGGCTGTTGAATGAAGTATTGCTTGACTTCCTAGAAAAGTTCGTGATAGTTTATCTAGATGATATTCTGATTTTTAGTAAAACATTAGAAGAGCATTTGTTGCATGTTCGAATAGTTTTTGAAAAACTGCGTGAGGAGCAGTTATTAATTAATATACAGAAGTGCAGTTTTGTGCAGAAAGAATTGATATACCTGGGATTTGTCATCTCAGAGGAGGGTCTGAAAATGGATCCTGAGAAAGTGAAGGCTATCCTTGAATGGCCTGCCCCAAGGAATGTAATAGAGGTAAGATCATTTCACGGTCTTGCAAGTTTCTATAGAAAGTTTATTAGAGACTTTAGCAGTATTTGTGCACCCCTAACGGAAACTATGAGAGGGGATAAGAGAGAGTTTAAGTGGATCGCCAAGGCGGATACCAACATGAACATATTGAAGAAGAAATTGACAGAACAGCCCATTCTGGCACTTCCAGATTTTAATAAAGTGTTTCAGATTGACTGTGATGCCAGTGGCAGTGCCATTGGAGCTGTGTTGAGTCAAGAAGGTAAACCTGTTGCATAATTTAGTGAAAAATTGAATGATGCTAGAAAGAAATACTATGTTTATGATCAAGAATTCTATGCTATAATTCAGGCTCTTAAGAAATGGAGACATTATTTGCTAACCAAAGAGTTTGTTTTATATACTGACCATCAAGCTTTGCAGTATATAAATAGTCAAGGTAAACTTAACCAACGTCATTTGAAGTGGGTTGAATTCCTGCAGAGTTATACCTTTGTACTAAAGCATAGAAGTGGCAAATCTAATAGAGTTGTATATGCCTTGAGTAGAAGGCATAATTTGTTGATAGAAATGAGAGTGCAGGTTGTTGGGTTTGATGAAATCAAGAGTTTATACCTAGCAGATCTAGATTTTGTAGAGGCATGGACAGCATGTGTGTCTCCTACTACTGTGGATCACACTAAGTGGTTGGATTTCATGATCCAAGATGGGATGCTATTTTGAAAGAACCAGTTGTGCATTCCATGAAGTTCCATGAGGGAAAATTTGATCAAAGAGAAACATAGCGGAGGACTAGCAGGGCATTTTGGTCGTGATAAGACCATTGCTCTTGTTAGTGAGAATTACTATTGGCCACAGTTGCAGCAAGATGTGACCAGATTTGTGCAGGGTTGTAGAGTGTGCCAGATGGCAAAAGGTGTCAGCCAGAATACAAGAATGTACCAACCATTGCCTGTACCAGAGAGACCGTGGGAGGACATCAGCATGGATTTTGTTCTTGGTCTGCCAAGAACACAACGTGGAAATGATGCCATTTTTGTTTTTGTTGATAGGTTTTCGAAAATGGCCTATTTTATTCCATGTCAGAAGACAAGTGATGTGGTTCACATTGTCGACTTGTTCTTCAAGGAGGTAGTCCAACTTCATGGTCTACCACAAAGCATTGTCTCAGATAGAGATACCAAATTTGTGGGGTATTTCTGGAGAACCTTATGGAAGAAGCTGAAAATAGACTTGAAATTCAGTTCTACGTACCATTCGTAGACTGATGGATAGACCGAAGTAGTCAATAGAAGTCTGGGTAATCTTCTATGTTGTCTGGTAGGAGATAAACCCAAGGGATGGGACCTGATTTTACCACAGGCAGAGTTTGCTTACAATAATTCTATCAATCGTAGTACTGGTAAATCACCATTCCAGATTGTGCATGGGTACAGCCCAAGAAATGCTTTTGAGTTACGACCGATGGATAAAGTAGACAAGTGCAGTGTTGAAGCTGAAGACTTTGCAGCACACATGAAGACTTTACATGAAGAGGTACAACAGCATATCAGTCAAATGAATGCTACTTACAAAGCCCGAGCAGATCAGAAGTTGCATTTCAAAGAATTCCAGGTGGGGGATGAAGTCATGGTTCATTTGCGTAAGGAACGTTTTCCTCACAAAAAATATAATAAGTTGAAGATGAAGAAGTTTGGACCATGCCGGATCATAGGTAAACGAGATTCAGGCAATGCCTATGAAGTTGATCTACCAAGTGAACTGAATATTTCACCTATCTTCAATATTTCAGACTTGGTTGAATATCATGCAGGAAGTTGTAGTGAACCACCCAGTCCGGATCTGTGGAACATTCCTGCATCCACTCCAGACAAGGAAGAAATTGAAGACATACTTGACACTCGTGAAGGTAGAAGTACCCAAAACAGGCAATATTCAGAGTATTTGGTCAAATGGAAGAACCGACCTGTCGAAGATGCCACATGGTTGAGAAAATCAGAGGTTGATCGTTTGGGTTTTCCTCTGACAGCCTAGAAGTGAGGATCACTTCTAAAAATATACCTCGGGTGTTTGATGCAGGAGCATCTAGGGCAGCATAGCAATCTTGCATCACCGAAAAGAAAAACAAAAAAAGTTTGAAGTTTGCAAATTTTTCTAAGTATAAAAATGGTCGTGATATCGTGACACAAATGTCGTGATATCGTGACGTATTTTAGAACCATGGCAAGCGCAAATAATGGTCGTGATATCACGACATCAAAGTTGTCGCGATATCGTGACACTTTGGCAGCCGAAGTCACAAGCCACAAAAGTGTCGCGATATCGTGACACTTTGGTAGCCGAAGTCACAAGCCACAAAAGTGTCGCGATATCGTGACACTTTGGCAGCCAAAGTCACAAGCCACAAAAGTGTCGCGATATCGCGACACTTTGGCAGTCGAAGTCAAAAGCCACAAAAGTGTCATGATATCGTGACACTTTGGCATTTGAAGTCAGAAGCCACAAAAGTGTCACGATATCGTGACACTTTGGCAACCAAAGCCAAAAGCCACAGAAGTGTCACGATATCGTGACACTTTGGCAACCAAAGCCAAAAGTCGAAGAAGTGTCGTGATATCGTGACACTTTGGCAAGCAAAGCCAAAAGTCGAAGAAGTGTCGTGATATCGCAACACCTTGGAGAAAGAGGACCAAAAGCAGAAAAACATCACGATATCGCGACACATTGGAGAATGAGAGCCAAAGGCAGAAAAGTGTCGCGACATCACGACATGTCACGTTTTCGTGACCTGGCTAAGAATTGAAGGCGGGTTTTTCACGGACTATTACAGAACGACAGTTGGCAATTCTAGAAGTCGTTAAGGCAGTTCCAAGTGGCAGTTCCAGAAGCAGTTAAGACAGTTACATGTGGCAGTTCTAGAAGTCGTTAAGACGGTTACGAACGATGATTGCAGCAAGAAGCCATGATGATAAAAGGGGATTTTTGGAAGGATTCGAGTTAGGCTAGAAAGACGTAGATGGAGACTGCGACTGTATTTTCTTCTGTACTTTGTAATATTTCATGGTTCCGAATTAAGCTTTCCATGCTTCGAAATAAAATGGCATCTTTTTCTTTATGACTTTAATTGGTTAAAATTGGCTCCCCATCATGAATACCTATAGGTATTTTTGGGTGACCAAAGAGTTTATGAATACCTCTAGGGTTTTTTTGGTGGTGAAAGGGTTTATGAATACCTTTGGAACTTTATGGGACACCTTTGGAGTGTTTTTGAGTGACCAAAGGGTTCATAGATGCCTTTGGGGCATTTTTGGGCAACCAAAGGGTTTATAGACACCTTTGGAGTGTTTTGGGGTGACCAAAGGGTTCATAGACATCTTTGGAGCATTTTGGGTTGACCAAAGGGTTTTTAGATGCCTTTGGAGTGTTTTGGGATGACCAAAGGATAAGTAGACACCTTTGGAGAATTTTGGATTAGCCAAAGGGCTTATAGACACATTTGGAGCATTTTGGGGTGACAAAAGGGTTTGTAGACACCTTTGGGGAGTTTTGGGTTGACCAAAGGGTTTATGAATACCTATGGGGATTTTTGGGTGACCAAAGAGTTTATGAATACCTCTGGGGATTTTTGGGTGAACAAATAATTTATGAATACCTCTGGGAATTTTTTGGTGACCAAAGGGTTCATAGACACATTTGGAGGATTTTGGTGTGACACAAGGGTTTGTAGACACTTTTGGGGAATTTTGGGGTGACCAAAGGGTTCATGGAAATCTTTGGGTCATTTTGGGGTTACCAAAGTGTTTGTAGACACCTTTGGGGCTTTTTGGGTGACCAAAGGGTTTATGGATACCTTTGGGGCTTTTAGGGTGACCAAAGGGTTTATGAATACCTTTGGGGCATTTAGGTGACCAAAGGGCTTGGAGACACCTTTGGAGAATTTTGGTTTGACCAAATGGCTTGTAGACACCTTTGGGAAATTTTGGGTTGAACAAAAGGTTTATGAATACCTCTAGGGCTTCTTGGGTGACCAAAGGGTTTAGGTATACCTTTGGAGCTTTTGGATGACCAAAGAATTTATTGATACCTTTGGGGCCTTTTAGGGTGACCAAAGGGTTTGTAGACACCTTTGGGGATTTTTGGGTGACCAAAGGGTTTATGGATACCTTTGGGTATTTTTGGGTGACCAAAGGGTTTATGAATACCTTTGGGGATTTTGGTGACAAAAGGGTTTGTAGAAACCTTTAGATAATTTTGTGTTGACCAAAGGGTTTGTAGATACCTTTGGGATATTTTGGATTGACCAAAGGTTTTATGAATACCTATGGGGCGTTTTGGGTGACCAAAGGATTTAAGGGCACCTTTGGGGCTTTTGGGTGATCAAATAGTTTATGGATACCTTTTGGGATTTTTATGAATTTACCAAAGGGCTTATGGATACCTTTGGATTTCTTTGTAACTTTTAGTACTTTGTGATTCTAGGAGGAAGGTGCAATACCTTTTATACCCCTAGCATTTGTGGTGATCAAAGAAAGTGAGGAGGTTATGATACCCTTAGAATCCTTAATTTTCTTCGTTTCTTATAATTTTTATGATGTAAATAGTGGGGAAGGTGACACCTTGGATACCCATAGTATTTACTATGATTGATGCAATGTGATTAGCTTGGCTAGGAGGAGTGACAAAAATTGACCCCCCTTATTGTGGTGGGAAATTTTGGGTAATGCCAATGTTTGTATGGTGTAAAATGAGTCACTTGTTTGTGGATAAATCTTCCTTATCAATAAGATCTTGGACCACACATCTAAAAACATGACAATCGCTAATGTCATACCCTTTCATTTTGTGGTAGAGGCAAGAATGATCATCTCTTTATAGTTTAGATTTGGGCCTATTCAGGTTGAACAAGGTTATTTTTGGCAAGATGATTATCTTTGTTTCTTGGAGGTTCTAAAATATGGTTGAAATAGGCTTAGATAATGGAGTCCAAGTACAATATTGACATTTCAAATGAGGTGGATGCAATTGACTTATTTTATGAGGTGTATGTATCTCGATATCCTATTTAGGTTTCTCTTCTTGACTCCCATCCATAAGTAACAGATCCTTAAATATATCAATTTGTTTATTTTTCATTGCAATAATATTATCAACCTGAACATCATTCCTATCAATCATATCCTATACAAGGTGTTTGAATCTATAGCACATTTTCATGTCATGCCCATTTTTCATATGGTACTTATAGTATAGGTCTTCACGATATCCGTTGGGATTTGGTGCATTTTGATTGATAGATCGACTCTCAGGTAGATTAATTGCCTTAGCTACATGGAGGTGCTCAAATAAAGAGTCCATGGACTTAGTAATGGGTATAAATTATCACTTAGGGTGATGTTGATTTTTCCATTTATTTGTTTAAGACTTAATATTGGATTGCATAGGATTGGGTCGGTCCTAACAATCAGGGGGTTGAGGTTTTGGATGGCTCAATTGTAACTCAATGCTTTTGAGTCAATTCATGATCTGTTATAAATCATTGTGTTGGTGACTCACTTGTAACTCCACATTGGCTAGCCTATCCAAGATATGTTGTGAAAATAGTGGAGGAGATGACTGGATGGATGTTGAGGAAGCTAGATGGCAACTGATAGGTGGTGGAGGTGGATTGGGTGTGGGAACCAGGAGATAATTGAGCAAAGGTGGATCAAAAGTTTTCAATTTTTGAGCAAATATGGATGGCTCATGGTGATATTTTTTAGTGAGTATATATGTATGCTTTCATTCTTGATTTACCTCATGTTCATGTTCCAACTTAGAGTATTCAATGGTGGTAGCTATATTACCCCCACTTTGGTGTAGGGGGTGCACCTATTATTGATTTTGT
Organism: Wollemia nobilis; assembly: GCA_028583015.1. Taxonomy (NCBI): domain Eukaryota; kingdom Viridiplantae; phylum Streptophyta; class Pinopsida; order Araucariales; family Araucariaceae; genus Wollemia; species Wollemia nobilis. Next base: position 6,015,171 of record JAQPPZ010016096.1, read on the forward strand.
GAATATGTTGAGTGAGATGGAGTAGGTGTGACCGAATCCATAGATGGTATCTCTTGTGGTATGGATGGAATTTTGGATGGAGTTGCAAGTGGCATAAATGGATTCAAAGAACTTTGGTTCTCTGTTATCACATTGATCATTCCCATAAACTCATGAGAAGATGCATTTGCATCTGGACAAGCAATGGATACCTCATCAACTTGTCCAAGGTGATCTACTTGACTCCCATGTTCGATGGTTGGATTAAAAATGCTATCAATGGGTGGTGACATGGTAGGAGGATGACCTAGATCTTTGATCGACTTAATGATAGGCATGAATGTAGCATTGGGTAAAATGCACTCATCAAGTTTTGGGTATGTCAATTGGATTGTGTCATCAAGCATGATATGATTTGATTCATCTGTATCAACTATGGATTCCTCATTGTTATTAGGAGTGGGAAAGTATTCTAGAAAACTATTGCTAATAGTTTTGGGAGCCTCTATAGTTGGCTCTTTTGACTCTTCCTTGCTTGACAAAACAAGGGATGGTACTAGCAGTAGTGAAGGTAGCTTCACAACTAATCACAGGGTTGAATTTGGACACTAGATAAGATCATTGGGTTTAGTTTCCAAGTACATGGGAGATATAGTAGACTCCCATGGATGATCCACCTATTTATAATATTTTAAGGGGTCTAGATTAGCAAGCACCATATTGGCCTTACTTGCATCAATGTATTTAATGCATTGATGCACTATAGATGGAACACATTCCATGGCTCCTATCAACAACCTTCCAAGCAGTATGTTGTACTATATTGAACCCTCTAAAAAATAGCATAATGTAGATACAATCATTTGTCCAACTTGGATGGGGAGGAATATTGTATCAATTGTAGGAGATAAAACATTGTTAGATGCTTGCATGATGAACATGAATGCTGCAATGTGCGAATATGGAAGGTTGAGATGCTTTAGTGTAGATATGGTAATAATGTTTATTGAGGAACATGTGTCAACCAATACTTGCTTATAAGAGAGACTATTGATACTTGCAATGATGTGCAAAGTAGGATCTGGTGAATTGGTAGGTACGAGTTTGATCTTGTGATTTGGAAAGGATATAACAATATTCTTATGCATTTGTATGTATCCCACAAAGTTGGTGAAAGCATTAGAGTCATGAGGTTGTATATCAATGGAATTTAATATCCTCATCAAAGTTTCCTAATTTTTTGAGGATTATTGTAGAAGCTCACTCATGGTCCTATTGATTGATGGTGCATGCAAACTTCACACAAGCCTACTTAGATTGCTAACACTTGTTGGATAGGATTTTTGGATGGCAAAGACCATGAAGTAGAGGGAGTGTATACCTCCCTAATAGTCCCATTGGCAGTTTTATTATTTCTAGTTTGAGCCTAGAATCGATGTTGGCTAATCGAATAATCCACTTGATCATATAGATAATCCATTGGTGTTCTCCTAGCAGAGGTACCTTGGCGGTCGGGTCATCTAAATGATAAATTGACCTCATGATGAATTTCAAGGCATCATGTGGGAATGCTAATATCCTTAGGAGAGTAACGGGTGCCACTAATATCAAGGCACCATATAGGAATGAAGATATCCTTAGGAGAGTAAAGGATGTGACCACTATTAGGGCACCATACAATAATGTTGAGATCCTCAAGAGAGTAACAGATGTAGCTACTATTAAGTTACCATGTAGGAATGATGATATCATTAGGAGAGTAATGGATTTGACCACTATCAAGGCACCATGCGAGAATATTGAGATCCTCATGCCTATGACGATGATGCTCAAGGCCTCTCCTTAAGTTTTTCACTTTTTTGGATTGTGATTGAGCTCGACTATGCATAGTTGTCATGATGTTTTGACTAGGTAGACCCTGAAGGGAACCCACACTAAAGAAAATTTTGACTTCCAAAAAGGTTATGGGTGTTATATACCAAAATGATCAACACGAAGAACTAATCACAATGGGCTAGGACTCTAAATTTTAACTTTCTAGTCAAAAATTGCATTTTTGGAATATTTGGCCAACTCGGGCACGTGGAGAGATGCTCAATTTTAGGAATTGTTGGGAAATTTTGAGAAATAAAGAATTAGGACTTAAAATTTATGTGATAGGTGCACCAGGGGCTAACTAATTCAACAACACATTATGCAACGTTTTGGGTTTTTCTAGGCTTTTTATGAATGTTTTAGTGCATTTTCCCCTATTTCTGGCTTTAAAATCACTCAAAAATAGAGTAATCATAAAGCCAAAATAAATTTTTTGTTATAGATCTAATTTGCATGATTTTTGATCCATTGTATGCAGAATCAAAAAGTGGCAATTTAATTCTTTTTTTTTGAAAAATTAGGGTTTTGTCCTATAGCACTAATGAAATTAGGAGCACTTAGGAAATTAGGAGCATAAATATTATTAAGTAGATATTTCATTAACATTAAGTTAGAAGGATTAAAATACTTGAATATAAATATTATTAACCAAAACCTAGAAATCTTAGGAGAAATAATAGGGAAGAATAAAAATAGGGAGGAAAGGAAAAATGAGATTAGGAGTCAAACTCCTTATCGTCCATGTCTTCCAATCCTGTTGACTCAGTTGTTGTCCAAAGAGGTAAAATGGTAAGGTCCAAAGCTTATAGTGGTAAAAAAAATATTTTACTTTTTTACCCTTTTAAATTCCAAAATTCTCCCCCTTAAAGTTGAGAGGACTGACTATACAGTATCCCAGCTTTATATATTGAGCTTTAGCCATGCCTTTGGTGAAGATATCTACAATTTTATCCAAAGTGGTGCAATATTTAAGCTCAACTATCTGCTGCTCCACCATGTCTCATATGAAGTGATACTTCATATCAAAATCCTTTGATCTGCTATGGTGGATTGGATTGTATACCAATTGAATGACAATTATGTTAGCACAATATAGTCAATTTGGACCACTTTGACTTTCTCTAATTTCTTCAAGGACTTTTATTAACTATAGGGCTTGAGTACTAGCATGTGTGATGGCTATATACTTAGCCTCAGTATATGGCAATGCTACAACAATCTGCTTCTTGGAACTCCATGTGATTAGTCCTGAACCTAGACTAAAATAGTTCCCTGATGTAGATTTCCTATCATCTATATTGATACTCCAATCACTATCATTGAATCCAACTAATTTAACAAAATTACATTTGTGGTAATGGATTCCAAAATCCAATGTACCCTTTATATATATTAAGATTCTTTTATTTGCTTGTAGATGTAGCTCAGATGGACTTGCCATAAACCTTGAAACTAGAGAAATAGCATATTGAATATCATGTCTTGTATTTGTGAGAAACATAAGACTCCCAACCATGCTTTTTTAAGTTTTCATGTCAACCTTTGGTGCTCTGTCATCCTTGATCAATTGTATCCCATGTCCAGTTGAAGTTGCAATTGATTTGCATTGCTCCATGGAAAATTTCTTGATCATGTCTCGAGCATACTTGTGTTGAAATATGAAGATCCCCTTATTTGATTGATGCACTTCCATACCTAAGAAGTATCACATTAAACCAAGATCTTTCATATCAAACTACTTCATCATGGAGTTTTTGAACTCCATATTCATTTTAGTGTTACTACCCATAAATATTAGATCATCAACATACAAACAAACTATGAGAATGTCTAGTCCATGGTTTAGGTAGTACATATTTGGTTCACTTTTTCTTCTAGTGAATCCATATGCACAGAAATAGCCATCAATGTGTGAGTACCAAGATCTTGGTGCTTGCTTGAGGCCATAAAGTGCCTTTTTCAATTTATAAACAAGGTTCTCATTTCCTTGTTCTTGAAAGCCTTGAGTTTGTTGAACATAAACCTCCTCATTCAAGTATCTATTCAAAAAAGCACTTTTCACATCCATGTGTTGAATGTTCCATCCTTTATGGGCAGCTAAGGAAAGAACTGATCTGATTGTCTCTTGTTGTGCAACAGGAGCGAAGGTTTCCTCATAGTCAATGCCAAATTTCTAAGTAAATTTTTTTTCTACTAATATCGCCTTGTGCCTCTCAATGCATCCATCAGAATTGTATTTGGTCTTGTAGATCCATTTACATCCAACACATTTTTTTCCTTTTGGAATCTTTACAAGCTCCCAAGTATCATTATTTTTATATAGGTTATTTCCTATTTCATGGCTTCTTTCCATACATTCTGAGTACAATCTTTCTCATATCTAGATGGTTCTAGTTGTGCACTAGTTATTAAAGCATAATTAACTACATCTCCCTTAGGATCTTGGGAGTCATCATCCCCATACATATGCAAATTTTCAAGTTTCTGCAAAACTGAATTCATTTCACTAGCTTGGCTTCTAGTGTATATTTTATGGTAATTTTGATCCAATATTTGAAAATATGGATGATGTTGTAATGTTCTTTTACCTCTTAATTGAGAGTCAATTTCCATCGGTGAAGAACTTACTGATATTTGTGGAGAAGGACTTGGAGTGGTAGTTGAAGTAATTGATGTAGTACTCCTGCTTGGGATTGGAGAGGTTGGTGTACCTTTGCTTTTCTTGGGAGAGACCTATTGTACCTACTGTGCCTATGAAGAACTTACATCTTGGGACTCATCATCAACAAAAATTCTTTGATGACCCCATTCTCCCCCTTCATAAAAAATTACATCCCAGAAAAGTACAATTTTATGAGTCTTGGGATTGTAGAGTCTATATGCTTTGGTACACTCACAATACCCTACAAACATACAAGCTTGAATTTTGGGATCAAGATTCTTCCTCTTCTCATCATGAATGTGTGTGTATGCTAAAGAACCAAAAACTTTGAAGTGTTTTACATTGGGTTTCTTTTCATACCACCCCTCATAAGGAGTTATTCCATCTAAACTAGAGGTTAAACTTCTACTTAGAATGTATACACTGGTTCTTACATCATCATCCTAGTATATATTAGTTATATGCTTAGTCTGAAGCATCATTCTCGCCATCTCAACTATGGTGCAGTTCTTTCTCTCGACCACACCATTTTGTTGTGGGGTATAGGCAGTAGTGAATTGTCTTTTGATCCCACTTGCTTTACAATATTTCAATAATTATTTTTAGGAGAACTCACCTCCTCGATCTGTTCTAAGACATTTTACAAAATACTCACTTTGTTTCTCTACATTGTTTCTAAAATCTATGAAGCAATCAAAAGCTTCATCTTTATGTTTAAAAAAATAAATCCAGCACATTCTATAGAAATCATCTATGAAAGTTATAAAATAGGAATTATTTTTTATACTCTTTACCTGCATTGGACCAGAGATATCCAAATGCACTAATTGAAGTGGATAGTGGGCTCTCCACAATTTTCCTTTTGGAAAATTTTACCTTGAGTGCTTTCCCAAAGCACATCCTTCATAGACCTCCTTATGTTTGTTGATTTTAGGAAATCCTATCACCATAGCTTGAGAAGTTAACAATTTCAAGCTAGCAAAATTAAGATGACCATATCGCAAGTTCCAAAGCACACTTGGATTTGCTATAGCTACATTTGCAAGTTGAGCTACCCCTGGCTCACAAAATTTGAAAGGGAATAACTGATTCTTGGTCATTGGGACTTGTGTGATGACACGATTACAATTATTTTTATTAAGAATGAGATATTTTTCTTCATCAAAAACAAGTTTGTAATTATTCTCCATCATTTTCCCAATGCTTAGCATATTGTGTTGGAGATTTGGAGTGTAGTATATGTCATTCACTTTCTTTAGTACTTCTTTCGTTGGAACTTCCATGGTTCTAATGCCTTCGACTTGCAAAGCTTTATCATCCCCTAACTTGATGTGGGATTTATAAGTGGAATCTAAAGTAGCAAATAGATTTTGTTTGCCACTCATATGGTTTGAACAACCAGTATCCGGAATCCATGTGTCATTTAGATTCTATTCTGATTTTCCATATGATAGAAAAATATTAGAAGTATCATCTTCTTATCCATAATTTCCATATTAACTGTTGTGGCCTTAAGAAGATTTTGACTAGCAGTTGCGAGCAAAGTGGCCTGGCTTACCACAATTAAAACAAGTTTTTTTGGACTTGTCACTCCCTCTCCCTTGATTTCCACTTCGTCCTAGATTTCATCCTATATTTTGATTTCCACATCTATTATGATTACCTCCTCTGTAGTTGCCTCTACCTCTTCCTCTTCCCTGACCTCTACCTTGACCTCTTCCATGTCATCTTCTAGTATTTTCATTGGATTTGAAGGCTTTTTCAATACCTCCATAGCTGGTTGAAGGAGATTCCTATAACTTCTCTTCATGAGACATTAACGATCCGATTAATGCATCAAATGTTAAAGTGGAAAGATTTTTGGACTCTTCTATGATTATGGCAATGTGATTCCAATTTTTGTGGAAGTTTTCGCAACACTTTTGTTACAATTATCTCTGGATTGATTTCCTCACAAAGTGTAACCATTTTATTAACAACTGATTTCACTCTGACACAATAATCACCTACTTTTTCATCTTCTTTCATTTTGAGATTTTCAAAATATCTTTTTAGTGTTTGAAGCCTCACTTGCTTCACTTCATCACTTCCCTGAAATCTATCTTTCAAAGCTTTCCATGCATCTTGTGCAGTTATACAAGCGACTATTCTAGGGAATATAATTTTCTCCAATGCTACTTGGATATTATAAAGAGCAAAAGAGTTGCTCTTTTATGCTTCTTTCTTTGTTTTCTTATCTGTGGCACTCAATGTAGCCTAATCTATGGGTTTTGTGAAACCCTCTTCTATTATATCCCACAAACCTTTTCCTATGAGTAAGGTCTTCATTTTGATAAAGACCAATACTTGTAGTCATACCCGTTGAACTCTGGAATTGGTAGATTGTTATGTGAGGCCATAGTTATAAAACACTCTTTTATTTCTTGGTTACAATAAAGCACTCTATTTTTTTCAAAGAAAGAAGGAAGAAAGAAGATATTACAAATTTAAGTCAGATATGACTTTATTCACTCTATCACTGATGGCTTGTTCCTCTTGTTGTGGTGCTGCTATTTCTTGAGTCACAAAATTGTCTGCTACTTCTTCTTTGTCATAACTAATCAATATTATCTTTGGTGATTCTAGTTATATGATTTCCATTGAATTATTGTAATGAGTATATTCAGATTCTTGTGGTGCAACTTCTATGGATTCGAATTGCTCAAATTGACTCCCAAAGGATTTATCTTTAGAGTCTACCTCATACCCTAAGTCTGGATGCCTCTGGTGTGTAATTACTACATTTTGCAACTAACTAAATATAGTATGTAGCCCATAAGCTCTCACTTTTTCATCAAAAATTTTGGTGTTTTCTCTTACCAAAATTGCACATAGGGCATGATAACAACCACTTGGTCTTATCATCAATACCTCTTTATAAATTTTAGTGTGATCTTTTGTCTCTCTTACAAGGAAAAATACTAAGCCTCTTAGACTTTGTCACAATTTTCCACCTTTGAGTCCTCTTACATAAATTGCCTCTTAGGCAATGCTATTTTTCTCCTATTTTATTATATCAAAAATATATATATCTATATTTGTATTTAATAAAATAAATATAATTGCTTTATAAAATAAAATTTTAAAAAACAATTATTATTTAATTTTATTAAATATAATATAAAATAATAAACTTTTAAGAAAAAGAAAAAACCTTTAAAAAAAAAATTCTAACTCTATAGGAGTCAAACCCGTGACTCCTTTTTTTCAAGCAAAGTTTCCTTTCCAACTTGGCTTCCACCATCGATGAAACCTAGGCAAAATACACTATTATTTCAAGACATTTGGGGCATATACCATACACAAAAAAAAATTGCAACTTTCATAGTTGTCGGCTTTCGAACCTGCAACCTCCTGGGGATGAGCGGATTAAGGTTGGCTCCTCGAGCCAGTCGAGTTGCATGGCCCGATGAGGAGGTGAGGAAGGCTTGCCTCCTTTATACCATTGTGGCTGCATGATAATTTAAAAAAAAAATTACAATATTTATCCCACATTCGTTGTGCGGAGGGAATATTGTGCTTTATAAGCACAGAGAAGCACTAAGCTTCTCTATTACCTTCGAGAAATTAGTGATCATATTTTTTCCTTCTAGCCGATCCAATAACCTTGTGCCATGTCTTCAGTTACCCCTTTGTCCACATTGTTTTTTGCTTGCCACATGTCCGCCTTGTTGTCTGCTCGCCATGTGTTCACCTCTAGTTAGCTCCTCGATCTGCATGCTCTCTACGGGCTTCTCTCAACTTTGCCTCGGTTTGCATGCTGCGGGCCCTCTCGACCTCGCCTGGTTCATGTGCTTCACTTATGAGCTCACTCTTGTGGGCCTCCTCAACCTCCTCGAGATTTGTGCCTCACTTGTCGCTCTGCTCAGGCTCTGTGCTTTTCCTGTATAGCCTCTACTCTGATACCAGATATAGCACTAATGAAATTAGGAGAACTTAAGAAATTAGGACCATAAATATTATTAACCAGATATTGCATTAAAATTAAGTTCAAAGGATTACAATGCTTAAATACAAATATTATTAATCAAAACCTAGAAATATTAGGAGAAAGAATAGGGAAGAAGAAAAATAGGGAGGAAAGAAAAAATGAGATTAGGAGTCAAACTCCCTGTCATCCATGCCATCCAATATTTCTGACTCAGTTGCCATCCAAGGAGGTAAAAGGGTAAGGTCCAAAGATTACAGTGGTAAAAAAATATTTTAATTTTTTTACCCTTTTAACTTCCAACAGATCCCAAATCAAGGATCTTATGTTGATTACCCAAATAATAAGGAAACACACAAAGTAGATAATATGATAATCTCTTTTAATTATTAGATGTATATGATTATATCTTTTAAATATTAGAAACACACAATCAAATGATCAAAGAACCACACAAGAAAACAATGTTTTTATCTCCTTTAAATTTTGGATGTGAATCCCTAAGTTGTTTGGTGTGTTTATTTTTTTTGTTCTGCAAAGAGACTTCTTCTCATGTTTTTTTTTGTTGTTGGATGATGTTCTTATTTTAAAAGTATTTCAAAGTTTGATCAATCATGTGATCCAATGGATGGATATGAAGCCCACCGTCATTGGTCTCAATTAGTGGTTGGGGATGAAGTCCAACTCACTAATGTTTAAATGGAATGTGGTGTGTGTGGTTCCTTTTTATGCTTAAAGAAAGTAAAACCATGGATCTCTCAATGAATATTCACTAAATGCATCAAAAATATGTTTCACTTTTAGAAATATTAGATAAAATTGAACCTACAAAATGCATGTCCTAAATGATAACCTACCCATTGGGTAGGCCATAAGAAATAAGACCACTCATATGCATTCCTATTTAGTTCTTTTTTTTTTTTTGCAATTATGGAAAAGTGAAATCTACTTTTCTATCTTTTAAAGAAAACAGGATAAGCAAGATAAACCAAATTTAAGCAATTTTGAATAGTAAAAATGCAAATTGAAGGTTCAGGAACTTACCTTGATGGCCTAAGATCCTACTATTTCTAGAAATCTGAGCAGAAAACCCTTTGTTTTGTGATCATCCTAGGGTGTGACGACTACAAATTTGGGGGTCATCCCTGCCTGGGATGGTTTTTGTGGCCATACCTGGGTGTTCCAATTAGGAAATAAGGGGTTGTTTTAGGCTAGAATGGCCAATACCTATAATATTCAAAAGCAAGAAATAGGATAAAAAACTTTCAAAATGAAATGGCATAGGGGTCCCACCATGATCACCACTATATAGCAAAAAATGGTGCATCTAGTAATGATAAGTGAGATGCATCTATTGTTATACTTCATCTAAGCACTACAAAAGTGACACTTCAAACAAGCATAAAATGACAAGTATATTAAATAAATTGGTGGTTCTCCTTATATTAATACAAATATCAAATATGATGTTACAAAATGTCCCCTTGTGAGCTCCCAATTGATACACTCAATACAATAAATAAAGGATCCAATCCTTTCAAGAATCCAAGGTGTGCTTTTAGTGTATTCCTCACACTCACAATTGAAGAGTAATATTTCGATGTTACTGCAAGGTGTTCTATTATTTTGCTATCTTTGATGGTCCTTCCTCATGTGTTGTGATACCTGAGTCTACACATAATAAATTGTAATTGATCAAAATCATGTACATATTAAGATGAAATAGTGAAGTGCATGCATCAATAATATTGAAAGAGGAAAAGTGCAACAGACTATTCAAAATAGCTCTGAATGCTACCAAAAGTAAGATCTAGACATAGTATATGCTCTGTGAATTATCTAATAAAAATAGTAAAGAAATTATCCCTAGATTTGTGGTCATCTTAGGGTGTGGCATTCAGACCTACAACTCACAAAAACATAATAATAGGAGCAATACAACTCCAAATTGCATCAAATTGGAACAAAGAGCATATAAGCTAGCATAGAAACTACATGTGTGAAAATAGTAAAGAAATTGTAATCCAATTTGTAGTCGTCACAAGGTGAGGCATTTATCACTACAAAACACAAAATTCATGATAACTAATTCAAAACAACTCCAAATTGGACCAAATTTCAACAACAAGAATATAATCTAATCTAGAATGGACCTATGCAAAAATAGTAACAAATTTTACTCCAATTTGTGGCCATAAAAAGGTATGACGATTAGGAATGTCATAATTTGGAGGCCATCCTAGGGTGGGAAGACCACCAAATCTGCTATTTTTTTGCCACTAATTCCTTTGATAATTAATCTAAAATACTCTCAAGGGTATTGTTGATAAATTTGGGGATAGGATTCACTCAAATGGATTAGTTTTACATGTGAATTATGTAATCACTTGAAAATATCCTTTGCTCAATGGAGATCTCAAGGGAAAATGTGCATTCATGTGGGGATAAATCTTGGTAGCACTTCATGGTGAAATATGCAAAGACTCCTCTCTTGAAATTGGGTGGAATTGATCCACTTTATATCCTAAGAGGGCATATGGGTAAATGGACATGCAAGGCTATGTGAGGCAAGGGCCACCATTTTTCCCAAATGTTGCCATGCATTGGAGGGGGAAGGAATCTCCCTTTTTGACCTCCAATCTGCAATGTGTCATGAGAGTTATGCAACCTCTGACTAACATGCTTGAATAGGTATGATAATGGTAGTTTTTTTATTCCATTTATCCCAATTTTAACTTTTTGAGGGTCAAATGCCATGGTCGTCACACCCAAGGATGACTAGTAGTGGCCATACTTAGGTATAAACTGCCTCATAAATTTCAATGTAGTAATTTGTAGCTCCTTCAAGGATTCCACATTAGTGTTTGACCAAGATACACCAATGCTTATGCTTGGGCCATACTTGCTAAAAAAATCCTTCATAATTTCCATGATTGACATTAGCTTAAAATGGACAAAATGTGTAGAACTCAAGTAGAGTGTAGGTTGTCATAAACAGAGTGCGGGTTCACATAAAGGAATTAGAAAATATAAAACAAATGGTGGGATTGATGTAAATTATTGTGCAAGAAAAATTGTGTCAGTCTTCGGCCTGGTGCAATGCAATTTGTGCAGCTTCAATATTCTACTCGAAGATGTATTTGCATCGGGAATTCACCTTGATCATTGTAACTTGCAGATGAGCATGTAGTAGGTAGTGGCTATATATTTCATCAAATTTGTGAGCCAATTTGGGCTAAGGTGGGTGAATTGCTATGGAGGCTATTATATGATCCAAGGTTAAACTGATAAGTGTGGCATTCTATGTCTTGGCAGACTATCAATCATCAAGGGACATCAATCAGTGCAAGTAGCATATTTTGAGCAAGATATTAGGGATAGCTTCCCAAAATATTTATGTAGAGAATGTGTGATATTCAAGGCATAGTGGCAAGAATATGGTGACAAGCTTATCACTTCAAAAATTGTCACAAAAAGAAAATTATCGATAATTTATGCAAATAATATTTTTCTATCACACAAAATCATCAATAATTTTTTACAGAAAATAAAAATTGACAACAATTTTTAGCAACTTTTGGTAGTAAAATTGTAGCAATATTTTGAGCCTCAAAACAAGATGAAATTGGTCAAAAATAACCTAAAAAAAAACTATGGAGATCAAAAATGACCTAGAACCTCCAAAATTCTTCTATTTTGATACCAAACTGTTATGGCAAAAATGAAGCTATGATTAAATTAAAATTGAGGACTTAAATAAGCCCAAAAATACAACAATAATCCTGGAAAGTAGCAACAGATCCAAGGATTACACCATGAAGGCTTGATCCAAATACAAATGATAAGGATAACCTATTATTCTATGAAACAAAAGACACCTGGATTAACATGATTGATATAATTAAATCACGTATACATGGCTTATTATTCCCAATACTAAATCATAAATCCTACAAATCTAGGCAATACCTAAGGTATAGAAAAACAAAAAAATAGACCTCAAATAGTTTTTCTTCCAAAGTTCTATTCTTTTTATTTTATCTACAACTTTTCCATGGCTAGTAGGTTATGGTTTATTGTTAAGGAGAGAAATTTTCATGATGATGGGTTGAAGTGCTACTGGGCATGTTAAAGCCAATTGAATTTGGAGGGATAGAGTGCAACCCCATCGTAAGGCAATCTAGGGTGGATGGTGTATTACCTATTGTGTAATTCAACAATAGTAGGTGAATGTTACAATTTACCTTGGTAACCATGGAAAAAGAGATTGATTATCTTCATAATATCAATCCTCGAGAGTCAATACAATGGGTGCGTGTTGCATATAAGATCCTACCAACAACACAGATATAAAAACAATTTTTTTAATGCTATTTACCTCCCATTAGAATATGATAAGAAAAATATATGGAATTAAAAATTTTAACTCAAATGTGAAAATTTTAACTAGCTGAGGTTGGAATATTGAAAAGTAAAACTTGTTGTGCATACTTAGTGCTTGACTCCTTGTTGGCCCTTCACTTCTTATTTGTTCTAGTGTGTTTCTTTGGATCCTATTTAAAATGGTTCATATCCATCCATGATATTAAAGAAGTTTCTTGCAAGTTTTCCTTCTCATTGATCTATTTAAAATTGTTCATATCCATCCCTAAAATTAGAGTAGATGCACTGTATCTATGTTATTGTTTTAATTTGTTCATGTGTGATTTTAATGGATTGAATAGATGAAGTAGCAAATATAATAATTGGTGACTTGAATTGCTCGATGGAAATATTATCATTTTCATATCGAACCATATTCTATGGCAACATATAAGCTTTGTTTTGCTTTCAAAGGTCTATTCTTTTTATTTTGATTGCAACTTTTCCATGGCTAGTGGGTAATGGTTTATTGTTAAGGGGGGCAATTTCTATGCTGATGGGTTGAAGTGTTATTGGGCATGTTAAATCCAAGTGAATTTGGAGGGATATATCCTGACCTAGACTTAAGGTATTATAAGGTGGATGGTGTATTCCCTGTTGTGTAATTCACCTATTGTAGGTGAATGTTACAATTTACCTTGTTGGAAACCATATAAAAAGAGGGTGATTCTCTTCACAATATAAATCCTCAAGAGTCAAAATACTGGGTACATAATGTATATAATACCTTTCCAACAGGACTGATATAGCAACAAATGTTTTAATACTATTTACCTTCCATTAGAATATGACGAAAAATATATGGAAACATGTGAAACTTTTATCTTACTAAGGTTGGCATCCTAAAAAAGTAGAACTTGTTATGCATGCTTAGTTCTTGAATCGTTATTGAACATTAGCTTGTTATTTGTTCGAATGTGTGGTTTTTTTTTTGGTAAATAAAAGTCTTCATTAATTACCGGGTTTTGTAGGTTAACCCAAAACCTATTACAATAACCAACCTTATGCTAAGATTGTAGATCCTAGTCATCCTTGAAACTTTCTTACTAGAACTTGTGTTGAATCCCTTACAACACCTTACTAACAAGGCACAACCATACCTAAACATAACTATAAACATTACTTACATTGACAGGAAATTGAAGTTTGGAACTTTGCACTTGTGAAACCTGTTGCTTGCCCATTTCTTATTATCTGTTGGAATATTCCAAGGATTACACCCTGTTACCTTCATTTCCAATTTGGTATGATTTAGAGGGAAACCCCATAGTTATTACCAGCTCCATGGGGAAATAACACCCATTCATATTTCTCCATAACGGGTAGGTTTCTTTTCACGACTAATAATTTTTTCCACTTCACGTGGCACACCTTGTGTCCATGTCACCAAACTACCAACATCAAAACCTATGTTGGCTAATTTGTCAGTTGACCTGTTGGCCTCATGATACACATGACGAGCCCTCCTATTCTGTCTTACTGCAAAAAGTATCCTCACTTCATGGATGACTTCCTCGATTCTCCACGGAGGTTTTTTGCCATTGGTTAACATATTGATGATGTTCATCGAATCACCTTCAATAATCAAGTTACCTTGAGTTGCTTGGGCTACTTGCAACCCTCTCCAAAGGGATCTAGCTTCTACTTCGTTATTAGTTCTGATTCCCAATGGTTAAAAAAAGGCCTTGACCAAATTTCCTTGATGATCCCTAATTATTCCTCCAACTCTAGCTCTTCCCGGGTTCTCCTTAGCTGCACCATCAAATTTTAGTTTAAACCAACCTTGGAGGCATGGCTCCCAATAAATCCCATTTCTAGGATTGGGCAAAGGAATGGAAGGTTTGTCCTCAATACCTAAGGCCCGAGCTAATTGTTTTTCTTGGGGAGGAATTGAGTGGTTCTCATCCACTAAGGTGCTAAGGTTTTCTTTTGCAAAGACAATAATCCTGTTGAGGATGGTTTTTGGGTTGTGAATGGTATCCTTAAAGGCTCTATGGTTCCTTTCTAGCCAAATCTACCAGAGAAAATGATTCCAAAAAATTTTCCATAGGTACTTAAGTTTTAGGCTAACAAAGGGTTGAGGCCATTGATGGAACACTTCTGATATAAGAGCATTCTTAACCCACGAGATCCTAAAGGCTTGGAAAATTTCATCCAAGATGGACTCTGCTATCGGATACTTCAGAAACAAGTGTTGGGTTGTCTCCCATCCTGTCCTGCACATGTAGCAATGGTTAGCAATAACCATACCTTTGGATAACATATTGTCCATAGTGAGAATTTTTCCTTGAATCACGAGCCATGAAAAAAAATATATTTTAGGAATTAAGCCTTTGATCCAAACCAAAATTGGTTGAAATTGTTGACCTTCCATATTGAGAAGCAAATTATAGGCAGACTTAACTGTGAAGTCACCACTTTCAATCTCAGCCCAAACAATGTGATCTTCATCCTCTCTAGAGGGAATAATTTGCTGAGTTAAAATGTTATAAAGCTCTTCAAACTCTACTTCGAAACCCTGTACTCTAATGTGTTTCCACCTGTTGATATTTATATCTTGCCACATATAATTTGTAGCCTTATTCCCAATATGCTGCTCAATATGCTCTTGAATAATAGCCAAACAAGGATTCTGGGATAACTCCTCAGCTCTCACCCACCGATCCTTCCAAAAGTCTATTGTTTGCCCATTTTCTAGAATCCATCTAAGACCTTTCTTGACAAGATCCCTACTCATGAGGTTTGCCTTCCAAAAAGCAAACCCCCTGCTTGCTAAGTCATCATTAAGGAAGTTCACACCATGAAGGTATTTCATCCTAACTATGGCAGTCCATTCATTATCAACCTTAAAATAGTTCATATCCATCCCTAATATTAAAGAATCTTCTTGTATGATTTCCTTCTCATTGTTGTATTTAAAATTATTCATATCCATCACTAAAATTATAGTAGCTGCACAATATCTATGTTATTTTTTTATTTGTTTCATATTTATTTTTAATGGATTGAATAGTTGAAGTGGAAGCTATAAAAATTGGTGACTTGAATTTCTCAATGGTAATGTTTTCATTTTTATATCGAATCATATATTATGAAAACATAAAAGCTTTGTTTTGCTTCCAAAATTCTATTTTTTTTATTTCATCTAAAACTTTTCCATGGCCAGTGGGTTATGGTTTATTGTTAAGGGGAGAAATTGCCATGATGGTGGGTTGAAGTGATTTTGGGCATGTTAAATCCAAGTGAATTTGGAGGGATAGATATTAACCTAGTCTTAAGGTATTTTAAGGTGGATGGTGTATTTCCAGTTGTGTAATTCAACCATAGTAGGTGAGTGTTACAATTTACCTTTTTGGTAACCATGGAAAAAGAGATTGATTCTCCAAAAAATATCAATCCTCAAGAGTCAATGCAATGGGTGCATGATATACATAAGATACTACCAACAAGACTGATATAACAACAATTTTTTTAATGCTATTTACCTTCCATTAGAATGTGATAAAAAAAATATATGAAAACAAATTTACTCAAATTTCAAATTGTTATATGGCTAAGAATGATATCCTAAAAAGTAGAACTTGGTGTGCATGCTTAGTGCTTGACTCCTTTTTGGTCTTTCGCTTCTTATTTGTTACATTTTTTTCTTCAAATCCTATTTAAAATGGTTCATATCCATCCATGATATTAAATAAGTTACTTGCATATTTTCCTTCTCATTACTCTATTTAAAATGGTTCATATCCATCCCTGAAATTAGAGTAGTTGCACTATATCTATGTTATAGTTTTATTTTTTTCCCATGTGTTTTTAATGGATTGAATAGATAAAACAAAAACTATAATAATTGGTTACTTGAATTGATCAATGGTAATATTGTCATTTTCATATCAAACCATATCCTATGGAAACATAAAATAATTGTTTTGCTTCCAAAGGTCTATTCTTTTTATTTTCTCTACAACTTTTCCATAGCCAATTGGTTATGGTTTATTGTTAAGGAGAGAAATTTCCATGATTATGGGTTGAAGTGTTTTTGGACATGTTAAAGCTGAGTGAATTTGGAGAGATAGATTATGACCTGACCTTAAGGTATTCTTTTTTTGATAAATAAGATACTATAGCATTAATATCGGGTTTTATAGGTTGACCCTAAACCTTTTACAAAAGTCAACCCAGTGTTGTTGATGAACATATCCTTACTAAGGATACTATATATGTAAAATCTACATGTCGCCAAAGCCATTACATCCGGTAAGGCACATAGCCTGTTATCAAAAAGAAACTTCCCATACAAAATTTTGGGTATACCCCAAGAAAACACACATGCATCATAATTACAAAAAAGAAACAGACACGGATCCCTTCCTTGAGACAATGGAGAAACAAAAAGCTGTAGACACACATAGCAGAGTACTAAAAAAAACTCCCACAAGCTCTGTATTGACAATTACTCTTAATAATTCTTTGGTAATTGCTTTCTTCCGTATATGACATGCTTTGGTACCACATACTATCTTGGCCAATCAGCCTTGGAGAAGTGAACTTGCTGGCTAGATTTATGGTGGTGGCTATCTGGTGGTCCATGTGGCTTTGGTTTGAAGTCTTATATTGTTGTTTCTTTCCTTCCCTATGATTATCAACCAATATCAAATTACTAAGATGACTAGGAGCCATGTTATCTGACATGTGGATGTCCCTATTAGTCTTTGTGGTATTTCCAAGCAGCATCCACAAATACTAATAGCTTAGATATTTTTTATTGTGAGTCCAATTCAAAAAAGAGATGGAAATACTCCTATCCTTCAAACTTACAATGCCTTCCCTATTGGTAAATTTGACTATAATTCTTGGCATTCTTGTTGAATAAGCTCCTCTAATTCACTTGGGACACCGTGTTCCCATTTGAAAAGTTTGTCACCATCGACACCCAAATTTGCCAGCTTATCAGTAATTTTGTTAGCTTTCCGAAAGACATGTTGGGTTTTTCTATCCTGTCTTCCTTGGAAAAGGATCCTAGCCTCTTCAAAAATTGTTTTAATCCTCCAAGGATGTGTTTTCCAATTATTGAGGAGATTTATAACATGATAGAGTCTCCTTCTACGATCAAATTGCCTTATAAGTCTTGAGTCATTTGAAGGCCTCTCCACATAGCTCTATCTTTAGCTTCATTGTTGTCCTTGTTCCCAAATATTCAAAAAACACAAGCATCATATTTCCATTATGATCTCGTACAATGCCACTAGCACCTACTATTCCAAGATAGTCCTTAGATGGTCTATCAAAATTAAGCTTAAACCAACCCGTAGGAGGTGGAGACCACTTAACATTGGCTCTGGGGTTGAATAACCTAGGCACTGACTCATCTAACAATGTTAAGCTTAATTATTGAGCAATCGTGGTCTCCTGTAAATGAGGTTTACAACTATCAAAAGGGATAAGGTTCACATTCTTGTTTTCAAAGGATAGGATCTTGGCAATGATATTTTGATGATCATGGATAGACTCATTAAAGACTTTATGGGTCCTTTCTAACCACACCTACCAAAGATAGTTATTGAGACAAATTTTCCACATGTATCTAAATATTTGGCTTGAAAATGGGTAAGGCCACTAGACGAACAAATCAAGTACGATGGTTGGTTTAACCCATGAAATATTGAAGGCCTAAAAAACCCCACTTAGGGCAGTCAAGGAAAAAGGTCACTATAGGAAAATGTGATAAATGGTCTCCCAATTACCCCTACACAGATAACAACGATTAGTGATACAAATACCTTTACGCATCATATTATCAATGGTTAGAATTCTTCCTTGGATAACCAGCCATGAAAAGACTACAATTTTTGGAATTAAATTTTTTATCCAAACTAAGTCCTTTTGGAGGAAAAAATCCTCGTCATCAAGCAGAATCTTGTAAGCTAATTTAACAGTGAACTGCTCATTTTTTGTAGGAGCCCAGATCACTTGATCTTCCTTGGGTCTCGTGGGAATAAAATGTTGTGTGAAAATGTTACAAATATCATTTGATTCCGCTTGAAATCCCTGAATTCTTATTTGTTTCCACTTCATTCTACCTCTGTCCTCAACCATATAATCAAAGAATTTTCTACCAATGAGTTCTTCTATGATATCTCTGATTCGGGCTAAGTTAGGATATTGCATCAGTGGTTTGTCCTTAGCCCACCTGTCATTCTAGAAATTTATCCTCTCACCATTGCCTAAAACCCATCTAAGGTATCCTAAGGTGGATGGTGTATTCCCTATTGTGTAATTCAACCATAGTAGGTGAGTGTTACAATTTTCCTGATATTGTTGTTTATTTTTATAGTTGTTAATATTTTGTTTATTTTTACTATCACCTTTTGTTTACATACATATTTTAACTTTTTATTTTTTCTATTATTTTTAATTTTCCCTATTATTATTTAATAGTTTTTTACACTTCATTTTATACTTGAAATTTTTTTTACTCGATCTGTACTTATTTTATTGTGCTTAGTTTGTTAATCTTATATTACCATAACCATTGAAACAATTATATGTTTAGGCATTTTTTTTAAGTGAAAAACCCCTTGTGGGGCCACCTTGGTCTGAGAGACCACGAACAGGGACTTCTACACTGTCAAGCCCGCACCAACATTATCAATTGGATTTTGGATACCCAATTAAACTTTTTGGTAGGGTTGAGATTTGAACCTGGGACCTCCCTTTGAGGATTGCTCTCCTCTTCAACTCACCTACAACACCTGGGTAAACTAATTTATAGTGGAAAACAACCTTTTTGAGGTGCCACTTTCAAAAGGTTGGGCATAGGAGGAATGGAGCCTTGTCGGCCTCTACCAGCACATAGGACATTCCTAACTATACCATATATTTGCAAGATGGAGACAAGGGGAATGGAACCTGGGTCGGCCTCTACCAGCACCCAGGGCATTTACCACTGCACCACAACAAGCAGATCAAAACTAATTTATAGTGGAAAACACCCCTTTCGAGGTGCCACTTTCAATAGGTTGGGCATAGGAGGAATGGAGCCTTGTTGGCCTCTACCAGAACATAGGACATTCCTAACTATACCATATATCTGTAGGATGTAGACAAGGGGAATAGAACCTAAGTCGGCCTCTACTACCACCCAAGGAATTTACCACTGCACCACAACAAGAAAATTAAAAACTAATTTATAGTGGAAAATACCCCTTTCGAGGTGCCACTTTCAATAGGTTGGGCATAGGAGGAATGGATCCTTGTCAGCCTCTACCAGCACATAGGACATTCCTAACTATACCATATATCTACGGGATGCAGACAAGGGCAATGGAACCTGGGTCTGCCTCTACTACCACCTAGGGCATTTACCACTACACCACAACAAGCAAATTAAAAACTAATTTATAGTGGAAAACACCCCTTTCTAGGTGCCACTTTCAACAGGTTGGGCATAGGAGGAATGGAACCTTGTTAGCCTCTACCATCACATAGGACATTCCTAACTATACCATATATCTACGGGATGGAGACAAGGGGAATGGAACCTGGGTCGGCCTCTACCAACACCCAAGGCATTTACCACTGCACCACAACAAGCAGATAAACTAATTTATAGTGGAAAACACCCCTTTTGAGGTGTCACTTTCAATAGGTTGGGCATAGGAGGAATGGAGCCTTTTTGGTGTTTACCAGCACATAGGACATTCCTAGCTATACCATATATCTATAGGATGGAGACAAGGGGAATGGAACCTGGGTCGGCCTCTACCAGCACCCAGGGTATTTGCCACTGCACCACAATAAGCAGATTGTGTTTAGGCATTTTATCTAGTTGTTATCACTACTCATTTCCTTTTTTGTTATATATTTCATTGTTTAGTTTAGATATTCTCACACAACATATTTATGCATTAACTAGCATATTTTTACATAACACTTTGATCTAGTGCATTACCTTTCTTCTTTCTCTTATTTTTTTCCTCTGATGTAGGATTACTGGAAACTTTTTGTTACCTGACCTCTGCTTGTCTTATTGTGCTTAGTTTTTTAATCTCATATTACCATAACCATTGAAACACTTATGTGTTTAGGCATTTTATCTAGCTGTTATCGCTTCTCATTTTCTTTTTTGTTATATATTTCATTGTTTAGTTTAGATATTCTCACACAACATATTTATGCATTAACTAGCATATTTTTACATAACACTTTGATCTAGTGCATTACCTTTCTTCTTTCTCTTATTTTTTCCTCTGATGTATTCCTATTGCATTCGAGGATACTTACTCCTCTAGAGGGATTCTTACATACTTAACCTCACATTTCAAAAATTTCCTATCATTTGTCTATCGATTTATTTGTAGGAATAGACTATTGTAGGATTACATAACAAGCATTTTATGTTTTCTTATTCATTTACTATCAATTTTCCATACTTTATTAAATTAATAAAGGTCTGGACTTCATAAGAGCAAAATGGTGCATGTTAAAGCCAAGTGAATTTGGAGGGATAGAGCCTGACCTGGCCTTAAGGTATTCTAAGGTGGATGGTGTATTCCCTGTTGTGTAATTCAACCATAGTAGGTGAGTGTTACAATTTACCTTGTTGGCAACCATGGAAAAAGAGATTGATTCTCTTCACAATATCAATCCTCAAGAGTCAATACAATGGGTGCATGTTGTATATAAGACCCTACCAACAAGACTGATATAACAAAAAATTTTTTTAATGCTATTTACCTTCCATTAGAATATGACAAGAAAAATATATGGAAACAAAAATTTAACTCAGATGTGAAACTTTTATCTAGATGAGGTTGGCATCCTAAAAAGTAGAACTTGTTGTGCATGCTTAGTGCTTGACTCCTTGTTGGCCCTTCACTTCTTATTTGTTCCAGTGTGTTTCTTTGGATCCTATTTAAAATGGTTCATATCCATCCCTGATATTAAAGAAGTTGCTTGCATGTTTTCCTTCTCATTGCTCTATTTGACCATATCTTCTTTATTGGGTCATTGAATTATCAAGTTCTAATGGTCATATAAGTGTACAATTTATTTTTTGTAAGGTTTTAGCTCCTTTTTTCTCTTACTGGCTCTTAATTTTTTGGCTCCATCTCTTGTATTTTTCTTTTCCTTTAGTTGCTCCGTTGTTTGGAAGCCTGCTTTTTTATAGACAACACGCTTTGTTTGGTGATTTTAAAGGAGTTGCTTTATTTTAGCTAGCTTTGGGTAGTGTGATACCTCTACCAGATCTCAAAGGCTTCAGTTCCACAATATCCCCTTGATGGCTATTTAGGATAGGCCTGCTCTTTGAGGTGTGTGATAAGCTTGAACAAAGATATAAGGTCCTTCACTAGAGTAGGCTACCAAACAAATATCACACTCTTCTTATGCTTGGGAAGCATTTTTTTCATCCATTTAACACTTAAGAAAACTCCTTACATCTTCCAGAGGGTTTAGGGTTTGGGGATGTAGAGGGTTTAGGGTTTGGGGATGCTACTATAACCAGTTAATTAACGATGTGCTATGTCAAATTATATCTATGAGTTAGAATCTACTCCATCTTGCTATGTATTGCTGAAAAGCTTCAAAACTCCTGATGTACTAAGGAGTTTCACTACTGCTATAATTATTTTAGATATGTTGATTTGAAATTAAGGGAGGATGCAATGTATTTCCTTATTTGGCTTGTGAGATTTTTTTTAATGATGGTTATTTTGGGAAATGGAAATTAGAGTTGTTCTTACATACTTGGAGAACATATTTGGTTGCTTTGTTCTTGGTTATGCTCGTTGTCAAGGTCTATGGACCTACCAAGCCCATAAAGAGAACGTGGATGTCCCAAACTTGACACTTAGCATGTCAATATATCTCTCCACTATAGATGATTTGGTTATTTGTTGAAACTCTCTTTATAGGGCATGTTGGTTTCTAGTATAAAATACTGGTAAGAAGGATATGGCAAAGTTGTTGAAGCCATGAATTATGAACAAAATTTTCAATGTGACAACAACAATGAACATATAATGGCACATACTGAGAATAGTCCTTTATGGGCTTGAGGATTACCATACTCTTGTCCTCACAATAGGGGTTCATGAGGATGATTAATCACCAATATCCCCTAGTGATTGAGTAGAATTTCATCACATACAGATGATACAAGCAAAATCCTTCACCCCCCATATGTGTGTGTATGTGAGAGAGAGACAGAGAGACTCCATATCATCATTATTAGAGCTATGTCAAAACATCCCCACCAACATACAAACATGGATAAATTTTGACAACAAAGGCATTAGCTGCAAAACATATAAATATTTCCAACCCTTATATTTTATATATTTATATTTAGTTCTAGTAAAATCCATACCATGAACTAGATCCTGTAGGAGAGACTCACGCACCACATTGAGGCCATTGCATTTTTGACTTCCAAACTTGTTACAAAAATATCTGATTGTAAAGAATATGCTATATAGTGCAAAGTATTCATCCCAACCATGCATAGGATATGATAGTCACAAACAAAACATGCAAAAGTAAGACCATTTCCAAATGAACTTAGGAACTTCTGACCTCTGCAAAATATTTAAACCTGGATATCCTTAAAAGAGCTTCCCTATTGCTCCAACCAACATAGATTGCAATTTATTGTCTTCATGCCTCCTTTCTTCTTCATAACAATGTACAATAATCCCCATCACAATCCTTTTAATGTGCCTTAATAGTAAGTCATGGTAACTATAGATATTGTAACTGAAGTTGTTTATTTTCTAATAGCTAGGACTAGCAATAATGCTTCTAAATAGCTAAAAATATATGAAAAACATGATTAAGTTCCATAGTGATAATGCTCCCAAATAGCTAAAAATATATGAGAAAACATGATTAAGTTCCATGAAGTGCATAAAAATATAATATCATATAGACATCCTACATTTACCTCTAAATTTTGAAAGAGACCAAAGGAGCCAATGAGGTACAATCACATCAATGTTGCAAAACAACCAAGTAATCACAAAAATTGTGGAAATCTTGACAACTTGACTCCTCCATAGATATTCTAGGGTATCCTCATACACAAAAATATTGTCATCTATGTCTATGTCCATGTGTGCATGTTGGATTGTGTATGTGTTGTTTGATGAAGAAGCAGTCTTCATTTGTGGTGCTCTAAAACTTTTTGTAGTTGAAAGCATTGATGTAACAACAACTAATGCTAATGGAGATAGATTTAACCATGGCTCTTTCATTTTGTTTGAAACCAGTTATTTTCTTTCAACTGAATCTTCTAGTTTTTGTTTAGCTAAGGGTTCTTCCTTTTGTTTTGTAGCAACTTCTTCTTTTTGTCTTAGAAGAGTCAGTTGAAAGAAAAGAATTGGTTTCAGAACAAACATGTACTATATTATTCTAATATTTTTGAATACGTAGTGTTTGCTAATATTTCATATTGAGTCAGAGTCTAGAGAGAGTGCATAAGGTTGGTACATATCTCTTCTAATTTTCTAATATTTCATATTGAGTCAGAGTCCAAAGAGAGTACATAAGGCAATATGAACAAAAAAGACCAAGAAAGACACCATGGGTAGTTGAGCCTATCACAATAAATTAAGAGTTAGTGATAGATGCCTCACACGCTAGTAAGTACTTGAAATTTGATAGTGTTGTTCAATAGTGGTTGACCTAGGTATATTAGAATTGATCATGGTTTTGTCATTGACTATGGTGTATTGTAGCAACTAGTGGAAGATACCAGCTATAAAGTTTTATTAACGAGGAAGATAAGGAGGTGACCCATAACATAAATGAATATGATGGTGAGAATACTCAAAATGAGGTTGAAAATGCTTTGGCTAATAAAGAAGGTATGTAGACCGCACAAGAAATTTGCTCGTGATGTTGGGTTACTCATTGTTGTCATACTATATGGCATAATGATGTTTGGATGGTGTCAACATTATAGGTGTTGATGTTAGGTCATCACACACTTCAAACACTGAATATCATAGAAAGAGAGGTCCAAAAAGATGTGCAACAGAGTCAAGCAACATAGATAAGGTGGAGATCATTTGCAATCTAAATAGATAGCCCATAGGAAAAAATTCTATTAAGTTTACATCTTACTTGGGGGTGATTGTGAGGGAGATTATCCCTATCACCCATACAAACTAGAGAGCAATCCTAGTGGAAGTTAAAAACTAGTTATGGACACTCATTACGGTAACTTTCTAGCCAATGGAGTTCATAGTGTCCATTTTTGAATACTTATATAAATGTTGCATCTAATAAGATATTGGTTTGATGCAAAAAAATATATCATTTTGAACACAATGAAGAAATGGGTCTTCAAGACCATGGACAAGCAATGGCGTGAACATAAGCATCGACTTGTGAAAAAGCACTATGATAAGTATGATAATGATGAAGATAGAATTGCTAATCCCCCACCTCATGTATCACAAAAATATTGGGAAGCCTTTGTGAATGGTAGGAGCAACGTTGACTTTAAGGCAAGTACCAACCAATCTACTATGGTAGTTCATATCATTGTTATGTTCATGTGAATTTTTCTGACCTTGCTCTCCCTAATGAATTTATATATTGGTTTCTTCATTGCATTGTAGGTGGTGAGGCAAAGGAACAAATAAAATAGATCTCACCAATCCATCATGCACACTTGTAGTCGAACAAGATATGCTCGATTGGAGCATGAAATGGTATTCTATCATACTCATCCATTATATGTGATAAACATAGCTCTATTGTTTTATCATATGACTTATCCCCATGTCTCTCCAACTATATATCTTGCAGAGGAAGAGCCAACCAAATGCGAAAACTCCACTACCAAGGGCAACTATGTGGATGGCAGCTCATACAAAGAAGGATGGGGTTCCTATTTCACCAAAAGCTATGGAGACAATCATAAGTGACATTCCCTTGGAAATAGCAATACGTTGAACTTCAAACCATTGTTATATCGATTTTTTTTTAACATGTTACCAGTTAACTATGCATGTGATGTTGCAAAAAAAATTGGATGATGAAATGTCATCTGTGAGCTTCATAAATCAATGTATTAAGGATGATGTCCTCACCAAGGTTTTAGGACCCAAAATACCGGGTCGGGTTTGGGGTGTCGGAAAAGGAGTATCGCCAACTACTCTATTTGTTGGTGAGGGTTACATACAAAAGTTGCACCAGATGCAAGAGCATACGGTAGAGAAAGAGAAAAAGTGGGAAGAGAAGCTTGTAGAGAGAAAAAAATATGGAAGAGAAGCTTGCAGAGAAAGATAAAAATATTGAAGATATTTTGACACGACTTTCATAGATAGAGGTGTGTCAGTTTTTTCATGATTTCATATTTGAAATATTTACATGTTGCACCCCTAAAGTTGTAATGATCCCTTGCATATAATTCCATAGGCAACATCACTACATGCTACCCCTACAATTGGACACAATATTGGTGGTGGTGATCAAGGCACAAGAAGCTTCTCAATACCTTCTAGGCCAGAGTCATCAATGGTATGACTATTATTTCAAATATAAAATGGTTGACTTAGTTTGTATTGTACGCTATGCAATGAATTTATCTGGGTTGTTGATTTTCCATGTAGGGACTGAAAATGACACCGATCACTCAAACTGAGAGAAGGGAATGCTACTTGAATCAGATCCATAAGGATAACGTAGTGGTCGAAGGCATGGTGATCAATACTGACCCTGAAGACCTTGTACATGGTCAACATTTGGGTGAAGGTTATTGGAAAGTCAATGTGCACATCACCCATAAAGAGGAAACAATCTTGTTTAGAAGGAATGATGAGATGGCCACAATGAAGGATGTTGTGGGCTCCTTCATTGCCTGGCCTATATCAAACATTGTTTACAAATAATGGGTAGCCAAGCTAGGAGTGAGGCGAGTAGGTATCCTGAGCATGAGGTTGGCCAGTTAGATACAAGAAGGTTTGACTCTTAGTCCTAGTCCTTAGTAGTAGTACTTGATTTGCATAGATGGATATTTATGTATCTGATGAAAGTCTCAGGATACCCTCTCACCTCATATCTGATGGTTGGGGTGGGTAGGGATGTTTAGACATCTACCCATTATATGGAGGGCTCAGGTTGTCCATTCACCTATATCTGTAAATAAGAATTGCACTTGAAATAAGAATTTTCTATTTACATATATAATCATAACTAATTTCTTTCTTTCTTGCTTTTGTACATGTAAGAGGTGCAATAGATCATTGTTGTTCATAAATAATAACTTGGTTTTCATCCAGTAATCTAAGAGAAAATATTCCATATATTATTCAAAATAAATTGTGTGTAATGCTAAGCTTCAACATTTTAAATTCCTTTATTAACTAATGTTGTTTTATAATGAAGAAAGAGAACATGTCATTATAATAGTTGTCTCACTACCTTGTTTGAGATGAGAAACATGTTGGTTAAATGATTACCAACTCCCTCTTTCATTAGAAATAATATTTTCCTAATCCTTCATTCTATTGAGTTTTAGGGTAATCAAGTTAAATGCTTATTGGATTCTTTTGATTGATGTCTATCAACTCTTCAATTTTTGAATGGTCTCGAGAAAAATGGAAAAGGATATGCATTTTTGTGGCCCTATTTTTAACTAACTGGAAGGGCTTTTGTGAATAAGTAGTTTTTTTTTAAATATTCTTTAACTTGATTCAATAGTGTTCAGTTTTAGAAATTTATATGGAAAAGATTACAGTTTGTGTACTTAACCCTGTCTGGGAATAAGACTATCAAATTCTACCAAGTTTTATGTTCCTCGGATGTTGCTAGGTTGATAGAGTCATAGTCTTATTCTTTAACAATAAAGTTTACAACTTCTTTTCAGCCATACTTCTAACTCACTCTGTCCAATGTGTGCAAGGTATTGAGCCTACATGAGACATTGGCTTCATATAGTAGTGTCCACTATGTAGGGACACTAGTACATGGCATGGAGTTCTTTGTCCTATGCAGGATACCTTCAGAATATATCATTGAATATCTCACTTGGTAGGCAACAAGATGCTTAAGTTGAGCAAGGAATGTACCAAGTGCATATGTTGATAGTTTCTATCTCAAATCATTGTTGCAGATCCAAAAAGGTAAGTATTAGTGCCAAGCTAAGTCAATGAATCAAGTCTCAGAATGCTCTTTGTGGTACCTCAATCCACATGAACTTTGGTTTAGCTCTTCCTTTTCTCACTTAATTTAAGTGCCATGATGGTTGTTACAGATCCAAAAAGGTAAGTATTAGTGCCAAGCTAAGTCAATGAATCAAGTCTCAGAATGCTCTTTGTGGTACCTCAGTCCACATGAACTTTGGTTTGGCTCTTCCTTTTCTCACTTTTTATTGTTATTATCACCCTATGTTTACATACATATTTTAACTTTTTATTTTTTTCTATTATTTTTAATTGTCCCTATTATTATTTAATAGCTTTTAACACTTCATTTTTATTGGAAAATTTTTGTTACCTAACCTCTACCTTAAGGTATTCTAAGGTGGATGGTGTATTCCCTATTGTATAATTCAACCATAGTAGGTGAATGTTACAATTTACCTTGTTGGCAACCATGGAAAAAGAGATTGATTCTCTTCACAATATCAATCCTCAAGAGTCAATGCAATGGGTGCATGTTGTATATAAGACCCTACCAACAAGACTGATATAACAACAATTTTTTAATGCTATTTACCTTCCATTAGAATATGACAAGAAAAATATATGGAAAAAAATTTAACTCATGTGAAACTTTTATCTAGTTGAGGTTGGCATCCTAAAAAGTAGAACTTGTTGTGCATGCTTAGTGCTTGACTCCTTGTTGGTCCTTCACTTCTTATTTGTTCCAATGTATTTCTTTAGATCCTATTTAAAATGGTTCATATCCATCCCTGATATTAAAGAAGTTGCTTGCATGTTTTCCTTCTCATTGCTCTATTTAAAATGGTTCATATCCATCCCTGAAATTAGAGTAGTTGCATTGTATCTATGTTATTGTTTTATTTATTTCCCACATATTTTTAATGGATTGAATAGATGAAGTAGTAGCTATAATAATTGGTGACTTGAATTGCTCAATGGTAATGTTATCATTTTCATATCGAACCATATCCTATGGCAATATAAAAGCTCTATTTTACTTCCAAAGGTCTATTCTTTTTATTTTGTCTACAACTTTTCCATGGCCAGTGGGTTATGGTTTATTGTTAAGGGGAGCAATTGCCATGATGATGGGTTGAAGTGTTGTTGGGCATGTTAAAGCCAAGTGAATTTGGAGGGATAGAGCCTAACCCGACCTTAAGGTATTCTAAGGTGGATGGTGTATTCCTTGTTGTGTAATTCAACCATAGTAGGTGAGTGTTACAATTTACCTGATATTGTTGTTTATTTTTATAGTTGTTAATATTTTGTTGTTTATTGTTATTATCACCCTATGTTTACATACATATTTTAACTTTTTATTTTTTTCTATTATTTTTAATTGTCCCTATTATTATTTAATAGCTTTTAACACTTCATTTTTACTAGAAAATTTTTGTTACCTGACCTCTGCTTGTCTTATTGTGCTTAGTTTGTTAATCTCATATTACCATAACCATTGAAACACTTATGTGTTTAGGCATTTTATCTAGCTATTATCATTGCTCATTTCCTTTTTTGTTATATATTTCATTGTTTAGTTTAGATATTCTCACACAACATATTTATGCATTAACTAGCATATTTTTACATAACACTTTGATCTAGTGCATTACCTTTCTTCTTTCTCTTATTTTTTTCCTCTGATGTAGGATTACTGGAAAATTTTTGTTACCTGACCTCTGCTTGTCTTATTGTGCTTAGTTTGTTAATCTCATATTACCATAACCATTGAAACACTTATGTGTTTAGGCATTTTATCTAGTTGTTATCGTTGCTCATTTCCTTTTTTGTTATATATTTCATTGTTTAGTTTAGATATTCTCACACAACATATTTATGCATTAACTAGCATATTTTTACATAACACTTTGATCTAGTGCATTACCTTTCTTCTTTCTCTTATTTTTTCCTTTGATGTATTCCTATTGCATTCGGGGATACTTACTCCTCTAGAGGGATTCTTACATACTTAACCTCACATTTCAAAAATTTCCTGTCATTTGTCTATCGGTTTATTTGTAGGAATAGACTGTTGTAGGATTACATAACAAGCATTTTATGTTTTCTTATTCATTTACTATCAATTTTCCATACTTTCTTAAATTAATAAAGGTTTGGACTTCATAAGAGCAAAATGGTGCATTGTGACTTCATACATACTCTGATGCTTCCATGGAAAATTTTATCCCTTGGAGGCAGTTTAAAATTCTATCCCTCTTTGTTCCAATGGAAAATTACCTTGTCCATGAAATGACCATGAGAAATAAAGGACACCTCATCTGAAACAACAAACCACTATTGAGTGCTATGTTGTTTCAGCTGAGGCATCCTTTATATATTTTTTAGGTGAGACCCTAAGAGGGTGGTTTTAAACCATCCTCTTAGACCTAAGACGATGGTTATAAACCGTCATCTTAGGGTGACCTAAGAGGGTGGTTTAAAACCACCATCTTAGGTCTAAGAGGGTGGTTTATAACCACCCTCTTAGGATCTAAGAGGGTGGTTATTAACCACCCTCTTAGACCTAAGAGGGCATTTCCTAACCACCCTCGTAGCCCTAAGAGGGTGGTTATAAACCACCCT
This sequence comes from Wollemia nobilis, assembly GCA_028583015.1. Lineage (NCBI taxonomy): Eukaryota > Viridiplantae > Streptophyta > Pinopsida > Araucariales > Araucariaceae > Wollemia > Wollemia nobilis. The sequence goes on from JAQPPZ010016096.1 coordinate 6,045,829, forward strand.
CTTAGACCCTAAGAGGGTGGCTTTTTGAGGTGGTTTTTAGCCACCGTCATATGTCATAGACTTTTTACGATACCCTCATAGATGGCGATTGAATAACCACCTTTAAAGGCCTTTAAGGGTGGTTAATAACCATCATTAAAGCCCATTTTTTGGTGTAGTGAAATACTCAATTTTAGGTCTTTAAAAGATAAATTTGTATTGGTTGGTTAGAAGGTTGATGCATGAGGGTGAATTGATGAAATTTGATGAAAATTGGGTCAATTTTTTATGCCTAAAAATTGATTATGGTTTTTTTAATATCACAATGATTACTTTGAGAGAGGATATGTAAGATCATAGTGCTTTATGATCAATGTAAGATGCCCCAATTGTGGAAGGGATGAATGTATTTGAAACTTTGTATGATAGATTGTTGAGCTTGATTTTATTTGATAAACCATTCAACCCCAGGTAGATTTTTTTTAGGTGCTTCACTCATGAGTGGTCTTATGACTACCACTCCGAGGAAGGTAATCCATGATTAATCTACAGCCTTAGGCATTGGGTCTACCAAATGTTTGTTTGAATTGGAGTTTTGTTGAGAAGATAAATTCTGCTTTTTGTTTACCCTAGCAAATGAGAGCTTGTGATAATATTAGGCAAATATTGTTGGACAAATGTAATATCCAAGATTGAGAGTTTTATTAATTATCATGCATAATATGGATTTTTTATTGTTAAATGTCTACTCCCTCAAGCAATGAGTTGATGGTAGAAGGAGCAAAATATGATGATGAATTACTTTTTTAAATGGATATTGATGGAAGAGATCTAAAGAAAATGGAAAAAGAACAATAAGCATAGATATACGGAAATATGTAGGAACAATTTTTTACCAAACAATTAGATTCATATGAATGAGTACAAATAAAAGAATTCATATTTGTTTGTATGAATCTTGTACAGTTTGGTAATATAAGCACATTCATAGGGAACATTTGTCATTTATGTTGTGCAAAGGAGGAGTGAGAGGAAGAGAGGTGTGAGGGTGAGTTTGTGAAGTGAAGCACTATAGGATTTCAATGACGAAGAACCAAAATGGTTGGAGATGAATCAAGTACTAGCGTTGGAGGGTGTGCATTGGGGGTAAGTAGATTTTTGCCCCAATTTTTGCATGTTAAGATTGGAAAATAAACCCTAGGGAACAATTTCTTAGTGAAATAAAATCATATAAAGTGAGTAGGATAGTTAGCATTGTGTGGGAAAAAATACAATAAATGGGTTAGGTGAATGCATATCTACATGTTGTTTGTTTGTTCTTTATTGGTGTGGTTTGTATTTTTTGGTGCGCGTACACGTATGATGTGTATGTGTTTTAAATTTTTTATGGAGTTTTTTTGCAATTTTTCATGAGAGGGGGTGGTTTCAGGTAAATGGGTATCCAAATCCATGTTATTTTTTTATTCATAATATTATAAAGACTATTTGGACATAGATGGGAGCTAGTGGATCATGAGGAGAGAGTCCCCTATGAGACTTATTAGAAGAGTAAGGTATTGTCAAATATACATGCATTGATTATGTTGTTGATTGTGATTTACACTTTACCAAATACTTCAGGGGATAGGTAACCTTATAATATGATTGGTTTAGTGTGCAATATGGTGGAGAACAAGATCCAATTTGTATGGGGTCTGACATTACTAGCACTAATTTTTAGGGAGTTTCATGCTTTGAATATGATGCAATGGTCAACATTGAGTAGTAGCTTGTTGTTATAGGTATGGGTTTGGGAGAACATATCCATGACAAGGACAAGGGATTTAACTCAAAAATAACATACATTTATGGGAGAGGATGTGTAATATGCGTTATGATGGTGAATTGACATGGAGGCATGAGGGAGGTAGGCTCATGAGAGTTATGAATTGTATTATTGGGGTAATTTTGATGGCTTTGTTTTGGAAGATATTATTTGAAAATCATAGAGAGGGGGACTAATATGGATGAAATATGTGGTGGAGTTATCACAAGTTAGATAGGGTATATGGGCCATCATATAGTATTTGAATCAAGTAGAGTTCTTTCTATACTCAAGGGTGTTGTGCCAGTTTAGCCTATGATAGGGAGGACCAAATCCACTAGTTGTTATATAGAGGATGGTGGGAGATCATGGAGAATTAATTATATGGGCCCATTTGGATACTATAGTAGATGAGGTTATAGTTATATCAAACATGGATAACATAGGTACCACACGATAGTTTGGTGTATGATGGTCAACGTAGACATGGGATCCAGGTTTAAGAGTGGTGGATGGTTTTGGTAATACAATAAGAGGGGTAACATCAAGATTAGTATGGATAATAATTGGCATGGGGTGGTATTTAGTAACTTCGTATTAGGAGGAGGGATTCTATTTATGGTGATTGTTGTCGAGATAGAGTCTGGTGAGGAGTAGGAGTCACTTAGGTGATGTGTGGAACAATAGATGGATAGTGGTGCAGGATCATCTAGGGTGAGGGTGTATGATGTAGGAGATAATTCAATGGGTGAAACAGTGCTAATAGATGAGGCAAAACCAATGGATGAGGGTAAAGGTGTGCCTATGAGTGAGGCAATAGGGGTGCCTATGGATGAGGCCACGCGAGTAGACATGCACATATAAGATTTTGACTATATAATTATTTTATGAGATATATTGGTTGCTTTAGATGTGTCTAAGATGCTCAAATATAGGGTGTAGTATGTAGAGGGTTGGTTGGCTGATAGAGAGTGCTTGGACCATAGAGTGGTTAGAGTGGTTTCAGGAGGATTTAGAGGTAGTAGAGGCATATAGGTATAGTTGGGATTCAATATGGATGTTGAAGTGGACCTCTCTTATATATGGATTTATAGTTAATCACATGGTAGTAGTATCCAAGAGAGTTGGGTCCATAGGAGAGGTGAATATTAGAAGGACCTGATGAACTAAATATTAAAAAATTATAAATACATAATCAAATAAAAAAATTAAGAAAATTATAAATACACACATAACATAGTTTTTTAGCTAGGAAACCCTTACAAGAAAAAACCTAGCACAATAATATATCCTTACTGTATAAACTTAACCATATCCAATATAATAATTTTCATCTCTCATCTCTCTCAAACCCCGATGCAAGAGTGATTTAAATAACAACACAAGAATGAATTTTACAATACATTATGGGTTCATATATTTTAACCCAAAATAACTCATATGTGTCTAAAAATAGCTTAAAAAAACTAAATTTTCTTTGAGTACTACCACCCCTAGACCCCCACATTTTAGGGGTTTCCATCCTTGAACCCTAGCAAGTATACATGAAGAGTGTCCAGTACCTTTTAGAGTTAACCCAACTAGAATAAAATGGAAAATATTCAACATATTTTCAACATTATTCCACTTGTTGAATACTTTCCATAGGGGCCAAAACTACCATTATCAACTTCCAAGGGCAACCATACCCATAGATCTTCTACACCAAGAAATTTTTGGAATATGTATAGCCTTTTTTAATGAATCAACAATATTATTCTCTATATAAATTTTCTCCAACATCACCCAATTCCCTTCAACCATCTCTCTCATAAAATGGTACTTGATATCAATATGTTTTGGTCAATCATAAAAACTAGGATTGTTGACCAAAAATATTGCACTCTAACTATCACTATCAATTCTCATAGACTTCTGCTAAGAGAAAATATTGAACACAACACTTTTTAGCCACACTACTTTACAAACATGAGTTGTTGCAATGTACTCTACCTCTATTATGGATAAAGTAAACATTGTTTGATTTTTATTCAACCAAATTACTGACCCTCTAAATAGTTTGAACACATAAGCACTCATGGATCTTCTCTTGTCAATATATCCAACCCAATCAACATCCACAAAATTTCATAGATTTACAATATTACTATCTTCAAATTTTCCTTGGTAACAAATAGCATAATTTAAAGTTCCACATAAATACTTGAAGATCCTCTTCAGAATAGGCCAATATTTCTTTCCTGGATTAGATATATATCTACTAACTACTACTAAATGTGCAATAGCATGTCTAGTACAGACCACTACATACATCAGATTACCAATAATTATAGCATAGGGAACATGATGTATTTCTTTAATTTCCTCATCTATTTTAGGACACTATTCAATAGATAATGTTTGACCAATAGGATACAAAGTACATATTGGTTTATAATCATGCATCCTAAACCTCTATAGTATCAAATCAACATATTTCCTTTGATTGAACTACAACTTTATATTTTCATGATCCCTTATTAATTCCATATCCAAAATAAATTGTGTAGCACCTAAATCCTTCATTTTAAATTTAGAAGATAACTAAGATTTTAGTAATTGTATTATCTCTTGATTGTTACCAATTAACATGTCATCCACATAAAAAACAATGATAACAATTTTTTCACCTTCTTGCTTTTAATACACATATGGATTTGCTTTACTTTTTCCAAGCCCAAGTGTCAAAACAAACCTATAAAATTTTATTTTCCACATTTTTGGAGATTAATTCAATCCGTAAAGAGAATTTTTCAACTTGCATACCATGTCTACCTTACCTTTTACCCTAAATATGTATTTTTTAGATTTATAGTATATCTTAGTCCTTTTCTCTTTTGAAACATACATATAAGGATCACAAAAAAAACTTATATGAATGAGAGAGGGTTTCTTACCAGTCCATACTTCCTAGGGAGTCTTGTCCACAAAATTTGAGGTAGGAGATATATTGATGAATTAAAAAGTAGTTAAAATGACTTTTACCTATAATTTTATTTCTAACCCTACACCACTTAGCATACTTTTTACCTTATCCATCAATGTCTGTTCATCCATTCTATTGTGGAGTATACAAATATTTTATGCCTTTCTACTCCATATTCCATGCAAAACCGCTCAAATTCATTAGAGAAATACTCACCACCATTGTCACTTCTCAAAACCTTTATATTTTTCTCTATATGATTTTCTACAAGAGACTTAAACTCTTTAAATTTATTAAAAACATCAGATTTATTTTGTAAAAAATATGCCTAGGTCTTTTTTGAAAATTCATCTATAAGTATAAAAAAATAGATAGATTCACCTAAATATGGTAATTTTGTAGGTCCAAACACATCACTATCAAATAGATGCAATATTCCTTCTGATCTTGTTTTACTACTAGGAAACTTGACTCGGGTTTGCTTTTCAAAAACACAATACTCACAAAAAATAAAATTTAATGGATAATCAAAAATTCCTTTAGCCATACCTTTTAATTTTAATGTTTGAAGATTTTTCTCACCAATATACCCCATGCATTGATGCCATAATATTGTCTTCACTATAGGAATACTCAAAGCCACTTCTAGTGTATTATTATCCTCTACAACTAAAGAGATTATAATTAACACTTATAGTGGTACTCTCAAATTTTAACAAAGTTCCTCTACAAACTCCCCTCACCAAAACCATGACTCCACAAACCATATTCTAGCTATCCTTATTGAATATCACAATCACACCTGCGTTATTCATCTTACTCACTAATATCATACTCCTTACCAAAATTGGAATATGCAACACACTAGGAAGGGTTTTAATTCTTTCATATTTTAACCTTATTTTGACTCTTTATTGACCTATTATTTTATACATTGAATTGTATCCCAAAAAAAATCACCTTTATTTATATTTTCATATTCATAGAACCCCTCCCTATGAGTATTCATATGAAAGGAAGCACTTGATTCAATCAACCATGAGTCATGGCATTCACTTGACCATGCTACAGCTAAGAATAAGTTCTCTAAATCTTCATTTGTGGTATTTTTTTTTGTAGAAGTTTTCATTAGATGATCAGCTATTATCAACCTTCTTAGATCTACAATATATTTTATAATTACCCTATTTTATCACACTTCTAGCATTTCCTCTTTTCTAGAGCAATGTATTTACCCTTAGATCTCAAATTTTATTCTCTTGATTTCTTTTTGCTTCTTTCTTGAGAATGGTATCTCACAACCAAGAAATCATTTTGATTATAATCCTTAGAATAATTTCATCTCAATTCCTTAGATAAAAATGTTTCTACTATATCCTTTACATTCAATGTAAAAATAGTATTGGTGATAGCCTTAACTATGTTATCCCACGAATCAGGTAATGAATAAAGTAAAGTAATGTATTTTTTCTCTTCATTCATTTTTACTTCAACAAAGTTTAATTTAATTACCATGGTGGTAAAAGCATTCAAATGTTCAACCATAGAGTCACAATAATTCATACAAAGTGAATACAACTTCTTCTAGAGAAATATTTCATTTACCAATGACTTTTTTTGATACAAAGTTCTCATCTTATCTCATAAAGATTTTGTTGTGGTCTCTGGTGATACATTCACTAATACCAAATTAGATAAGCACAATATAATATATTTCCTTGAATTCCTATAAATTTTTAATCAATACTCATCTATAATTGATGTAGGTTTTATTCTTAAGACCACAATCCACTGATCTCTATCAACCAACAAATCCTTCATCTATCAAAATTCTATCCATTAACATTTTCAAGCTCTAAGTATGTGCTTTCCATAATTTTCATTCACCTAGAGTATTTTTGTGTTCTAAGGATATTCTAGGTGTTTAGTGACTAACTTGAGTTTTAAAAATGTGAAAATTGAATTGACATTGATAGGTGGTATTTAAAATATAATATAGGTAGGCAATCAACTACCTTTACGTTGGAGGAACCACTTAACCACTAACCAAATTAGTGCATAGTTCATATTAGTGCATAATTAATATAATGTAATAACAAAGCATATATATAATGCATACAATGCTAACATCCCTCTCCCCTTATTACATTATTTGTAATACAAAGAGCATTGCAAAACAATTAAAATTTTACACGTGCAAGTGCCTTGGTGAAAATATCTACAACTTGCTCAATAGTGGGAATGTACTGGAGTTGTATGTGGTTCTTTATAACTTCATCTTGAATGAAATGAAATTGAGTGTCATTTTTTTGGTACGCTCATGAAAGACTGGATTATTGACAAGATTAAAAACACCTTGATTATAATAAAATAAATGAAGTGGAACATTCTTTGGAAGACCCATGTTTGTAAGAATATGACGTAGCCAGATTATATTATAGACTGCTCCACTCGTTGCATGATATTCTACCTATGTAGAAGATAAATCAACCACATGCTACTTCTTACTATGCCAAGAGATAAGTCCAGATCCATGATGGAAAATATATCTAGAATTCAACTTATGATCATTAATGGATTCGATATAGTTTGAGTCTGTGTATCCCTATAAGAAGAAATTGTCATTATTCTTGTACTCCAGGCCATAGTCTGTACTACCATGGACATAATGAATAACTCTCTTTGCTACTTTTCAATGACTCACCTTAGGTTCCTACATGAACCTTGAAGGATAACCTACAACAAAACTGATATTTGGTCTAGTATTTGTTAGATATATGAGACTCCCAATCAATTGGTGATAGAGAGTACCATCTACCTATGGTGATTTATCATATCATGATAACTTAAGTCCTGGCTCCATTGGAGTTGCTTTAGACTTACAGTTAGTCATGTGATATTTTTTAACCAATGTCTTGGCATACTTCTTTTATGTTACTCTGATATGATCCTTTTTTTGAGTCAATTCCAAACCAAGATAATAGTGAGGAAGTCCTATATTTAACACTTTAAAATATTGTTTCAAATCATGTTTCACTGCATCAATCATATTCTCTAAACTACCTGTTATGATCAGATCATCTACATAAAGTACCAAAATCACTATGTCAGAACCATTGTTCTTGATATAGAGATTTGCATTTGAAGGTCTTATTTTGAATCCATGATGCACTATGTTACTATCTATTTTTATGTACCAAGCTCGTGGAGATTTTTTTAACACATACACAAATGTGATTAAATTTTAAACTTTCTATCATGTACACTTCTTCTTGCAGGTCACCATTCAAGAAAGTACTTGTTAGTCTCACAATGACATTGAGAGGGGGGTGAATCAATGTAGCTCTTAAAAACTTAAATCTTCAACTCTTAATGCTGAAACAATGGAAACTTAAAAATAGATAAAGCAAGTATAACAAGAGAGCATTCCACAACACACGATGTAACGAGGTTCACCAATTTGGCTACTTCTCAAAAATGACTGCTTGGATTCCCGTCCAAATCCAGCCTTTGCAAAATACCAATTTTATAATCAATTTACCAGCACCCACTGGAAGGAGCACCAACCCCTGATTTATTTGCACCAACAGAAAGGAGCACCAACCCCTAATTTATATGCTCCAATAGAAAGGAGCACCAACCCCTAATTCCAAGAACCAACTTGGACTACAATTTTGCAACTATAAGATTGACATAAAAATGCCTTCACTCATACAAGACCTTGACTAGTCTATTGCTAAGCCAACATCTCTTGCTATTCACCAAAACACCATACACACTTAAGGCTCTGCTTACTGCACTTTTACGGCCGTCTTGTAGCCCTCTTGCTGCGCTTCTTACTGCACTCTTATGGCTATCAGGGATCTACTTAGCGCTCTCTTACGACACTCTTCCAACCCACTTTTTGCAGCTCTTTGACTCTTTTTCAACACATATAATTCTCCACGCAGACCTCCTTTTATTACAAAGTTCTGACTCTATTTTTAACTTCCATATTTTTGCATGCAACTTATTAATAGAAACTTCTATATGTAACTTGTTTATCACACAGTATTCTCTCATGCAGCCTATTAATCATTACGATTCTTTATTTGGTCTTCAATTGATGACTTTCAGTTTAACCGCCGCTCGATGATATCACTCCGTAACTAGCCCTGTAACTATTGTTCTGACTTTAGTTCATTGTTATTATTTTAGCTGCATGAATTTCTTCTGCAATGGCCCCTGTAACTACCGTATAACTTTAGTTAACTGTCACATATCTTATTTCAACTGGGTTCTCTTCTTAGCTCACGCCAAAGCGACCTGTCACAAAATCGTGACACTTCTACATATTTGTCCTCTTCTTGGATATCGCCCACAAAAACACAACATGTCATGATATCGCAACACTTTTGCCTCCTTGCTTCTTTTCTTGTCTTGTACCCGTGAAAACACAACATGTCGCGATATCATGACACTTTCACCTCCTTGCTTATTTTCTTGGCTTGTACCCACAAAAACATAACATGTTGCGATATTGCGACACTTTCGCCTTCTCTGCCTTCTTGCTCTTTTCAAGTCGTGAAAATGCGACATGTCATGATATTGTGACACTTTTTATTTCTCTTCCTTCCTGCCCTTACTGAGTCACAAAAATGTGACATGTCGCGATATCACGACACTTTTTCTTACTTACTTTCTCTCTCCTATTTTAGTCGCAAAAATGTGACATGTAGTGAAATCGCGACACTTTTCCATATTACTTTCTCTCTCCTCCTTTAGTCACGAAAATGCGACATGTCACGATATCGCAACACTTTTCTCCTTTGTTATTTCTCTTGCCTTCAAGTCGCGAAAATGCAACATGTCGCGATATCCCGACACTTTTTCTTCCATACAATATTTCTTGCAATATGTCACGAAATCGTGACACTTTTTCTTTTGGACTCTCTCTCTTGCAATATGTCACAAAATCGTGACACTTTTTCTTCTGTACAATCTCTCTTGCAATATGTCACGAAATCGTGACACTTTTTCTACTTGCCTTTTACTCTTCGAACATGTCGCTAAATCGCTATAGTTTTTCTTGCTTACACTTTCTCTTTGAACATGTCGTGAAATCGTGAAAGTTTTTCTTTCTTCTCAACATGTCGCAATATGACGACAATTTTCTTCCTTGTGATTTTCTTTTGATTTTTAGCATATGGGCCACTTCGATCTTTTGGAAAATCATTGTACATACTCTGAAGAACCTCTTAACTCCTATCCACTGCATCAATCGATCTGTCTGACTATGTTGACAACAATGACAATACTGTTGTTGCACCTTGCTCAACAATCTCCCCCTTTGGAATTGTTGGCAACACACATGCAATTTCCTATAATTCTTCTCCCCCTTTGACAATAATACCAAAGGGCTACTGCAGACTCCCCCTGAGTCCATGCACAACATTCTCAGGCAAAAATTATTACAGTTAGCAAAAATTACAAACATGAGAAAAAATATAATCAAAATATAAATGCTCCACCTGAGAATGTGGTCTCGATAGCTAGTCAATTCTTGGGAAGCGTGACCACTCCCAATTTATTGTGAAGGTACTCAAAAATTTCCTTGGGCAGTGGTTTTGTGAAGATATCCGCTACTTGCTCTGTAGTTGGGACAAAATCCAACTTATCCTCACCTTCCACAACTTTCTCCTTTAGAAAGTGATATCGGATAGCAATATGGTTTGTGCAAGAATGCATAACCGGATTCTTTGAGATGTTAATGGCACTGGTGTTATCACACTTAACTAAAATTAGCTCACTGAAGTTAATGCCAAGATCTTTCAGGGTTTTTTTCATCCATAAGACCTATGTACAACACGTAGTTGTTGCAATATATTTTGCCTCTATTGTGGATAAGGAGACTGACTCTTGTTTCTTACTGTGCCATGCGACCAACCTGTCTCCAAGATAGAATGCACCTCCACTAGTACTCTTTCTGTCATCAAAAAATCCTGCCCAATATACATCTGAATACGCAATAAGGGTGAATTCCTTACCTTTTGGATACCATAACCCATACTCCATAGTACCCTTTAGATACCGAAGAATCCTCTTCACTGCTATCACATGAGTCTCCTTGGGACTAGCCTAAAATCATGCTACCATGCAAACTGCCTACAAGATATCTGGTCTGGTAGCTATCAAATACAGTAGGCTCCCAATCATTGATTTGTACATGGTTTGATCAACATCTAGAGATTTTTCATCCTTGCTCAACTTGCAACTTGTCATCATGGGAGTGCTAATAGGCTTACAATCCTCCATTGTGAACTTTTTTAGCATCTCTTTCACATATTTAACTTGAGAAATAAATATGCCCTTCTCATTTTGATTAAATTGCAATCTGAGGAAATATGAAAGTTCACCAATCATTGACATTTCAAATTCTTTCTGCATCTTATTTTCTAGATCTTTACATGACTTATCATTGCTGCTACCAAAAATGATATCATCTACGTATACAACAAGGACAGTGAGATGGCCATTCTCTATTTTGACATACAAATTGCTATCTACCATACCTTTTTTGAACCCTTGTTGAGTAAGATAGTTGTCTAGCCTTGCATACCATGCTCTGGGTGCCTGTTTCAAGCCATACAATATTTTCTTCAACTTGCAGACGAAGTTGGGATTATCACCGAGTTGGAAACCATCCGGCTGCTCAATATAACCTCTTCTTTAATTTTTCCATTCAAAAATGCTAATTTCATGTCCATTTGATAAATTTTGAAATTCTTGTGAACTACTAAAGCCAAAAACATTCTAATTGCTTCTAGTCTAGCCACTGGTGCAAAGGTTTCCTCAAATTCAATACCTTCAACTTGTGCATAGCCTTTACAGACCAATCTTGCTTTATTCCTGACTACCTGTCCATCTTCATTCAATTTGTTTTGAAAAATTCATTTAGTACTAATTATATTTTTATTTACAGGTCTTGGTACTAACTCCCAGGTTTTGTTTTTCTCGATCTGATCTAATTATTCATTTATTTCCGTCATCCAAATTTCATCTTTGCTTGCTTCAGCAACATTTTTAGGCTCAATGATGGATAATAGAGAGTAGTTACTTACTACTCTTCTTCTTTTCTGAACACCAACTGTGGGGTCTCCAATTATTTGCTCTCTAGGATGATTTTTTTGCCAGCTACCTATTTTGAATTTCTTGTTTTCTTCCTCTTCTGAATCACTACTTAAATCATCTGAGTCAATTTTTTGTTTCTTTTATGTTTCCTTTTCCTCATCTCCTTCAATAACATCTTCATAAATTGGGTAGTTTTCTTCATGGCTTATTTCTCGTTCCCTACCTTCATCAACTTTAACATCGACACTCTCCACAATTTTCTTTAGCCTCTTGTTGTAGCATGTGTAGGCTTTGTTTTTTGTCGAATAGCCAAGAAAAATACCTTCATCAGCTCTATCTTCAAACTTACCAAGATTATCTTCAGTTCTTTTGATGTAACACTTGCTACCAAAAACTTTAAAGTATCTTGTTTTTGCCTTTTTACCAAACCACAGCTCATATGGAGTTTTGCTTTCATGCGTCCTCAACATGCACCTATTTTGGATGTATACTGCAGTATGGACTGCCTCTTTCCAAAATATGTCTGCTATTTTTCTCTCAGTCAACATAGTCCGTGGCATTTCCTGTGTTGTCCTGTTCTTTATTTCTACCACACCATTCTACTGAGGTGTCCTTGCTGCTGAAAACTGTCTCCTAATCCCATATTTTCATAGTACTTTGCAAACTCCTCTGAAATGAACTCTCCTCTATCTGATCTTAAACATTTAATCCTTTTTCCTGTTTGATTCTCAACTTGTTTTTTGAAAATCTTGAACATCTCAAAGGCATCTGATTTAAGCTTCAAAAATAGTACCCATGTCATCCTGGAATAGTCATCTATGCACAACATAAAGTATTTGTCACCATTTATGCTTTTCATTCTCATGGGTCCACATAAATTAGTATGTATTAGTTCTAAAGGTTTGCTTGTGAAGTACTCTTTTGTTTTAAATGTGGCTCTAGTTTGCTTCCCATTTTGACATGAAGTACAAATGCTATTTAATGGTTTGTCAATGGTGGGAATATCTCTCACTGTCCTTTTTGAGCTGATTTTTACTAGATTGTCAAAACTCATATGACCGAGCCTCTTGTGCCACAACCAATTTTCTTCTTCATGCCCCTTATGATGTCTCTAAGAGAGTATACAGGTTGCCAGATGTCATTGATCCAGTTGCTATCAACTTTCCATAGTTTGATGTTCTGACTTCACAACCTTGCTTCTTGAAAATTACTTCATGACCTCTGTCACAAATATAACTTACGCTTAACAAGTTATGCTTCAGACCAATCACAAATAAGACTTCTTTTGAATTTATTTTTCCGTCACTGATCTTAACTGATCCTTTGCAAACTATCTTAGCTCCATAATTATTTTCAAATTTTACAGAACCACCTTCATATTTCTATAACTTCTCAATTTTTTGTTTGTCACCTGTCATATGACTGGAGCATCCACTATCAAGTATCCATGGTGCATATTTGTTCTGTGCTTTAAATGTTTTATGTATGATCAAGGATTCATTTTCTTCCTTGGGTCGCTCCTTTTCTTTCCACTCTGGTTTGATTACAGTTTTGGTCACTTGTTTTGACTTTTCTTTTTTAGTAGCCTGTGCATGTTTTTCGAGAAATTTTCTATTTTATCTCAAACAATTTGGTTGAAATTTTCTTCCCTAATGTTTATTTGCTACAAATGTCCTTCGACAATTTCTTGCAATGTGCCCAAAAATATGACAGTTATAAAATTCTACTGCATAAGCCATCAACGGTGAAAAAACATTTCTACTGGTAAAGTTCCTTTGTCCTACATTATACTTGGAATCTAAAATCTTATGTCCATAACCATTGCATTTAAAACAATAACTAGAAAAGGAATGAGTGAACCTGGGTGATGGTCTTTGCCATTTTGTAGTGGGAGCTATAAATATTCTTCTCCTTTGATGAGTGACATTGGTGAATCCATCATTGTCAATACTCCTCTCGTGCCTGGCATTATTGCCTTCTTTAGCATGATTCATTTTTTCTTGATCAACCCTTATCTTATCTTCATTCTTTATGGGTTCTATAGTTATGGCCTTTGATCCATTTGATGATTCTCCTTCGATGAAGCCTAAAGCAAATTGTATGCCTATAGTCCTTTGGTTATTTATAATCTTATCCAGCTTCACAGAACTTTCTTCGAGTTTGTGATAAAAACTCATTTTTTTATTCATCTCTTCTAGCTACATACTTAAACCAAAAATATCTTCTTATAGCTTGTTGCACTCATCTATTTTCACGATTAATTGTACTTCGATATCTTCAGATATTTTCTTAAATTTGTCTATCTGTACTTTCAAGTTGGTTACGATTTCATTGTCATCCTCAATATTTCTTGAAATTTTCTTATTTTTTTTCCTTTCTATACTCAACTCTTTAAGTTCAGCGACCAACTCACCTTCCAGATCTACTTCAGCCTCAGCCTCAGCCTCAAGGATTTTATTACATTCCTATTTTTCCTCTGTTTTTTCTTCTTCGAATGCCATGAAAAGAGCTTCACCTATTTCTTCTTTAGAATCCTCACCAGACCTATCTTCTGAAGGACTGACATTCTTAGATATGAAACTTTTCTTCTTGAAGTTTCCATTTCTAAAATTTGGTTTCTTCTTCCAATCACTTCTTTCTTGGTGTGAACGTTCATCACTTTTGTTTTTCTCATTAAGTTGACATTTAGCTGTAAAGTGCCCAATGCCTCCATAGTTGAAACACTTAAATGGCAGCTTTCCTCTGTATTTTCCTTTTCCCCTTATTAGTTTCTAAATAAAGTTTTCTTTTGTTTCATCTAATGTCTCTTCTTCCTCGGATTATTATTTTCCTTTTATATTTTTATGTGTTTTAAAAGTAGATTTTCTTTCTGTGGGTTTAGTTTTTCCTATTCTCATCTCATATGCAGTCAAAGAACCATGCATCTCATCCATATTAAAAGTATTTAGATCTTTAGCTTCTTCTATTCCTGAAACTTTAGAATCAAATCTTTGGGGAAGAGATCTTAGTACATTTTTCATGATGACATCATCTTTCATTTCCTCGTCGAGTCCTCTAATCGCATTAATGATTCCATTAACTCTTAGCATGTATGCCTCTATGTTCTCATCGTCATTCATCTTTAATGCTTCGAACTGAGCTCGATGCGTTTGTAACTTGGCCTCCTTGATATTTCTGTCTCCTTCATGAATGCTCCTTAGTTTTTCCCACATGTATTTTGTCATTTTACAACTCATAATATTTATCAGTTTGTTGTCCACTAAACCGCACATGATAGCATTCTTTTCTTTAGAGTTATTCTCAAACAATTTCTTATTGGCAACATCGGTTGGAGGAGTGGTGGGTATTGTGTATCCAATGTCTATTGACTCCCAAATGTCGTATCCCAAAGCACACAGATATGTCTACATCCTAAGTCTCCAAAATGTGTAATTAGTTTTGTCAAACAATGGTGCTTTGTTTGATGAGAATCCTTCACCACCTGTCATTGTCTCACTTCTAAGATCACCTTAGCTGATCAAGATTTTTTAGGAACTTGGCTCTCATACCAATTGTTAGTCTCACAATGACACTGAGAGGGGGGTGAATCAATGTAGCTCTTAAAAACTTAAATCTTCAACTCTTAATGCTGAAATAATGAAAACTTAAAAACAGATAAAGCAAGTATAACAAGAGAGCATTCCACAACACACGATGTAACGAGGTTCACCAATTTTGCTACTCCTCAAAAATGATTGCTTGTATTCTCGTCCAAATCTAGCCTTTGCAAAAAACCAATTTTACAATCAATTTACCAGCACCCACTGGAAGGAGCACCAACCCCTGATTTATCTGCACCAACAGAAAGGAGCACCAACCCCTAATTTATCTGCTCCAATAGAAAGGAGCACCAACCCCTAATTCCAAGCACCAACTTGGATTGCAATTTTGAAACTATAATATTGACATAAAAATACTTTCGCTCATACAAGACCCTGACTGTTCTATTGCTAACCCAACCTCTCTCGCTATTCACCAAAACACCACACACACTTAAGGCTCTGCTTACTGCACTTTTATGACCCTCTTATAGCCCTCTTACTACGCTTCTTACTACACTCTTATGGCTCTCACGGCTCTGCTTAACGCTCTCTTACAAAACTCTTCCAACCCACTTATTGCAGCTCTTTGACTCTTTTTCAGCACACATAATTCTCCACATAGACCTCCTTTTATAACAAAGTTCTGACTCTATTTTTAACTTCCATATTTTCACATGCAACTTATTAATAGAAACTTCTATATGTAACTCCTTTATCACACAGTATTCTCTCATGCAACCTATTAATAGTTACGGCTCTTTGTTTGGTCTTGGACTTATGAATTTCAGTTTAACTATCACTCGATGATATCACTCCGTAACTGGCCCTATAACTGTCGTTCTGACTTTAGTTCACTGTTCTTATTTTAGTTGCATGATTTTATTATAGAACGGCCCCTGTAACTACCATATAAATTTAGTTAACTATCACATATCTTATTTCGATTGGGTTCTCTTCTTAGCTCGCGCCAAAGCGACCTGTCGCAAAATCATGACACTTATGCCTCTTTGTCCTCTTCTCGAATATCACCTACAAAAACATAACATGTTGCGATATCGTGACACTTTCACCTCCTTGCTTCTTTTCTTGGATTGTACCCATGAAAACACAACATGTCACGATATCGTGACACTTTCGCCTCCTTGCTTCTTTTCTTGGCTTATACCCACAAAAACACATGTCGCGATATCACGACACTTTCGCCTTCTCTGCCTTCTTGCTCTTTTCATGTCACAAAAATGCAACATGTCGCGATATCATGACACTTTTTCTCTTTTTCTTCCTGCCCTTGTCGAGTCACAAAAATGCGACATGTCACGATATCATGACACTTTTTCTTACTTTCTCTCTCCTGTTTTAGTCACAAAAAATGTGACGTGTCACGAAATCGTGACACTTTTTCATCTTACTTTCTCTCTCCTCCTTTAGTCGTGAAAATGGGACATGTCACGATATCATGACACTTTTTCTCCTTTGTTCTTTCTCTTGCCTTCAGGTTGCAAAAACGCGACATGTCATGATATCGTGACACTTTTTCTTTCATACAATATTTCTTGCAATATGTCGTGAAATCACAACATTTTTTCTTTTGGACTCTCTCTCTTGCAATATGTTGCAAAATCATGAAAATTTTTCTTCCGTACAATCTCTCTTGCAATATGTCGTGAAATCATGACACTTTTTCTACTTGCCTTTTACTCTTCGAACATGTCACGAAATCACGATAGTTTTTCTTGCTTGCACTTTCTCTTCGAACATGTCGCGAATCGCGACAGTTTTTCTTTCTTCTCAACATGTCACGATATCGCGACAATTTTCTTCCTTGTGATTTTCTTTTGATTTTTAGCATATGGGCCACTTTGATATTTTGGAAAATCATTGTACATACTCTGAAGAACCTCTTAACTCCTTTGCACTGCATCAACCGATCTGTCTAACTATGTTGACAACAATGACAATACTATTGCTGCACCTTGCTCAAAAGTACTTTTTACCCATATGATGTAACTTCCACCAAAAATAAGTTGTTATGGCACAAAGTACTCGACTGATAGTCTTTTTGTAGTAAGGATAAAATTCTCTTCATAATATATGACTTCTTTCTAAGCATAGCTCTTTGCAACAAGATGGACCTGTTGGCATTTTTGCCACATTGATTCTCATTGGTTGAAGTATTAATGTTTAAGTTGTTGCATATCTAACTTCTATACTGGCTTTGATGCGGCTTTGATGCAAAAGGAGCAAAAAATGACTAAGTTCAAAAACTGTCGCGATTTCGCGACGTGTCGCGGAATCGCGGTCAACGCGGTCAACGGATGCAGCTAGACAGAACCGTCGCGATATCGCGACGTGTTCTATTTTTGCGGCTTGCGATGAGCAAAGGAAGGGAGAGCGACACACTGTCGCGAAATCGCGACGAAAATCAACGCACAGTGCACAAAGTAAAAGATGTCGCATTTTCGCGACGCGGGTGGCTTCAAAGGCTTAAGTTGAAAACGTGTAGCGATATCGCTACCGTTCCGAAACAAAGCCAAACAAAATGAAACGCGTAGCGATTCGCTGCACTTTTAGAAAGGGTTCCGGCAAGGCAAAAGATGTCGCATTTTCGCGACAAAAAGTGGCAAATGGTACGGAAAGGGAAAGATGTAGCGATATCGCTACCTGTCCCAAAATCGCGGTCGTTTTGGTCCGAAAAGCAAAAGACATGAAAGTTGTAGCGATTTCGCTACACTTTTGACGATAAGGCCGAGCGAGATGAAGACGTCGCGAAACCGCGACAGGGAATGAAAATTGTGCAAAAGACATGGAGATGGTAACGATTTCATGCCACTTTGTTGAAAAATGACTAAGTGTTCTCATGTGTAGCGAAATCGCGACAGGGGTAAGGTCGAAGACATTCAAAGTGCAAAAGTGTCGCATTTTCGTGGCCTATGAGCAAGACCGTATAGAGTGCCGGAAAGACGTAGCGATATCGCTACATGTTCCATTTTCGTGGGGTAGAGCGGAGGAAAGGACCAAAAGACTAAAAAGCGTAGTGAAATCGCCCAGCGTCTCATTTTCGTGGAACAAGCTAGCGATGGAAATAATGAAGCCAACTATGCAGCGATATCGCGACAGGAAGAATTTTTGCGGGTTCCAGCAGCAAAGGTGTACGGCATAAGAAGATGTCGCGATTTCGCGACCCGTCGCGTTTTCGCGACCTGCGACAGTTTCCCGCCAAAACACAGTGTAAACGGCCCGATAAGGTTTTTTCGATTTTCGAGGATTAAATGCTTGCCGAGAATTTAATGTTTTGCGGATTTCCAACGCGGTCAAGGTCGAAGAGCGCCCAGGCCACCAAAATTGAAGATTTTATTTGTTCGAAGCTGCTATTCGTGGATTGTTCTAACGGTTTCATGCACATGTTCAAAAACAAATTTAATGAAGGTGACCGCTGACGTCTAATTGCATTCAATTTTGGGTTCCTCAAGGCTGCAATTAAGGGGATCATGTTCCTAGTTTCCGTTGCATAATTGTAGATCTCAAGAAGGTCGGTGGCAAATATTAAATGCTATAAAGAGGACGGCCCTCTATAAAAACCAATGTAAATCTCATTTGCAGGGGTTGGGAAGTTTTCTGCTAAAAGCTCGAAGTTCATTTGCAGGAATAAAAGAGTTGGCCTCTAATTTTTCCAGGCGGCTGTATGGGTGATTTTCCTTTCTGTTCTTTTTGCATTTCTAATAGCATTCATATTCCTTAATGGCTGTTGCATTTGAATTCTGCATATTGGATTTAAATACTGCTTTAAGGGTATGATTCCTGGGATGTAGGTTTGGAAGGATTTTCTGCATACGTTGTGTGAGAATTAAGTTAATACTTTATGTTACTTGTTGTTGTTGTGCTTTGAGTTTTCTGCTATTGTTCTCCCGATCTTATAACTTCGGCTACGGCCATATTTCCCATTTCTTTCAGCAATTTTTTAATTTCTTTCCAGCAACCCTAATCTTCAACCAAAATTTAGAATAGTAAGGGAACCATCCCACTCTGGAGATTGGTCTGGGAGCCATTTCTTGCTTCCAGCCTTTCAATGTTGGCCGGGTCTAGGGTGCACATGTAAAAATCCTTTCCTGTGGCAGATTCGTGACCAACAATTTTTGGCACGCCCGGTGGGACAGATTTCTTCTGTCTCTAAAAGATCCCATAGTGTTGAAGGTTTAATGTTCGCCTTCATACTGTAAAACTAGAGCATTTGGTGACTCTGCTGTACTCAAAAATCTCTGGACGTGGATGCAGTGAAAGTTGTACTTCATGATCACGAGATCACAGTCTAAGAAATTTGGCGATCTTGTCGAGTTTTTTGAACTTGACAGCTCAAGAAGTGGTGAGCACTCTAGGTTGGTTTCCCCATCCCTTCCATCATCTGCTACACAAACCTCTGGTATTGTTACCAGTGTTTCATCCTCCCAATCATTTCCACTAGTTCAAATGGCACAGTATCCTCCACCCAGGAAGTTCTTGGCATGGAACAGCTCTGGAGCCTTGAATTTGCAGGCTCAGAATCCAGTTCCTCAGGCCGCGTTGAAGGCTTTGCCAACTTATGATGGTACGGGTAAGACTGCATATGAACACATTAACGATGTAGCTTCTCTAGCAGCCATTCATGATATAACTGATGAAGATGTAATGGTGAAGTTGTTGGTATGCTCCTTGAGAGGTAAATTGTTGTTTTGGTACCGAACGTTGCCACCAGGAACTGTAACATCGTGGGATCAGCTAGGAGATCTGCTAGTTAAAAATTTCCATGAACAGGCTGACCCCTTCTCATTGTTGAATCAGTTTACTGTAATCCAGAGGCACCCGTAGGAAGAGATAGCTGATTTCAATGTCCGATTTACCAGAACCTGGCACAAAATTCCTGATGGTCTTCGGCCTGCTGATGAATTGGCTGCACTTTACTACCTCAGAGCGTTCAACACAGATATTGGCTGGGCTATTCGACAGTCCAATGTGACAACATTTCCAGAGTTGTTTGAACAAGCGATAAAAGCAAAAGCTGATCTGATTGCTATAGGGAGACTTCCTCCGAAGGTAACTATGCCTATTATACTAGATTTACCTCAGTATTTATATTCTGGCTCACTTCCATAGCCCATGCCATCTATGTATCCCACCCCATCATGGAGCTCCAAAGCACCTCAAATTGCACCTATCCCAGCTCCTTTGCCACTTCCTGCACCCAGCACTCAGCCATCTCCCATTTCCACTTCATTTCCAGCTTTGCCAGCACCCCCAGCTCCTTTGCCATTGCCAGCACCTCCTGCACCTGTGAACCCTGATCCTTATACAACACTATTGCAAGAGGTAAAGTCTGCCAATTCGGCAATTAGGGCCATGGGTAACAAGATCACACTCATTGAGAGGAAACAAGCTGAGAGAGATTTCCAGCCAAGAAGATTTCAACCTCCTCCAATTACTAGAGACCAAGCTGCCTCAACAAGTAAAGCACCTGAAAAAAGCTTAACTGCTTTAGTAAATGAAGATGCAGCCCCTGCAGACAGAATGTATTGGTGCTCGACTTGCAATGACCCTCATGGAGAGGATACTTGTATGGTCCATCTGAATTATGTGCAGACTTTGGCTGCTAGTTCTTCGGGTGGACAAGTTAATATGATCTCTGAAGCAGGCCATAGTTTAATGACTCCAGTGGAAGAACAAGTTTCAGTTCTAACAAGGACTGGAAAGAAGCCTGTGACAGTTGATCCTGCTGACTTAGAGCCATTAAGAGTGCCGGCTGATGTGAAGAAGCCAGTGAAAGCTCCTGTGCCAGTTCCAAAGTCTGATGTGCCTATTTTGCCAAAGGATCCTGCTTCCCACAGAGTTCAAGAAAAGGCTGCAGCTGCACCAGCAAGATCAGAAGCAGAAGAGCAAGCTCGAGAAAAGTTGAAGTATCCCTCATTGACAAAGAGGCTAAGAGTGGAAGCCACTCAGCAGTATCATAGCAGATATGAACAACCTATTGAAAAGAAGGACTCTACTGTGGTTGCATACAACATAGTTGAAGAACTAAAAAAGACCCCTGCTAAGGTAAGTCTCTACGATGCTTTGCAGTTACCTGGCCAGGTAGATTTATTGCAGGAATCATTAAAATCTGTAAAGGATAATGAAAAAAGTTCTACCCAGATAGTTTATGCTCAAACCTTAACCACCTCTGCTACTGGGAAAAATAGACCACCCCCATTTTATTTATCATTGCAAATAGAGGGTTGGATTGTGCATAACTGCATGATCGACTCTGGAGCTGCTACAACTGTTATGCCCAAGGGAGTTTGTGAAGCAATGGGAATGGAATATACACGGAGTAGTCCTGGAGTTCTGCAATTAGATGGTACTCCTATAAAAATGGTGGGTGTAATTAAGGATGTCCCAATTGTTTTGCATACTATGCCCCAGATTACTGTTATCCAAGAAATTGTTGTGGTAGATCTAGAACCCTACTTTAGTATGTGTTTATCCAGGGAGTTTACTGCAAAGTTGGGGGGTTATCTGGCATTGGATTATTCCCACTTAGAAATTCCTTTCAAGGGTAGACGTCTCAAGATTCAGAATGAAAAACCTTCCTCTTTTCATATCGAGAAGTTGGAAGAAGCAGAAAAAGACATGCAGTCTGTTCACATGCTTACTGAAGAGTCCGAGGATTCTATTTTGATGAGTGAGGTTTTAGATAATCTTCAGTTGGATGCTCAGTTTTCTATGCTTGATTTTAACGCCATGCTGGAGACTGAAATCGGCTGCTATGCCATCCAAAAACCTGAGAGTGACACAAAGCAAGAATTTTCTAACCAAGCTGATCAGAATGCTGTTACAGATCAACTATGGCAGCTATATTTCGATGGGGCTAGATGCAAGAATGGTGCCGGAGCAGGTATTGTTTTGATTTCTCCTTATGGTGTACAAAGAACGTATTCATACCGTCTTACATGGAATTGTACTAACAATGCTGCTGAATATGAAGCATTATGCTTGGGTTTAAAAAAGGCAAGGAAGTTAGGAATTGAACAGCTCAAGATTTTTGGTGATTCTGAGCTTATTGTAAACCAGATTACAAGTAGGTGCATTTCTAAGCAGCATTACCTTAAAGCATATCGCAATCAAGTGTGGGACCTGTTTGAGTGGTTCACAGCTCTAAATATTCAAGCTGTTTCTCGAGAGATGAATAAACATGCAGATCTTTTAGCATCTCTTGGAGCCAATTTTTCCCCTATTGAACAAGTAATGAAAAAACCAAAGACAGTAAGGATGGTGTACAGGCCCAGTGTGCCAGACAAAGAAATTTTTTGGCAAGTCTTTGAAGATGATGAGCAGATTGTCAACTTTTTGATCCATGAAGCTGCTACTGTTGAAGGGAGAACTTTGGAGCATGAAGAAGCTGAAGGTCTCATTCAGTTACGGAATAATCATATTTCGAAGGGTCTTATAACTCTGGAGAGTTTATTTGATCAGCATGATCGGTCCAAAAAACATCGGATCGAGATTGATAAAAAGGAGTACATGGAGTTAAAATTAGAGCCTAATAAAGCTATTAAGGTTGGAACTGATTCTACGCCAGAAGAACTGCAAAAGATCAGACAACTGTGTGAGGAATTTTTTGATATTGTGGCTTGGAGTTATGAAGATTTGAAAGGATACAATAAACAGATTGTGCAGCATACGATTGAATTGGAGGAAGGAGTCAGACCTTTTCGGCAAAAATAGCGACCAGTAAATCCAAAGATTGAGACTCTCATGAGGGCTGAGCTTGTGAAAATGCTGCAAGCTAAAATCATATATCCAGTTAAGCACTCAACTTGGGTTGCCAATCTGGTCCCGGTTCGAAAGAAGAATGGAGACATACGATTGTGTGTAGATTTCCAAAATTTGAACCGTGCATCGTTGAAGGATCATTATCCTTTGCCGCGTATAGATCAAATACTGCATGTTGTGGCTGGAGCTCAGCGTTTTTCATTGTTGGATGGATTCTCTGGATATAACCAGATTTGGGTTAAAGATGAGGATCAGTATAAGACAACATTCACAACAAAGTGGGGCACTTTTGCTTATCAGCGAATGCCTTTTGGACTATCAAATGCTGGGGCTACCTTCCAAAGAGCCATGGACATTGCATTCAAGGAATTGTTGAATAAGATTATTGTGATATATCTTGATGACATGACTGTATTTTCGCATAGACGGGAAGATCACTGTTCTCACCTGAGGCAGATTTTTGAAAAGTGCAGGGAATTTGGGATTTCCATTAATCCAAAGAAGTCAGTGTTTGCAGTAAAAGAAGGTAAGCTTCCGGGGCATGTGATTTCGAGAGGATGGGTTAGCAATAGATCCAACCCGGGTTGAAGCATTGAAAAAGTTGTCACTCCCTACAAACAAAAAGGAACTACAGTCTTTCTTTGGACAGATCAATTTCATCAGGAAGTTCATTTTTGATTTTGCCCAAGTTGTAAAACCTATGACTGAATTGTTGAAAAAGGATGCAGAGTTTCAATGGACCGCTCGAAGGAAAGAAGCATTCCAAGAAATCAAGGAAAGAATAGCGCAGGCACCTGTTATGATTAATCTTGATTACTCAAAGGATTTCATTTTGTATGCAGTTGGAGAAGATGAAAGTTATGTTGCGGTTCTTACACGAGAAAGGAGATGATGGGAATGAAAGGCCCATTGCTTTCCTTAGTCGGGTCATTCTACCTCATGAGGCAAAGTATAATTTCATTGAAAAACAAGTGTATGCTTGTTATGAAATCCCTTAAGAAATTCAAGCATTTTATATCTCAGAGCAGAACAATTGTCTATGTTATTCATCCTGATGTAAGAAATTTCATTCTTCAAGGAGATATGGGTGATAAACGTCGTTGGTTGGGTCACCAAGATCCAAGAATTTGATGTTGAAATTCATCCGACTAAGCTAGTGCGTGGTAAGGCTTTATGCCGGCATTTGGCAAAGATGGCGGCATCTCGGTATAGGTGAATATCAAGCGAGAAAATCTTGCTAGTGATGACAATTTGACGAATTGCTTAATTCGGGAAAAATATTGGACAGAAGATCTCATTGATTATTTCACAACTGGTAGATGTCCTTCACAGTTGAATGCCTCACAGTGGAGAAGATTTCGTCTGCAAGCTCTTCGGTATGTTTTGTTACCAGAAGGATTGTTTTTTAAGAATATTGATGGTGTTCTTCTAAGATGTGTTAAAGAATCAGAAAAGGCTAGGCTCCTGGAGGAGTTTCATTCTGGTTTATCGGGAGGACACTTTGCGGGAAGACCGATGGCTTTAAAGATAACTCGAGCTGGTTACTATTGGCCGACCCTGTTCTTAGACGCTTTCAGAATTGCCCAAACATGCGACAAATGTCAGAGATACACAGGAAGAGTTAGGAATGCAGCATTGCCTTTGCATCCGATTCAGGTTGAAGCACCCTTTCAGCAGTGGGGGTTGGATTTTATTGGGATTATTGATCCCAATTCCTCAGCTGGACATAGATATATTTTAACAGCTATAGACTATTTCACGAGGTGGTCTGAAGCTATTCCAACAAAGGTTGCGAACCAGACTGTGGTGATATCATTTATTGAAGGCCTGATTACACGATTTGGCATTCCTGATGCCATTATTACCGATAATGGGACCCCATTTATTGGAGCTGAACTAGCTGAGTTTGCAAACAAGTATGGCATTTTCCTAAAAACATCTTCCAATTATTATCCACAGGGAAATGGCTTGGCAGAGTCAACAAATAAAAATTTGCTCCGGATTTTAAAGAGGTCTTTGGGGGAGAACAAGAGATCATGGCACCTTTTATTGAATCAAGCTTTATGGGCGAGATAGGATTTTAGTTAAGAAGTCTATCAAGACCTCACCCTATGCCTTAGTTTATGGGAAAGAAGCAAGGTTGCCTGTTCATCTCGAGTTACCGATATTGCAGCGATTGCGGGCTTTTCAGGATAATGAAACAGACATAAGTTCCTTGGATACGCGGATAGCTCAGTTGTTGCACTTGGAGGAGCAGCGTTCTGAGGCATATGAAGAATTTGTTAAACACACATAGGGTATTTCGAAGTGGTTTCATAAACATTCTGCAGATCGGCCACTTAAAACGGGAGATTTGGTGTTGAAATGGAACGAAAATAAAGCTAAGCCTGGGAATCACAAAAAGTTTGATGCTTTATGGGAGGGTCCTTTCCGCATTACCAGCACAGGTGCAGCGAATTCGTTCTATCTAGAAGACTTGGATGGCAGTCCACTACCTATTTCAGTAAATGGCTTTCATCTGAAAGCCTACACCTCATGAACTGACAGTCCAGTATGAGTTTGTATATAGTATAAAAAAAAAAAAAAAGTATATACATGTTTTACTTTTATTTTGTCGCCTTGGTTCTTGTTGCCTGCGAGCCGTAGGTGCCTTTTTTTTTTCTGTGCTTTTCTCCTTTCCCAGTAGCTGGTGGCTTTCCAGAAAATTCTTCTTTTCCCTTCCCTTTTTCTCTTTCCTTTCTTCATCTTCTTCCTCCTTTTTTCTTCTGCAATAAAAAAGAGAGCCACGACTGTTGTTTCTTTTCCCTATTCCTATTATTCCCGTTCCTTCTTATCCCTTTCCTCTAAGTTCTATCTTTTTACGCATTTGCTTACAGTCTAGTTCATTTTCATTCCACTTCACTTCCATTCCATATGTTCATTTACTTTTCTCCCATTATTATCATCATTCCATTTGCATTCACCGCTTGCACAATCGCAGGATCTCACTCCATTATCTCATTCCATTTGTTTCATTCTATAATCAGTTATATGCAGGTTCTTTCAGTTTCAGCTTTTCAACAGAAGTTATTGCAGCAATCCACTGCGAGGTATCACAGCAGCTAGCTTCTTGTTCTAATATGACTCTGTGCCCAATGGATTCAGGCCTGGATTCTTGCATACAGTGAGCTGTATACCCCACGAGCCGCCAAGAATGTTGGCATTTTTGCCACATTGATTCTCATTGGTTGAAGTATTAATGTTTAAGTTGTTGCATATCTAACTTCTATACTGGCTTTGATGCAAAAGGAGCAAAAAATGACTAAGTTCAAAAACTGTCACGATTTCGCGACGTGTCACGGAATCGCGGTCAACGCGGTCAACGGATGCAGCTAGACAGAACCGTCGCGATATCGCGACGTGTTCTATTTTCACGGCTTGCGATGAGCAAAGGAAGGGGAGGCGACAAAAACAACGCACAGTGCACAAAGTAAAAGATGTCGCATTTTCGCGACGCGGGTGGCTTCAAAGGCTTAAGTTGAAAACGTGTAGCGATATCGCTACCGTTCCGAAACAAAGCCAAAACAAATGAAAACGTGTAGCGATATCGCTACCGTTCCGAAACAAAGCCAAACAAAATGAAACGCGTAGCGATTCGCTGCACTTTTAGAAAGGGTTTCGGCAAGGCAAAAGATGTCGCATTTTCACGACAAAAAGTGGCAAATGGTACGAAAAGGGAAAGATGTAGCGATATCGCTACCTGTCCCAAAATCACGGTCGTTTTGGTCCGAAAAGCAAAAGACATGAAAGTTGTAGCGATTTCGCTACACTTTTGACGATAAGGCCGAGCGAGATGAAGACGTCGCGAAACCGCGACAGGGAATGAAAATTGTGCAAAAGACATGGAGATGGTAACGATTTCATGCCACTTTGTTGAAAAATGACTAAGTGTTCTCATGTGTAGCGAAATCGCGACAGGGGTAAGGTCGAAGACATTCAAAGTGCAAAAGTGTCGCATTTTCGCGGCCTATGAGCAAGACCGTATAGAGTGCCGGAAAGACGTAGCGATATCGCTACATGTTCCATTTTCACGGGGTAGAGCGGAGGAAAGGACCAAAAGACTAAAAAGCGTAGTGAAATCGCCCAGCGTCTCATTTTCGCGGAACAAGCTAGCGATGGAAATAATGAAGCCAACTATGCAGCGATATCGCGACAGGAAGAATTTTCGCGGGTTCCAGCAGCAAAGGTGTACGGCATAAGAAGATGTCACGATTTCGCGACCCGTCGCGTTTTCGCGACCTGCGATAGTTTCCCGCCAAAACACAGTGTAAACGGCCCGATAAGGTTTTTTCGATTTTCGAGGATTAAATGCTTGCCAGAATTTAATGTTTTGCGGATTTCCAACGCGGTCAAGGTCGAAGAGCGCCAAGAATGTTGGCATTTTTGCCACATTGATTCTCATTGGTTGAAGTATTAATGTTTAAGTTGTTGCATATCTAACTTCTATACTGGCTTTGATGCGGCTTTGATGCAAAAGGAGCAAAAAATTACTAAGTTCAAAAACTGTCACGATTTCGCGACATGTCATAGAATCACGGTCAACGCGGTCAACGAATGCAGCTAGACAGAACCGTTGCGATATCGCGACGTGTTCTATACGCACAGTGCACAAAGTAAAAGATGTCACATTTTTGCGATGCGGGTGGCTTCAAAGGCTTAAGTTTAAAACGTGTAGCGATATCGCTACCGTTCCGAAACAAAGCCAAAACAAATGAAAACGTGTAGCGATATCGCTACCGTTCCGAAACAAAGCCAAACAAAATGAAACGTGTAGCGATTCGCTGCACTTTTAGAAAGGGTTTCGGCAAGGCAAAAGATGTCACATTTTCATGACAAAAAGTGGCAAATGGTATGAAAAGGGAAAGATGTAGCGATATCGCTACCTGTCCCAAAATCACGGTCGTTTTGGTCCGAAAAGCAAAAGACATGAAAGTTGTAGCGATTTCGCTACACTTTTGATGATAAGGCCAAGCGAGATGAAGACGTCGCGAAACCGCGACAGGGAATGAAAATTGTGCAAAAGACATGGAGATGGTAACGATTTCATGCCACTTTGTTGAAAAATGACTAAGTGTTCTCATGTGTAGCGAAATCGCGACAGGGGTAAGGTCGAAGACATTCAAAGTGCAAAAGTGTCACATTTTCACGGCCTATGAGCAAGACCGTATAGAGTGCCGGAAAGACGTAGCGATATCGCTACATGTTCCATTTTCATAGGGTAGAGTGGAGGAAAGGACCAAAAGACTAAAAAGCGTAGTGAAATCACCCAGTGTCTCATTTTCACGGAACAAGCTAGCGATGAAAATAATGAAGCCAACTATGCAGCGATATCGTGACAGGAAGAATTTTCACGGGTTCCAGCAGCAAATGTGTACGGCATAAGAAGATGTCGCGATTTCGTGACCCGTCGTGTTTTCGCGACCTGCGATAGTTTCCCACCAAAACACAGTGTAAACGGCCCCATAAGGTTTTTTCGATTTTCGAGGATTAAATGCTTGCCAAAATTTAATGTTTTGCAGATTTCCAACGCGGTCAAGGTCGAAGAGCGCCCAGGACACCAAAATTGAAGATTTTATTTGTTCAAAGCTGCTATTCATGGATTGTTCTAACGGTTTTATGCACATGTTCAAAAACAAATTTAATGAAGGTGACCGCTGACGTCTAATTGCATTCAATTTTGGGATCCTCAAGGTTGCAATTAAGGGGATCATGTTCCTAGTTTCCATTGCATAATTGTATATCTCAAGAAGGTCGGTGGCAAATATTAAATGCTATAAAGAGGACGACCCTCTATAAAAACCAATGTAAATCTCATTTGCAGGGGTTGGGAAGTTTTCTGCTAAAAGCTCGAAGTTCATTTGCAGGAATAAAAGAGTTGGCCTCTAATTTTTCCAGGCGACTGTATGGGTGATTTTCCTTTCTGTTCTTTTTGCATTTCTAATAGCATTCATATTCCTTAATGGCTATTGCATTTGAATTCTGCATATTGGATTTAAATACTGCTGTAAGGGTATGATTCCTGGGATGTAGGTTTGGAAGGATTTTCTGCATACGTTGTGTGAGAATTAAGTTAATACTTTTTGTTACTTGTTGTTGTTGTGCTTTGAGTTTTCTACTGTTGTTCTCTCGATCTTATAACTTTAGCTACGGCCATATTTCCCATTTCTTTCAGCAATTTTTAAATTTCTTTCTATCAACCCTAATATTCAACCAAAATTTAGAATAGTAAGGGAACCAGCCCACTCTGGAGATTAGTCTGGGAGCCATTTCTTGCTTCCAGCCTTTCAATGTTGGCCGGGTCTAGGGTGCACATGTAAAAATCCTTTCCTGTGGCAAATTCGTGACCAACAGGACCTTATGCTTATCAATAGTACCATCTGCCTTATACTTTACTTTGAACACCCATTTGCAGCCAATGATATTCTTTCCTGAAGGTAAATTAACTAGCTTCCATGCATTATTTTTCATGAGAGATGTATGTTCAACATCCATAGCAGCCTTCCACTAAGGCTCATTAAGTGCATCCTAAACTATTATGGGTTCATTCTCATCCAATGCAGACATATAAACCCTTTCATCATCCATATTTACTTCTCTATATTCCTCTACATCTGCAGATATTTCATCAAACTATTGGTAAATCTTGTCAACCTTTGAAGTTGATGCTTCTACTTTCATCTATTGAGTCATGTTTTGAGTACAAGGTCAATCTAGAGTTAGATCTAGAAGTGAAGTCAACTTTGAATCTCTTAATGTGCTAGTATACCATTTTGGAACCTTATTCTATGGTGGTAAAGTCTCTTTCTTAGGCTCATTTTCCTCCAGGTATACAACTATAGATGTGTTATCTGATGTGAAATCTTCATCAAATACCACATCTCTACTAGTGTGTATTTTCTTGCTCATAGGATCTATCAATCGATATCCCTTTGAATGCTCATCATAACCTAGAAAAATACATTGTAATATTTTCTCATATAAATTCTTCCTCTTTTTTTTTGGTATGTGCATGAATGCATTACATCCAAAAATCCTTAGATGAGAAATAGAGGGTTTCCTACAACTTCATGCTTCTTGTGGATTCATGCCCTATAGAGATTTTATGGGTGCTATATTCAGGAGGTATGATGTTGTACTTACTACTTATACCCAATACTCATGCTCAAGATGTGCCCCCTTAAGAATACATCAAACCATTTTCACAATGGAATGATTCCTATTTTTAGCAACACCATTTTGTTGCAGAGTATAGGTGATTGTCAGCTATCTCTTAATCCCATGTGCATTCAAAAATGATGAAAATTCCTTGGAGGTATATTCCTCCTTTGATTTGAGAGAAGAGTTTTGATGGAACATCCCGACTCCTCAAATAATTCTTGAACTACTAATAGTACAAAAATTCCTTTGACTTCAATTGGAGAAAGAAAATCCACATATTCCATGAGTAATCATCAATAAAAATTTGGAAATACCTCTTTTCACCATAGTGTTTTGGCATAGGATTGCACATATTGGTGTGTACCAACTCCAAAGGTTTCTTAGATCCTGAACAGATAACCTCAAATGATACCTGGTGTTTCTTCCTTGCTAAGCAATCCGAGCATACTAGAAATATGGATGAAATATTGGGAAGGCCTTTCACCATCTCATATTTTCTCAACTTGAGCAAATATCCTAAACTTAGATGCCCATATCTCTTGTTCCAAAGAGAAGTAGCCTCCTTTATGGTGGTCACAATGGAAATATGAGGTATTGAAACGACATCTAA
Source organism: Wollemia nobilis (assembly GCA_028583015.1). Lineage (NCBI taxonomy): Eukaryota > Viridiplantae > Streptophyta > Pinopsida > Araucariales > Araucariaceae > Wollemia > Wollemia nobilis. The sequence goes on from JAQPPZ010016096.1 coordinate 6,076,854, forward strand.
GATGAATAAGCCATGCTTGTATGATATTGTTGCTACATAATTTTCCTTTCTAGTGATGAAATATCTTTTTATGCCCTCCTCAACACTGAAAACAACATCTATGTAACTATCCAAGATCTAAGGGATGAACAAAAAATTGTTGGCAAATTCATAAACATAGAGAACCTACTCAATATGACATCTACCATCTAGAAGAGTGATGGAAATATCACCATCACACTAGAATTGGTAGTTCTTATCACCAAAAATTATCATTGGATTGCCTTCCTTTGCCTCAAATATCTCAAACCATGACCTATCTCCAATCATGTGTTTACTGGAACTGGAATCAATATACCACACTATATATTTCTACTAAGAAGATGTATGAGTCATGTGCACCTTGTGTGCTTGCTCAAAATATGATTCTGATTCTGATTTGATATAAGCAACATTCTCCTTGGGTTGCTTATTATTATTCTATGGTTTGTATTTCCCTTTGCTCTTTATTGTGATCTTGTTCATTGTGTTGTTTATTCTTAAACCAACACATGTTGATGTTATGGTTATTCATATCATATATTTTGCAATATTGCTTTTATTTTTATTTAGGACGTTTTCCTTTTCCTTTTTATGAATATCCTCCCTTATAAAAATTACCTTGCTTCCTAGCCCCTTGTTTAAAGTAGAGGGCATTATCTAGCACTTCATATTTCTAAAACTAATTTGCCTCCTTAGTTTAAAGTAAATTTACCAATTCCACAAAGGTAACTTATCTTCCAGATACATTGAGAGATGTGATCAACACTTTGTAGGATTCTGGTAAAGCTCTCAAGATGACTAAGGTCAAGAGAGTATCTGCCACTGTCTCTCCCATAGCATTCAATTTGGCTTTCAATTTTGCCACTCTGCATTGGAACAGGTCAACTATCTCATATATTGAGTGTATGTAGTTGAGTTTGAAGGTTTAGAATAGTGGATTGATTCTTCCCTTCATAAATAGTAATCAAAGCATCCCAATATTATTTACCAAATTTTACATCATAGATATGAGGTTGGACCTCATCTGTAGTAGCAAGTAGAATAAACATGAGATATATTATATCCTTCTTATAAAATACCTCCTGATCTGGTACTACTCTTGTAGGATGTTTTGTAGTTCCAGTCACTACATCCCATAAATATTCAACCTAAAGGATAGCTCTCATATTTGTCTTCCATGGTGAAAAATTAGAACCCTTGAGAAACTATGAATCTGACAAATATTTGTGAACAATGACCATTGTGAAGGTTCTTTTTAACACCAAATGATTTCCCTTTCTTTATACTTGCAAATAGTATGTGAAAGGAAAATCAATCAAATTTATGGGACCTACCTCTAAATACTTCCAAAGAAGGTTGATGATTTGGAGGAGTTTAAGCCAAAAAATAAGAAAGAATTAGGGTATTAAATGGAGTGAATATAAAAACTAGTTTTCCTTATTTCTCCCCAATGATTTATTGAGAACAAGAGCTCAGATATCATTGTTGCAGCTATATTAGGCATTAGATATAGTATTCAAAGCATGATAACATCACCTGTAAGTATGGACCATAGGTACTATATATATCGAATGCTACTGTGCAAAAATTGCACTACATGTAAAATTTGGGGTCTTTTTATTTGCTTTTTATATTTTACTTTATGATTGAAATTAAAGAAAACAAAAAATTTAAATGCAAAAAAATTACAAGCGCCCACAAATTTAAACACTTAGGTGTCAGTTTCCACCAAAAATGCACCTATTACAATGCCAGTTTGTTACAATGATTTTTGCAAAATATTTGAGGTTTTGGTTTGCAAAAAATGATATTCAAGTCCACAATGTTCTTCCCCCCCTTGTCTTAGAATTTTGCAAGAGAAAATGCTTGTATTCCCCCCTTGATGTTGCAAAATAAACTAGGAAGAAAAAATTATACCCTTTGAAGTTGCCAAAGAAAGCCTTATCCCTCCATGACAATAAATTGGTTTTACAAAAAAAATGTTGTTTTTCTTTGTAAAAAAAATGGTGTGTTGTTTTTGTTTATAAGGAATATTTTTTTTGTAAAAATACATAGTGGAAAGCCTTATCCCTCCAAAAAATCATAAAATTTGCAAAACAAACGAAAGAAAGTAAAAAAAATACCTTTCGGTCTTTGAAAACACCTTTGATAGAAACAAATGGTTGAGGCTAGGTGCCAAGAGGACTCAATTCCTTGACCTAGCATTTGACAAATTTTTTGCCACGATAAAGCTTCCAACCTGTGTACAGGGTAGTTGGAAATAAAGGAACAGGAGGTTTATCATGGCAACCTTCCTGAACTGTTAAGAAAATAAACTTTTAGTATTATTAGCCCAACATTGCTTATGTAGTGATGTTTGTACACTTTAAGACTTATGTAGCATAATAAGTGCTTTGATTGCCTTCAATAAATCCACTCTACCAACCAAAATTTTTTTGCCCGAAGGAACCTCCCAACTATCACTACGTGCTCATAAAATAACCCCCTAACTTCTGCCACATGTTTACCAAAGAGACTCCCAACTATCACCATGTGTTCTCTTGCCATATCAGCAAGGCCCAGTCAGCCACCACGTCAACACAACCTAGTCAGCCACCATATTAGCCTCGGTCTATTCTCCTACCATGTTAGTAAGGTCCAATCAACCACCACATCAAAACAGCCCAGTAAACCACCATGTTAGCCTTGATATGTGTTCTATGTCTACCTTGATCTATGTGTTCTTGCATCAGGTCCAGTCTCAATGTGCATGTCATCAGATTTAGTCTTGATGTGCATGCATCCACATCAGGTCCAATTTTGATGTACGTGATCCTATGGTTGGTGAATAACAATGGCCACTACCTTACCACTACCTTGATTCATGTGCACAACTAGCATTTGGAAACATGCCTAGGGGATTATACCTAGGGTTTGATATCTACACGTCCTTCTCCCTGAAATGCTTTGATACCATGAAAAACATGAACATTGAATTGACATTGAAAGGTGGTATTTAAAATACAATATAGGTAGGTAATCAACTACCTTTCCATTGGAGGAACCACCTAACCACTAACCACCTTAGAATATAGTTCATATTAGTGCATTATTAATATAATGTGATAAAAAACATATATATAATGCATACAATGCTAATAGAGTTATTTCCTAGTACAATCACATATCACACTTTAATTAAATTTTGAGTTTAGGGAAGACAATGCCATGAGTAGTCTTTCCATAAAGCAAAAGTTTTCTTGCTCATCATATCATTTGTATAATCTAAACCTAAGGATCCAATTGCAATTTTAGAAAAAAATGATCAAAAAGAGATCTAGAGAATAAGGATGATGCCCAAATGTGCTTCTTATTGGGTCCCTTAAGTTATATAGGCACCTCCATGAGGGCTATAGATGCTTGGTTGGAAGTGAAGATATGTTTAAGGATTATGGTGTTAACCTTAATTAGGGCTATAAATGTATGTTTGGAAGTGGAGTATGCCTTTTAAGTGGTGCCATGTGTACCACATTAGTCATTTCCTTTTTTATAAATCTTTGCACACTTGCGGATGATCTAGATTATAATGGATTGAGTTCACAATTGGTTAGTCCAACCTTAATCAAGGTGGAAAATGAACTTCCTTGCACACACTTTGATCCATGATAGGATTATTCTTATTAGGGATGGTCTAGATTCCTATGGGATATTGACTAACCATTAGATGAGTTTGATTGTTAACACTAGGGTGTTTAACTTTCCTAAGATTCTTCTAGCATCCAAAAATCCTAGGATATATGGGTGAACTACATCATGGCTAGACTCCATTTACTTCCAATATGTCCTAAGTATCAATTCATATCATTAATCATTAGTCATTGTCCATTATTTGTTTGGTTAGCTAATTTTCCATTACAGTTTAACTTACTATCTATATCCTAGAGTCATTTTTCCAATCTTTATTTGTAGTGTTCCTTGTTATTAGGTTCATATTTAATTTTTTGTCTCTACTAGTCTACCCATGGTTACTCCTAACATTGTGTTCATTGTGTGTATTTCTTGTTATCATATCTTATGTTGTTTTAATTCACAGTTATGATTTTTAAGTTATCATTAATTAATTAAACCATTTTTTTATTGTTAAAATCATATAAAAAAATCCAAAAATGATTAAAAAATCACATGTGATTCTAAACCATGTAAATAAATAGAAGAACCATCATCCATCACATAAGCATATCAAATCCATATCATCTAACATGTCATGTCTATCTAATCACATACATCCATCCATAATAAAAATAAAACTAAAAGCCTAAATATATGCATCACATCATCCATCCATAATATCATATCATGCCAACCATCAAATAATCATCATGTGTATCAACCCTAAAAATAATACATACAATCCATAAAATCAATCAGATGTCCATATCATCAGGCATACATATCAATACAAAACCAATTATACATCATCATCATCAATGTCATTAGGGCTACATCAAAGCTACCCCTCAAGCTAAATCATACACACATATATACATGTCATAAAAAATACATCCTTATCATCTCATCAAAAATACTACAAAATTTATGGTCAATCTACGACACATAAAAATAGAAGCCATTATTGCTAATCCCATAGAGTCTCTCCATTCCTTTCCTATACACCCTCTCTATCCTCAAGCCTTATTATTACTTGCTTATCATATCTACTACTATGGTGTCACTCATTAACCTAATAAGTGGTTGGTCATGGTACTTATGAATTGTTAGATCTAAAAACTATAGTATTTATGGTGTGTTGTTGTATCTATGCTAGGATCAGGAAACTATGAGTGATAGAATAGGTATGCTTTCTCTCATTAGTATTTTCTCATACAACCAAATTCTATCCTTATCATGAGATCAACCAACCATAAATTCCTCCCTACTTTATCATAGCTATGCAATCTCATATTTCATGGCCACCATATCTCCTCTATCCACTATCATGGATTCTTGTACCCTCAACTAATAAAATTCCTATCAAAGGCTCTCACTTTGTAATCACTACATTGATCTATGCCTATAGCCCATCCCTCTTTGTATTTAAAATATCCCACTATGTAATCACTACATCAAGCTACCCCTGTAGCCCTATTCTCTCTATAACCCATCCTACCTCCTACTCTACCAATTGGGCCTCCACCTACCATACTCTCTCCCTAAAAATCTTGGTCTTCTTGGTCACTACATATAACCCACTAAAATCCATGGTATCATAAAACTCAAATGCCCCTCTACTCTCAAACTCTATTGTTGGTATATCCCCATCCAATTCCACTAATGGGATCACTTTCTCATCTACTCAATGGCATACTCATCACTTGAGTAACTCCTCCTCTCCTCCCCCACCACCCTCCTCTCCATCTAACCCCACCTCCTCCATAACCCTCCCTTTATATGACTATTATGTGGTCCACCACCTATTACAATCTAGTGTCATGCCAACATCATCAATATCTAACATTGGCACAAACTCATTTATATGCTCCTCCATTAGCCCTACGAAAGTTGTTTGATTATCCTCATCCTTGATCCTTTGATATATCATAGGTATATATAGTACCCCCTATCTCAATCCAAACTATCACAACACTTAGGTGAACTAGAAATAGTCAACTATAGTGGCCTTATGACCAATAAACCACCTCACCCATTACACCTGATATAAATAGTGAGCCTCCTCATCCCACACTAGACCACCCCTCCATGGTCACTATACAATATACAATAATTATAAGCTTGATCACATCTAGTGATAAAACTTAGCATGTTCCTCATGCATCATCCTCCTATGTACCTCTATATCTATCTACCACCTCAATGCATATGAGTAATCCTATCCCATAAAATCTTGAGCATCATATGGAAAACCTTGTGGCCTCTCAATCACCACATGCTCCCATACCTACAACTACACTACTAAATTATAGTTCATCCTATAATTCCTACCCGTATTCAATCCATAAAACTCCTTGTATGTATGTTCTATCAAGTCCAATTCCCATGCTTACATCATTAATACCTCCACCAAGTACAAAATGATCCCTAACAAGTTCCATGGAAATTGTGGAATTAAAGAGTTTGGTAGCACAAAATCAATATCAATGCCATCACCAATTTCTACCTATATAATAGTACCCCATCTAGATAATAACTTTAATACAATACCCCATTGTTATGCATGTCTACTTGATCCCACTCCACTTCAAAAATCTACTTCATCATTATCATATACTATATTACACCCACTACTATAACCATACACCCATCCATAGGTAACTGGTATACCTATATACATCCTCTAGTATCGATATAATTTCCCCTATGGGAAAATGGAAGGTATGTTTTGGTCCCAATGCTCAACCAATATGGATAGATATGATTGGTCAATGTGTATAGTTTCCATCTATGCCACTCCTCAAAATCCAATCCTTGCTAACCATTCCTAGTCATCCTCAATCAAATCCCTCTTCAATTTGAAGAGGACTAGTTTGAATCTATGTCATGGCTACATCGCCTTGCCCTACTATCACAACCCCCCATCAATCTTCTTTTTCTAACCCTCAAATCATACACACAAAAAAATCATATAGTTATCATATGGTTTGTATAAATTTTCATGACCATATGGTACATACAGTGTATGAACACCAAAATTATCTTGATTGGGATGGTTCGTGTCCAAGCGGTGGTATAGACACCCAAAAACCCAAATAGAAGAAATAAAATAAAAACACCCACAAATGTAAAATCTTAAAAAAAAATAAACTTGATAAAAAACAAAATAAAATCACAAACCCCATAGCCTGACAAAAACAAAACAACATATTTTATTTACTATCCGTAAGCTAGCCTAAGCTTCTACAATTTCATTTTCCTAAAAATTGTCCCTAGGATTTATTGTATATCAAAAACCAAAAACCAAGCAAGAAAGGACAAAATTTCATTAACTTACACTGCACTCCCTCCACTGTTAAGTCTCGCATCATTGTCCATCATATCATCGCTATCTATTTCCAATATAGTAGTGCTTCATATCAAATTTTTAGCCTCACTCATCTCTCTCACTCTTTATTATCCCAATTTAGTTGATGCAAATAAACTCACATGTCCCCAGTGCACCATTTTTATTTTGGCATAATCGTCAATCATTTGTACAATCAATGCACATCTTGTATGGTCTATGACTAGCTTGTATGATTTGATTCATTGGTCATACGACCTCTAGTTGATTGTATGATATTTGTTCCTAGCATAATTTATTAGTTTCTTCCATCCCTTCCACTTTGTTTTTGTGTAACAACTTTCGATCAAGCACTTTGTTATTGTGTTCCACTTATTCACTCATCAACTCACTACTTGAGGGGGAAGATATTACCCATGAATATTACCTTGAACATATCCAATATATAAACACTTAATCCTAGAATTACGTTTGTCCAAGAACTTTTCTTGAGACTATCACTAGCCCTCCTCTATTTGGGTAAAAGTAAATTTTTTTCTCCTCTTCTTCTTCTCCTCTCAACTCAAACTCTAATCCAATCCAAATTTAGTATACTCTATGCTAATATTGTATGGTTACTCACACACTCACTTCATCAAGGTGGTAACTTAAGCCCACTTATCTAATTGATTGGAGTGTCATGAGGATACATATTTGTGGTTGGTTAGCTTGCTAGTTCAAATAAACTAAAAAATCTATCAATAGAAAAAATTAAAGGATATTTATCCCTTCCATAATTGGGGTATCTTACATTGTTTATGATTTAAGAAAACCTTATGTCTCCTCCCTCCACTATCATTGTAACAAATCAAAAGTCACGGTCAACCATTTCCATCCATTATCAATCCATGCTTGTCATAGCTATCCACCAATATGGTGTCATTTATTTTTGCACTACATCATGTTTACATACACTGCAGTACAAAAAGGGGTAAATGTGGACACCTAAAAATGTTACATTATACCTTGTATAGTTCTAATATTTAGTTATTTTGCAATAGTCTCCCAAAATAACTATCATTAAACAATATCTCCTCAAAAATTCTCTATTACTGTGGATATCATATTCTAATTTACTAAAATAAGTTATATACTCATCAACATTAATAGAAATTCCTAGTCAAAGTAGCATTGGTTTAGTTGAAAAAGGTAAGCATGGTTTTCAATCTTGGACTTCCAATGTCCCATAGTTATAACTTTCCTCCACTAGCCAAAGCATCTTGGGAACTAATGTAAAATAAAAGGAGAAGAGATATCCTTTGAAGAAGACCCTTCTAGTTATTAGAGAAATTCAAATACCATGGCATGCAAAATGAGTTGGAAAATTATTTCTATAAATGCACATTGAATATGTCCATCCATTGTGCTCTCCTTGTTACATCTCATAAAATATTTCATCTTTTCTAATTTTAAAATTTCACAATATGGAGAGAAATATGGAAACTTTTAATCCAATGAAGAATCTACCTAAGGTAAAATGATGAAAAGTGGTAAAATCATGGCCCCCTAAATTTTGTAATAAAAAAAAATGTTTATAATTCATTCATATCTATATTTTTTTGCCCTATACAACCCCTTTCTTGAATGCAACCAATTAATCCATCCACACATGTCAATGAAGCAAAAAACTTGCCAAACCATTTTAGAAACTATGTCAAGTGGTATGGAGGTTTTAGTCATACATGAAAGTTTATGCATGAATTCTTTAGCATACAAGGGTTATTGAAAAATATTCAATCTCTTCTTCCCTTCTTAGGTAATTATGAATATGTTAGGACTCCAACCTAACCTTATTATGTAATTACCCCCTTCATAATATGGGGATCCTATATTAATAATATTTTCTAATATGTATGTGGTATTTGAGATGCCTAGATAAGTAGGACCATTTTATGTGATTGTTATTAAGAATGTAACTTCTTGTTTGGTAGAAATTCTAGCTTACGTGGACACTTGCATGTGAAGCCAACCCTTGAGTGTTATAGCTAAGGTTACAAAGAATATTTAAAAAGTAAAGGGGGCATAGATGAAGGCATATCTCATATTTTTTATTGAATCTCTACTTGATTTCCTCCTCCAAGAGGCCTATAATTATATGTTATGTTCTTGATTTCTGTAATATAATCTATTTTTTTCATTTTATCTTATCAGTTTCAAGTTCATTTTTCTATTATTATTGTAATATTGTGTGGACATAGTTTTATTCTCCTACAAGATTCATAACAAGTGGTATTAGAGAAATTTTTAGGGTCACATCTTGCCACAATGTAAACAATTTATGATCTACTATGTTTATTTGTTAGTTATAAATTTTCTTTGTTTTTATTTCTTGCTTAATTTCCTATAAAGAAAAAGGAGAAAAAATCAAGTCATTTTCCCTCTATTTTAGTTTAATAGGTTAGAAACCCTATGTCGTGTTTTTAAAATAGTATAGAGGTGTTGTCATTATGGCTACGATATATTATCCATAAAGCATCTAGTGAAGTGAGGGGTGATCATGATACAATACTAGGCCTCAAATAGGACCTATGTATGGACTTTATCGCCCATGTATCTTTGGGCATACCAAGAGACCTACCTAGGATTAGGATAAACCTTTAGCCCTAGAAATATTTTTTATCATGTATCTATCCATAATGCATCAAGAAAAACACTAAATAATATCACCCTCCTATACTATTAGAGATGCAGTTAGTGCATTCAAAGTTATGTGTGGAATCCTCCTTGAGTAGTGGAATGAAATATTGGTCCAAGAATTATCATTAATCATTATGGTATAATAGAAGGCTATGGACAATACATACACCTTGGCCTAGAGTACCTTGTTTCTATTTAATATTTAACCAAGATGCCAAAAACAATTCTACCATATAAATTGAGCATAATGAGGAGACTACACTACCACTGAATTGAATAAATAAAAATAAATGAAAGAATTGGTGGTAAAAGTAATAATCAAGATAGTATCTATCAATAATAGTTGAGTATCATTTCAATCAAGGCCATAGTTAGTAATAGTCAAGATAGAGTTTGATCATGTAGTTGTCAACATAGTTGAGAAAATTTGCAAAAAATATTGATTCGAGTTGATTTTTCCCAATTCATAGCTTGGATTATTTTTTACCAATTTTTCTTGATTTGTTTGTCAATTCTTATTTTTTCCCAATTCTTTTTCCTTGTTTATTTGATCTAACTTTTTATTTCTCAACTATGGTTGTCTGTTACCTAGTTTGCTAGGGTTTGATCATGTAGTTGTTAGCTACATTCAAAAATCATAATAGACAGGGCAATTATAAAAAATAGAGTCTAAAAAAATAGTCATAAAAAATAGTTAGTTATAGAGTCAAACAAAACAATGGTCAATAAAAAACATTACAGAGCCTACTAAGGGATTTTTGCACAAAAGTTAAATTTTTGAGAAAACCAAAAACCTAAGAGAAAAATAGATGACACTTGAAGAAAACAATTAACTAGAAAAAATATTAAGGTAGACCTAGTCCTATAATTGTTATTTTATAACTATGATGAGAAATATCCACTAGGGCATAAATACGTACAATAGGAGTTTTTTAAGATGTGGTTGAATCAATAGTGAATGGAATATCTAATAATAAAGTAGAACCACAAGAGGAATATCCTTAGGATGGGGGTGAAGCACATGAAGAACCATAATTAGAGATCCATGTCCATCCACATGAATGTATTTCGACTCCTTAGATGATTAAGGTAGTCTGGTTTTCCAAAGGGAAATAAATTATATTTCTTATTGATTTAGGTAGTACACATAATGGTGTCAGTAGTGCCACAATAGAAGCCCACCAACATATGTAGACACAACATATATAGTAAACAAATGCTTTTATTAAAATAATATCCTTGAAATTACAAGAATTTGAAGATGCAATTACAGATTCAAGGGGTAAATATGTCAATGTTGCTCTATGTTTGAACACCACAAGACTCAAAATCACACAAAGAGATAACTTTATTGAATCCTGAGTAGCTAAAAAAAAAAATTGTTATATGCTTATAATTATTTTGAAGTCATGGTGAAAAATGGAGGAACATTACCTTATAAGGTTAAATATCATAATGTTAAGTTGAATGTGATGCTCGTACACCATATAACCTTATTGAATCCTAAGTAGCTAAACAAACAAATTGTTACATGCTTACAATTATTTTGAAGTCATGGTGACAAATGGAGGAACATTACCTTATAAGGGTAAATATCATAATGTTAAGTTGAAGATAAGTGACTATCAATTCCAAACATATATGTTTTATGTTACACTTTGAGGATGTGATGTTGTTTTGGGAACATAGTGGCTATGTGCCTTGGGAATAGAGCTTAGAATATTGTAAAATTATGGATGCAATTCTCACATAATGGGATGTTGTACATTCTTTATGGCATATCAATAGGATATCTATAGGTTATCAATTTAAGCCATGGAGATAATTTATTAAAAAATATTCATATGGGGTAGTAGCCCAATTATTTGCAATTCAACCATAAAATTTAGAAGTACATGAACTCCAAGAGTACTTGCAACTCATTTTGACTAAACATAATGCACTTTTTGCAAAATCAATAGAACTACCTCTATATTGTTCTCATGATCATGTAGTATCATTAGTTCCAAGTATCTTTCCACCTAACATCATATCCTATAGACACCTCTATGGGCTTAAATCATAAATTGAGAATTTCGTTCATGAGTTGTTAAAATTAGGGGTAATTCAACCTAGTAGCAATACTTATTATTCTTTGGTACTACTAGTTATAAAGAAATATGGTTCATGGTAGCTACGTATAGTTTTTTAGAGCTTAGCAAGCAAATTATTAATAAAAAAATTCCTATCCCTATGATCAATGAATTATTAGATGAGTTACATGGTGTGAATTTTTTCTCTAAGTTGGGTCTCCACTTTGGCTATCATCAAATAAGGCTCAATGAGGAAGATATTTCTGAAACAAAATTTCAAACTCATGAGAGCCATGGTGAATTTTTGTTAATATCATTTGGTCTAACTAATGCACCATTCACATTTCAAAGCCTCATGGATAATGTCTTGTGCCTATTTCTTCATAATTTTATTTTACTTTTTGTAGATACCAAAACTTAGGCATTAAAAAAATAACATTTTGCATCTCACACCACAATATTGCATAATAAAATTATATACCTAAGTCCAAACCTAGGTGTAAAAGTCTTGCACATTATCCTATTTTCTAGATTTTAATAAATAGTAAACAAATGCTTTTATTAAAATAATATCCTTGAAATTACAAGCATTTGAAGATGCAATTACAAATTCAAGGGGTAAATATGTAAATTTTGCTCTATGTTTGAACACCACAAGACTCAAAATCATAAAAAGAGATAACTTTATTGAATCCTGAGTAGCTAAACAAAAAAATTGTTATATGCTTATAATTGTTTTGAATTCATGGTGAAAAATGGAGGAACATTACCTTATAAGGTTAAATATCATAATGTTAAGTTGAATGTGATGCTCGTACATCATATAACCTTATTGAATCCTAAGTAACTAAACAAACAAATTTTTACATGCTTACAATTATTTTGAAGTCATGGTGACAAATGGAGGAACATTACCTTATAAGGGTAAATATCATAATGTTAAGTTGAAGATAAGTGACTATCAATTCCAAACATATATGTTTTATGTTACACTTTGAGGATGTGATGTTGTTTTGGGAACATAGTGGCTATGTGCCTCGGGAATAGAGCTTAGAATATTGTAAAATTATGGATGCAATTCTCACATAATGGGATGTTGTACATTCTTTATGGCATATCAATAGGATATATATAGGTTATCAATTTAAGCCATGGAGATAATTTATTAAAAAATATTCATATGGGGTAGTAGCCCAATTATTTGCAATTCAACCATAAACTTTAGAAGTACATGAACTCCAAGAGTACTTGCAACTCATTTGGACTAAACATAATGCACTTTTTGCAAAATCAATAGAACTACCTCTATATTGTTCTCATGATCATGTAGTATCATTAGTTCCAAGTATCTTTCCACCTAACATCATATCCTATAGACACCTCTATGGGATTAAATCATAAATTGAGAAGTTCGTTCATGAGTTGTTAAAATTAGGGGTAATTAAACCTAGTAGCAATACTTATTATTCTTTGGTACTACTATTTATAAAGAAATATGGTTCATGGTAGCTACGTATAGTTTTTTAGAGCTTAGCAAGCAAATTATTAAGAAAAAAATTCCTATCCCTATGATCAATGAATTATTAGATGAGTTACATGGTGTAAATTTTTTCTCTAAGTTGGGTCTCCACTTTGGCTATCATCAAATAAGGCTCAATGAGGAAGATATTTCTGAAACAAAATTTCAAACTCATGAGAGCCATGGTGAATTTTTGTTAATATCATTTGGTCTAACTAATGCACCATTCACATTTCAAAGCCTCATGGATAATGTCTTGTGCCTATTTCTTCATAATTTTATTTTACTTTTTGTAGATACCAAAACTTAGGCATTAAAAAAATAACATTTTGCATCTCACACCACAATATTGCATAATAAAATTATATACCTAAGTCTAAACCTAGGTGTAAAAGTCTTGCACATTATCCTATTTTCTAGATTTTAATAAATAGTAAACAAATGCTTTTATTAAAATAATATCCTTGAAATTACAAGCATTTGAAGATGCAATTACAGATTCAAGGGGTAAATATGTCAATGTTGCTCTATGTTTGAACACCACAAGACTCAAAATCATACAAAGAGATAACTTTATTGAATCCTGAGTAGCTAAACAAAAAAATTGTTATATGCTTATAATTGTTTTGAATTCATGGTGAAAAATGGAGGAACATTACCTTATAAGGTTAAATATCATAATGTTAAGTTGAATGTGATGCTCGTACATCATATAACCTTATTGAATCCTAAGTAGCTAAACAAACAAATTGTTACATGCTTACAATTATTTTGAAGTCATGGTGACAAATGGAGGAACATTACCTTATAAGGGTAAATATCATAATGTTAAGTTGAAGATAAGTGACTATCAATTCCAAACATATATGTTTTATGTTACACTTTGAGGATGTGATGTTGTTTTGGGAACATAGTGGCTGTGCCTTGGGAATAGAGCTTAGAATATTGTAAAATTATGGATGCAATTCTCACATAATGGGATGTTGTACATTCTTTATGGCATATCAATAGGATATCTATAGGTTATCAATTTAAGCCATGGAGATAATTTATTAAAAAATATTCATATGGGGTAGTAGCCCAATTATTTGCAATTCAACCATAAACTTTAGAAGTAGATGAACTCCAAGAGGACTTGCAACTCATTTTGACTAAACATAATGCACTTTTTGCAAAATCAATAGAACTACCTCTATATTGTTCTCATGATCATGTAGTATCATTAGTTCCAAGTATCTTTCCACCTAACATCATATCCTATAGACACCTCTATGGGCTTAAATCATAAATTGAGAAGTTCGTTCATGAGTTGTTAAAATTAGGGGTAATTCAACCTAGTAGCAATACTTATTATTCTTTGGTACTACTAGTTATAAAGAAATATGGTTCATGGTAGCTACGTATAGTTTTTTAGAGCTTAGCAAGCAAATTATTAAGAAAAAAATTCCTATCCCTATGATCAATGAATTATTAGATGAGTTACATGGTGTAAATTTTTTCTCTAAGTTGGGTCTCCACTTTGGCTATCATCAAATAAGGCTCAATGAGGAAGATATTTCTGAAATAAAATTTCAAACTCATGAGAGCCATGGTGAATTTTTGTTAATATCATTTGGTCTAACTAATGCACCATTCACATTTCAAAGCCTCATGGATAATGTCTTGTGCCTATTTCTTCATAATTTTATTTTACTTTTTGTAGATACCAAAACTTAGGCATTAAAAAAAATAACATTTTGCATCTCACACCATAATATTGCATAATAAAATTATATACCTAAGTCTAAACCTAGGTGTAAAAGTCTTGCACATTATCCTATTTTCTAGATTTTAATAAATATGGAAAATCCCCCTAGGATACCCTACCTAATAACTAGACATGTGTCCTAGCCACCACTACCCCATCCCTTGCCACATCTCATACACTCATATCCCCCTTGTCCCTTCACATGGGACATCCCTCTCACCTCACTCAACTTGCATCCACATCATCCCAGTGAGACACCCCAAGTGACTCATTCTAACTACCCCTTCCATTTGGTAGCCCTAGGTTGGCACTTGGCAATCCTATATTGCCAAATTCCTTTCCCTTAAAAATTCTAAAATGACCTACAAAAGAAACCCAAACCCAAAACCAAAGGGATCTGATAATATACATCGTCACGTTGCTAGAATCACACCAATATATTACATACATCTTGAGGAAACTAAAGATATGAAGCCTCAAAGTCCACTTTTGGAGTCTTCTACCGTTCAACCTAAACTACACATCGATGGTTACACAGTAGAAAAAACCCTCATGTAGTTGCATAAATACCCTCCTATAGTTTCTCAATTAGGACCGTGCATCTGTGGTTGCTCAAAACTAGAAAATTACGATAGGCATTATCAGTAACTTGATTTCAGCAAGGCATCTAGTTTGATTTTCTATGTTTTTTGCAATATTATTTTGATGGTTTTATATACATTTATACAGGTTCTACTAACCCGTTTTTTATTCTCATGTGTGTAGGATACGAGCACTTGGAGAGCTATTGAAGCTGGAGAGGTCCCCTTGCTATATATCGAAAGCCCACTCACCCTTGGAGCTGTAGCAAAGAAGCAAGAAACACACCATAGTTTGTTGAAGAGTCGAAAGACCCCCTATCAAATCATTATATTCATAAAATATATAGACATTATTGTAACATTGACCTTAAGGAATTAGGGTAAATCAAAAGCATTGTAAAATAGGGATATTTAGGGTCCTCTGTATCAATACAAAGAAAATTAATTTTTGCAATCTCTTCTCTATTCTATTTCATACATTATTGTGTTCAGTTATTTTAGCTACATAAATGACAATTATGGTGGGACCCCCTTAGGGTTCTATTTTTTATTGCCATTTTTAAAATTGTTACTAATATGTAACAATTTTAAATTACCCACATACCTTCAAATTTTACACCTCATCCCACCCTTAGAATATGGTAACAACTTGTAACCAATCCAGAAAGTTAGCCCAAGTTTAGAGTCAGTTACCTTCTTCCATGGATCCTCCATCTCAATCTTGTCAGGCCCCTAACACTTTGATGGTAGGACAAGTTAGTGTAGCCCCTATTGTGTCTCTAAACATGAATTTAAAGCCCTTTAGTGGTACCTATAGACACCAAAATGACACCAATCCTATTATGTCATAACAAGCACCAATCGCATTGACACACACAGCCCCCAGAGGTTAAACAATGGTCCTAACCACTCCCACAATAGTTTAGAAGGTCAGAGGTAAATTTGGCACATTTTTGGCATTTTTCTCCCTACTCGTCCCACCCTGGGATGATTACAAACTGGTATTCATCTCACCCAGGGACGATTAGCAGCATTCACTCCAAGGTGGGGTGAATAGCAATTTTGACTAGTAAAAAGTC
The DNA here is from genome assembly GCA_028583015.1 of Wollemia nobilis. NCBI lineage: Eukaryota > Viridiplantae > Streptophyta > Pinopsida > Araucariales > Araucariaceae > Wollemia > Wollemia nobilis. The sequence continues at coordinate 6,093,543 of JAQPPZ010016096.1, forward strand.
AAACCTCGACAGGTCCACCAGTTAACTGCAGCTTCAGTTCATGCAATTGCGAGGAACGGCTTCAAATCAAGGAGAGAGACTTCAGTCATGCATGTCTTTTATTTTGGATGCCTAATGCAAGGAGACTCTAAATCAGGGAATAATATTTTCTCTCAAAATAGGACAAGCAACTCAAGTGGTGCCCTCGCATGCGCATTCAAAGAGAGAGACCCTAGGTCTATAAATTGGTGAGTCTTCTCACCCAAAAAAAATAATAGAGAGGAGCTTTTGGAGCAACGAAGTGCTGCAAAATTACATCCTCACCCATCAATTGTGCTTTTACATCCTTGATCTCTCTTTTGGAGGGAGGTTATTGGGTGATTATTGGAAGCGCAATCCGGACCCAAACCCAAAACTTTGGTCACAATATCCCACAAAATTTTCAAAAAACACCCCATAAGAGGTTTTTGACCCATCCCAAGTGTATTGGTGCCAAAAAAGAGTCCCAAATGGCGTGTGTCCTACCCCTAGGAGCCCCCCCAAACTGTCATAGTCCTAATCACCCCACCCCAAAGCAATTAGAAATTTGTGGTAGATTTCCCTAATTTTTATTTTCCATCTAATTCTAGGTTGTTTACATATGCTGTCATTTAAATTTCATGTGATTCTAACAAGTTTTGATCATGCTTTTATCATTTCTCACATTTACTAACAAGCAGGTAGCATCATCAAATTCCCAGTGATAGAGGCCAAATTGGAAAAATATGACCTTCTGGGTCTTCCCAAAATACCCCCAATTAACTAACCCCCAACTTTTTAGGTGATTTTGAGTTTCCCAGATGTGAAATTTGGTACAATGCTTTTTGACGCTTTGTTGTAGGTCTATTTGTCCCACCCCAGAGCGAATACGAATTTGTGGTGAATTTTCTGACTGTTCTTTTTGCAGTGTATTCATTGTGATGTTTTAATGTCCCTATCAAGTTTTTAGTTCATTTGGATTTATTTTAGTTATCGTTTTATTTATATTTTGCATGTGCTAATCGTAGGCTTGGGGATTACATGTTTCATTTTATCTACAGGTGCTACTGACTGTCTTTTATTTCCTTGAATGTAGGATCTAGAAATTACAGGAGTAGAAAGGAGTCAATATTCATCAATGCAAGTGGCGATGACATTTGGTTTGCCCATCTTACATGTGGGCACGCAGAAGAAGGAATAGCATCCATGGGTGTAACAAGAACACATTTAACGCTCCTAGCCCCTGAAAGGGGAGGATGTGAATTGTAACCGAGTTCTAAAACATATTAATAAAAAGGGCTGTCTTTCATATTGGCTTTTTATGTGGTTTCAAGTGGTTCATGAATATTTCCTTTCATGCACTTTTAATTCAAAGGATTTAGCGTTATCTTTTGTTTTGTTTGCATTGCATCTTGGATTTTCCTTTTTGTTTTCGTATCCTCGTGCTTTCAGTGGTGATCATGGTGGGACCTCTGTCCCTTCATTTTAATATTAAATATATTATCAAAAGTTTCTTGTTTTTGCTTATAGGTGTCAATATTTCAAGCACTGGACTGCTGCTCGTTCCATCCTGTAATGAATACAAAGCTGGAATTTGTGCCACCCTAAGACGAATAGGAATTTGTCCCACCCTAGAATGAATACAGATATGTTATTCGTCTCACCCCAATATGAATAGCTCTCTATGCAATTTCAGGGCAAAAATTCAAAGGCATCCGATTTGGGCAGATAAGAGGTAGGGGTTTGTTGTGGCTTATCCACAACGTACCACAAAATTGGGGACCCACCTTTTTTGCATGTGTTCCAAGAAGACTGAAGTGGCCCATAGGCTAAAGATCAAGAAAAAAAGAAAAATACCACAAGGAGAAAAAGTGTCACGATATCACGACATGTTGCTTGGTCGCGGCCAAAAGAGAAAGAGTGTTACGATATCGTGACATGTTTCTTGGTCACGACCAAAAGAGAAAGAGTGTCACGATATCGCAACATGTTGCTTGGTCATGGCCAAAATAGAAAAAGTGTCACGATATCACGACATGTTTCACAATTGCGGCCCAAAAAGAAAAACTATCATGATATCACAACATGTTGCACCATCACGACCAAAATAGAAAAAGTGTCGAGATATCGCGACATGTTGCACCATCACGACCCAAAAAGAAAAAGTGTCATGATATCGTGACATGTTGCACCATCGCGGCCAAAATAGAAAAGTGTCGCGATATCGTGACATGTTGCACCATCGCGGCCCAAAAAGAAAAAGTGTTGCGATATCATGACATGTTGCACCATCACGGCCAAAATAGAAAAAGTGTCGCGATATCGCGACATGTTGCACCATCGCGGCCCAAAAAGAAAAAGTGTCACGATATCACGACATGTTGCACCATCATGGCCAAAATAGAAAAAGTGTCACGATATTGCGACATGTTGTAGTTTCGCGACCAAAGGAGAAAAGGTGTTGCGATATCGCGACATGTTGCACCATCGCGGCCAAAATAGAAAAGTGTCGCGATATCGTGAAATGTTGTATTTTGTGACCATACAAGACAAGAAAGAACAAGAAAAGAAAAGTGTTGCAATATCGCAACATGTTGCATTTTTGCAACCGTACAAGACAAGAAAGAACAAGAAAAGAAAAGTGTTGCGATATCGTGACATGTTGCATTTTCGCGACCGTACAAGACAAGAAAGAACAAGAAAAGAAAAGTGTCACGATATCGCGAGATGTTGCATTTTCGTGACTGTACAAGACAAGAAATAAGAAGAAAATAAAAGTATCGCGATATCATAAAATGTTGTGTTTTCGCGACCGTACAAGACAAAGAGAAAAAGCACGAAGAAAAAGTGTCGCGATATCGCGACATGTTGCGTCATCGCTGCCAAACAAGAAAAAGTGTCGCGATATCGTGACATGTTGCGTTTTCGCTGCCAAAGGAGAAAAAGTGTCATGATATCGTGACATGTTGCATTTTCATGATTCAAAGCATAGAGAGAAGGCAAAAGAGAAAAAGTGTCGCGATATCGCGACATGTTGCACTGTCGTGGCCAAAAGGGAAAAAGTGTCACGATATCGCGACACATTGCACTGTCATGGCAAAAATGGAAAAAGTGTCATGATATCGCGACATGTTGCATTATCACGTCCAAAAGATAAAAAGTTTCACGATATCGTGACATGTTACATTTTCGCAGCTACAAGCAACAAAGGAGAGCAAGGAGGCAAAAGTGTTGCGATATCACAACATGTTCCAGTTTTGCCAAGGTAACAGACCTGCATCAATGTGGACATAAGGAAAAACTCTAATGAATAAGACAAAGTGTTACATGATCATTTAAGATGGTCGTTACACACGGAGGGAAACAGACGCATGCCCATGTGGAGAAATGCAGCGAAGGGCCACAAAATGGAAACCAAAGCACACGCATAGAAGGGAAGGTGAAACGAGCAGTCATCGAAAAATGAAGCGAACCATCATGGAAGAAGAAACAATGTTTTCAAAAGTTTAAATATGCCATAGAAAGAGGCCAGAGAGGGGTCGAAAACCGCTGCAAGCAGAGTTGCAGAGCTGAAGGCGAGGAAGCCATTCTGGACCTATTTGAGTTGTTTCTCTTCCATAGACTAGTTTGGAAAAACCAAAGATTCTGCTATTGTAAAATGACATATTGTTAATGCAAAAGTGTTCAAAAATTTGCATCTTGTGGGCAAGAAAGAAGGAGATATTCTTTGTATGCTATGGGTTTAATGTTTATTCTTTCATTTTTTAGATTTTGAATTTATAGATAATGTTAAATGCCATCTTTTTGGGTTACATTAGGTGAATATTTGAAATCTGAAATGTTATTTTGTACCCTAGGAACCAACACTTAGTCTATGGGGATTGTGCATGTTTTGCAAGTCCAATAGGTTAGGTTGCATGCATGGAGACCTCACATCTTTGGTTTTGTCAGAACAGGATAGCATCATGCTAAGTGCATTTTATTTTCAGTTTGTTTTCTGCATTTCATTTTTTATTCTCTGCATTTTATTTTTTTCAAAAAGTTTAACTTATTTAAAAGAAACATTTAAAAATTAAAAAATCCAAAAAAAAAAACAATGAATAATCACTAAAGTTTCATTATGAAATAAAGCAACATTTCCCCTTGTTTACAGTTACTTACAATCACTAGGGTGTTCCAAGCATTTAAATTCATTATCTTCATTTGAGATTACCAATACACAGTTGCAAATGCTAATTCAGCGGAGACCTTGGAGAAGTTGTTTGTTTGAATTCTTTGCAAGAGAGGATTTGGAACCCAAATCCTAAAGGAGAGTTGTACTTTCACAACTGGGTTAAAATACCACTCAACATATTGGTGCTAGAAGGAGGGTCAAATTAGTTTATTTCATTGTCCTAACATTTTTTGATTGTTCATACAGGAATAAGATGTTTGCAATAAGGTGTTTTGATTGTGCATTGTTTTAGAATATTGTTTTGTCATGGTTCCTTCATTTATTCATGACTAACAAATTGATTTTGGAAGTTATTCTATGAATTTCACTAATTACAGGATTTTCTTTGTCTCGCAGGTTGTCTTTGAGGTATTGAGAGTTTTGTCAGGTGCTTGTAGGGTCATCATCATCGATTTTTAATCAAATGGCCCAACCTCCACCACCTCCTTGGTATGGATCCCATAACATTCCTTTGAATATTACAAGGGATATTCACGAGATCCCTAGGAATATAGAGATATTTTTGCCCAAATACAAACCGAACGGCCCAAGGACAGCAGAAGAACATATTTAGGCCTATAGGGATGTTTTGATAAGACTGCACGTTCAATATGAATATGTGGCTTGTAGACTCTTCCCCATGAGCCTAGACCAAGTGGCTTATGAATGGTATATTTGCTTACCTATTGGTTCCATTATGTCATGGACGCAAATGGAGGATGCTTTTGTCAATCAATTCAGGTCACCATTAGATCCCACAATCATCTATAATCAGTTCATTACATGCAAAAGAGGCCAGGGTGAGCCAATCCAAACTTTTAATCAAAGATTTCAAAAGTGCTATAATAGAGCAATTCAGCATTTTTCCATTGATCCCGTAGTAGCTTTGCAAATATATTTTTGGGCATTGGATCCTATGATGACAATGTTTGCAAGGCGAAATCCTCAAGTTACCACGCTTTCTCTAGCCTACAATGAAGCTATGACCATCGAACAACAAATGACACCATAGAGTTATGGGTTTTCCCAGATGCCTATGGTAGGACAATATGGTCCATATGGTTAAGCTCCTATGATGAATTAGATCATGGCACCACAAATATCAGGTATAAATGCTTTGCCTTATCAACAACCATATTCATCAACACCCACTTACACACCCATTCCAATTCAACCATTCACATCCATTCCCCCAATTCCTTCATTTTTGCAAAATAGTCAGCAGACTATGCAGGGAGCCCATCCTTCAAAGTGTGAATCCCTACACAAATCAAGTGGCTCAAAATCCAACTCAAATGTTAAGTCAAGATCTCACCAATTATGCAAATCCTATTGGAACTAGCAATAACATAGCTCAACCAAAAGAGATTTATTCAGAGGTTGAAGAACTCAAAAATATGATTCACAAATTGAGTAATGATTTGGTTCAAAAATAGAAGTATGAATCCCATGCCCCTCACCCAAATCAAAATTTCAACAATAGAGGGAGACAGTGGAATGCGAAGCCAAACAATGGGGGTGTGCCTTCCCTATTGCTAATCAGATAGATACTTCTGTAGGACCAAGTCACTCTAGTTCCATTCTTAATATTTCAGATTTTGCATGGGAAAATGGATGTAGATTGCATAACACAAAGATTCATAATGAAAGGAATTATCCCGAAATTCCTAGGTATACCCATTGTCTACAAGCGCAAGTGGATGATTTGGAACTTGTGCCAAATGAGGGTCCACCCCAACATCAACAAGGAGTGGAAAACATTTTGGTGGTGGAAACTCTATATCATCAAGAAAATGAGAATGAGGAAGATGAAGATGAATGGGGTGAGAAGCATGTTGATGAATCAAAATATGAAGATGAATTGGATGAGAAACATGTTGATGAATCAGAATATGAAGAAGAGGTACTTGAGCATCACAGTTTGAACTTGGAGGATGATTACTATGATTCATGGAAGAAATGGGAAGAATATGATCAATATAAATCTTCTAATAAACTTGTTGCATCAATTAATATGCAGGATAACTCAATTGCTTCCTCACATGAGGATACTATAAATCCTGTACAATTTGAGAAATTTTCGAAAGAGGAATTTGAATCTCATCAAATTTTGGAACATGATAAGAATTCTACAACCATGAATCAAGAAAGAGAGTCCCTTGCTTTAGATTCCTTTGGAGGAAAAGAAATGGAAAATCTTGACCCACTTACTTGTGCTACAATGATTATGCCATTTCAAAATGAGGAAATTACGAAACCTAAATCATTTGGGTTCGATATCATTGATGATCCGATTGAAAATCTCATGTTACCCAAAACAACCCAGGTGATTGATCATGGAAATGTGTTAGTCAACCCACCCCTAGATAGACAAGACTTATGGTTTGAAAGGGATGGACATATTTTCGATTGGGTACCTAAGTTTGGTGCCTTTGATAAACAAGTCATGGAGAAAGAACAAGTGCTACAAGATGATGAATGTCATGAGAGAAAAGAGGAATTTTCAAATCCTCTTCAAGTAAGGTCAAATGAAAGCGGGCCAAAGGTAAAATCTCACCGTTTTGGCTTCACCATGCAAAATTCGATTGAAGGTTTGCCTAATGAATGGTTTGATTCAAATATTATTAATGTTATGGATTTATTGAATGCAAATGAAAGCTTATTTTTATACCATGAATCAAAGTGCGGAATGGACATCTTAAATAATAGACATAAAAGAATTGAACATCAATCATTGTCTAATCAATTTGAAAACTTGAAGCTCCACCATAGGATTATTAATGAAGCTAAATAAAATTGGTATGGTGAGAGGGGCAAGTGGAGGTTTGGTTTGATCTTGTTTTTGTTGGATTCCTACAAAACTTGGTATGCGTATCACGTCATATGTATTTTAAATAATTCTAATCAGGTTTGGGATCCGGGAAAATGATAATCCAAACTTTTTGTACACCTGTATATAGATTTTGGTTTGTGGTTTTGGTTTGTGTTTTCAAGTTTCATTTTTGGAATGGATCTCATTTTGGTTTTAAGTTTTGTGTATTGGTCATTTGGACATTTTTGGTTTGTCAACTTAGATCCTTACAAATGTTGACTAAGACTTGGAGAATATGAAACATCGGAATTGTATTGCAGAAAGCTCCATGAATATTGCAAACACATTAAAGAATATCGTTTGGAACTTGTGATGCATGAAGTTGTCAGTTTTTCATATTATGGTAAAGTAGGTGATATATATACTCCATCCACATTTCAAAAGTATCAATGCATTCATATCTCATATTACATTCCGCATTGCATATATATTTCATCTTAGTTGCATCTTCATGTCATGTACAATCATTGAAAAGGTGTCGAATCCTCTTAGGGTTATTACATAACATATATTAAAAGGATCCTAAGGTTGGGAACTGATGCCCAAACTATATTGAACCAAGCACGTTCTACGCATATTAAAGAGAATCTTGAGCAAAATGGTCAAAACCATACTTGGAAGAAAATGTGAGGCAAAAGGAATATTTTTTGTCTGTCCTATCATGCAAAATAATACTTAAAACAATGGTTTTTACCACTCCCATAATGCTTAAAGCCTAAAATCAGAGTAGTAAGGATAGGGTTAAATCCTCATCGAACTTAGGTTGAGGATCCAATTCCCCAAAGCTCTGATTTGACCTTCATGGAGTAGTAAGGATAGGGTCTAATTCTCATCTCACTTAGGTTGAGAATCCGATTCCCCAAAGCTTCTATTTTTCCCATTCAAGAATTTGAAATTCCAAAGAAAATATTTGTCATTTCTTTATTAATATTGGATTGAAATGATCATACTACATGTCCCTTACAAGGATGGGTAGTCATCCCCAAGGTCCAAGAAATCAAAGTAGAACCAAATCATATATTATGGGGTTAATCTCCATCGGGGCTATAGACGCCTGGCTGGCAGTGGAGTATGCTCATGCGTGGCAACATGTCTTGTCTAAAAACAAGACCACTGACTGCTCAAATGGACGAGGCTAGCTTGACAATTTCATCCATAACAGGTTAAATCATTTTGTTCAAGATGAGGTAATGAACTCCAGATCAGAATAGTAAGGATAGGGTTAAATTCCCATCTCGCCTAGGTTGGGAATCCTATTCCCAAAAGTTCTGATTTCTCTTACACCTACACATGGGTTCAAGATGGTAGTGACACATAACCAACTTTGGGATCTAATAAATTAATTCAGTATACATATATTTGGTCCTAAGAGGGTTTGACAGTTTTAATATGTTTGTTCATGATACTAGAAGGTCTGAGTTTTTTTTGCAAAGTAGGTTGTTATATCTCTAGCATCTTCATCATACATCAAATCTTGCACAAATCATTCATAGCCTTACATACGAATCATAAGTGAAACTGATAATGGAATGTTGATCAATTTCAAACAATAGGGAATGAAGCACATTGCACACATCGAGCTGATGCTTAATAATTCTAATGCTTCATGTATTTCTCGTCTAGTTTCATTCTTGGGATATTTTCTGATGCTTGTATTTGAGTCTATGTTTTCAGGTTGAGTTCTCACCAAAATTCTCAAAAGTATTTCCCAATAGAGTTGCCATTTGTTGTGGCTGATCCACAACGTACCCCAAAATTTGGGATCTGCATTTTTTGCATGTGTTCCAAGAAGACTGAAGTGGCCCATAGGCTAAAGATCAAGAAAAAAAGCAAAATACCACAAGGAGAAAAAGTGTCACGATATCGTGACATGTTGCTTGGTCGTGGCCAAAAGAGAAAAAGTGTCGCGATATCGCAACATGTTGCTTGGTCACGGCCAAAAGAGAAAAAGTGTCGTGATATCGTGACATGTTGCTTGGTCGCAGCAAAAATAGAAAAAGTGTCACGATATCGCGACATGTTGCACCATCGCGGCCCAAAAATAAAAAGTGTCGCGATATCGCGACATGTTGCACCATCGCGGCCAAAATATAAAAAGTGTCGCGATATCACGACATGTTGCACCATCGCGGCCCAAAAAGAAAAAGTGTCGCGATATCGTGACATGTTGCACCATCGTGGCCAAAATAGAAAAGTGTCACGATATCGTGACATGTTGCACCATCGTGGCCCAAAAATAAAAAGTGTCGCGATATCGTGACACTTTTTTGCATGTGTTCCAAGAAGACCGAAGTGGCCCATAGGCTAAAGATCAAGAAAAAAAAGCAAAATACCACAAGGAGAAAAAGTGTCACGATATCGCGACATGTTGCTTGGTTGCGGCCAAAAGAGAAAGAGTGTTGCAATATTGCGACATGTTGCTTGGTCATGACCAAAAGAGAAAGAGTGTCACGATATTGCAACATGTTGCTTGGTCATGGCCAAAATAGAAAAAGTGTCACGATATCACGACATGTTGCACCATCGCGGCCCAAAAAGAAAAAATATCATGATATCACGACATGTTGCACCATCATGGCCAAAATAGAAAAAGTGTCGAGATATCGTGACATGTTGCACCATCACGGCCCAAAAAGAAAAAGTGTCATGATATCGTGACATGTTGCACCATCGCGGCCAAAATAGAAAAGTGTCGCGATATCGTGACATGTTGCACCATCGCGGCCCAAAAATAAAAAGTGTTGCGATATCATGACATGTTGCACCATCGCGGCCAAACTAAAAAAAGTGTCACGATATCGCGACATGTTGCACCATCGCGGCCCAAAAAGAAAAAGTGTCATAATATCGCGACATATTGCACCATCACGGCCAAAATAGAAAAAGTGTCGCAATATCATGACATGTTGCAGTTTCACGGCCAAAGGAGAAAAGGTTTCGTGATATCGTGACATGTTGCACCATCACGGCCAAAATAGAAAAGTGTCACGATATCATGAAATGTTGCATTTTCATGACCGTACAAGACAAGAAAGAACAAGAAAAGAAAAGTGTCACGATATCGCAACATGTTGCATTTTCGTGACCGTACAAGACAAGAAAGAACAAGAAAAGAAAAGTGTTGTGATATCGTGACATGTTGCATTTTCACGACCATACAAGACAAGAAAGAACAAGAAAAGAAAAGTGTCGCAATATCGTGACATGTTGCATTTTCGTGACCGTACAAGACAAGAAAGAACAAGAAAAGAAAAGTGTCACGATATCGCGACATGTTGCATTTTCGCGACCGTACAAGACAAAGAGAAAAAGCGTGAAGAAAAAGTGTCACGATATCGTGACATGTTGCGTCATCGTTGCCAAACAAGAAAAAGTGTCGCGATATCGTGACATGTTGCGTTTTCACTGCCAAAGGAGAAAAAGTGTCACGATATCATGACATGTTGCATTTTCGCGATTCAAAGCATAGAGAGAAGGCAAAAGAGAAAAAGTGTCACGATATCGCGACATGTTGCACTGTCGTGGCCAAAAGGGAAAAAGTGTCACGATATCGCGACATGTTGCACTGTCGTGGCAAAAAGGGAAAAAGTGTCATGATATCGTGACATGTTGCATTATCGTGTCCAAAAGATAAAAAGTGTCACGATATCGTGACATGTTACATTTTCATGGCTACAAGCAACAAAGGAGAGCAAGGAGGCAAAAGTGTCGCGATATCGCGACATGTTCCAATTTCACCAAGGTAATGGACCTGCATCAATGTGGACATAAGGACAAAATCTAATGAATAAGATAAAGTGTTACATGATCATTTAAGATGGCCGTTACACACGGAGGGAAACGGATGCAAGCCCATGTGGAGAAATGCAGCGAAGGGCCACAAAATGGAAACCAAAGCACATGCATAGAAGGGAAGGTGAAATGAGCAGTCATCAAAAAACGAAGCAAACCATCATGGAAGAAGAAACAATGTTTTCAAAAGTTTAAATACACCATAGAAAGAGGCCAGAGGGGGTCAAAAACCACTGCAAGAAAAGTTGTAGAGCTAAAGGCGAGGAATCAATTCTGGACCTGTTTGAGTTGTTTCTCTTCCATAGACTGGTTTGGAAAAACCAGAGATTCTGCTATTGTAAAATGACATATTTTTAATGCATAAGTGTTCAAAAATTTGCATCTTGTGGGCAAGAAAGAAGGAGATATTCTTTGCATGCTATGGATTTAATGTTTATTCTTTCATTTTTCAGATTTTGAATTTATAGATAATGTTAAATGCCATCTTTTTGGGTTACATTAGGTGAATATTTGAAATCTGAAATATTATTTCGTACCCTAGGAACCAGCACTTAGTCTATGGGGATTTTGCATGTTTTGCAAGTCCAATAGGTTAGGTTGCATGCATGGAGACCTCACATCTTTGGTTTTGTCGAAACAGGATAGCATCATGTTGAGTGCATTTTATTTTCAGTTTGTTTTCTGCATTTCATTTTTTATTCTCTGCATTTTATTTTTTTCATAAAGTTTAACTTATTTAAAATAAACATTTAAAAATTACAAAATCCAAAAAAAAAACAATGAACAATCACTAAACTTTCATGGATGAAATAAACCAACATTGCCCCTTGTTTATAGTTACTTGCAATCACTAGGGTGTTCCAAGCATTTAAATTCATTATCTTCATTTGAGATTACCAATACACAGTTGCAAATGCTAATACAGCGGAGACCTTGGAGAAGTTGTTTGTTTGAATTCTTTGCAAGAGAGGATTTGGAACCCAAATCCTAAAGGAGAGTTGTACTTTCACAACTGGGTGAAAATACCACTCAATAGGGTCCTAAACACCTTCTATCATTTTTTTCTTTCTGTTTTCTATTTTCTAGTTATTTTCTTGCATAGGAGAGTTTGAATGCTTGTTTTCTTCATTTATGCAAATTAAAAAGAACCTCACACACCACGTGGCAACATAAACACCAAGGATCTGGTCGTAAAAACCCAACCCTTGATCAAGACCAATGGTGGATTTCATCACCACCTTGGCTTGAAATATTGCATATATAACCCCGATCATGACTGTTGCTAGACATAAATCCTGATGAAAACTGACCAAGTGTAGCGGGGGTGATTCCCAGTGCATGAGGATAAGTCTTCTAGGGTAGGTGTCATAAAAAGAGCGATTCCCATTTCATACCGCCTATGTTCCACATACCATCTGCTCTCACATACCAATAGTTTCCCTCATGTAAGGGTGGGTATATAGAGAGGTTGGTATATCGGTCTGGCAATGGTATATCGAAGGGGCGACCATTTTTGGGAGTCATAAGAGCCATCATATTGCATTTAAATGTTCTTTACAAAAGCTTTCAAAACAAACATCAAAACACACTAAACCAGATTTAGGGCACACTTTTAATCTTTAAATGAGATAATCATTGTTTTGTGTGTGTGATATTTCTTGTTTAGTGTAGCATAAAAATCTTAAAAAGAAATAAAAATATATGCATCTTGTAGGAAAGCATCACCATGGTGTACACCCGTAGTCGATCACAATCACGGGTAGGAGCTGCAGAGAGTGCACAAAGGGCAACAAGTCACCTCTGATATAGTCCTGAGGACTTGGTCATCCCACCTTGGCAGCCTAACACACAAGATAGTCCACATCATGCCATTAAAAAATAGGACTATAAAGGCACCTCTTTGAGAGGCACACCCACTCAGCATAGATCTTTTCAATAAGAGGACCTACACGTGGCACTCAACATAGACAAGAGGGCTCCCTTAGACACTCATTATGAATGGCCTAGTGATGCGATAGAGCAACACAGGGTCCATAAGGAGGGTCCACATGATTTTGTCATCCCTCCTTTACCCCTTATTATTGTTAGAAACACTAGACAAAATCCAGAGCACAAGGCTCTCAAGATAGGGCAAGCCAATTTTACCCACCCCTTTCACACATACGAAAGGGAGTACGAGGAAGACCACTACATTCCTCAAGAGCAACACACAACATGGGGGCAATGCACCTCCGCACCTGCTATGTATCAAGATCACCCAATGAGGCTAGAGCCCTAGGTGAATGCTGCTAACCTCGACAGAGGAAAGCAACCCATAGGGATCTTGGATCACCATGATTGAGATAGACATGTAGGAGATGCATCTAGGCTTCCTAAACACAAGACGATGGAACAAATTGACTTGGCATTTGCCAAACATGCCACCCGCCAAGTGCAAATCACAAAGCTTAGGCAAGACCAACAATAGTTAGAGAATCTATATCACCTTAGCAAAGAGCACATCTGGAACCAAACAGATGAGCTACTCCACAACACTATGCCTAAGAGGGTTCCAACCCCTTGAACACAGAGGGTAGAAAGGCATAACCCCCTAGTGCAAGATAGGCCTCCAAGACCTTACCAAGTGCTGCCTTTGAGACCCCCTAGACCTGAGCGGGAGGCCACTCCCAGGAACAATGAGGGGTACCCTCTGCAGGCACCCACCCATGGTCATGGGTCTCACCCGGGAACTCCTCAAGAATATTATGAGGAGTATGAGCAAGAATAAGAGCGGGAAAAAATGCCCTACCAAGGTAGAGGGAGAGATATTCGGCCACCCCTTTGTAGGCCTCAAGTTCCTTGCAACCCATAGCGAGAGCAAACCAAGGAGGAAGATATTAAATCCTCCAATGCATATAAAGTGTTGTTAGAGCGCTTAGTGTCCATGGAGACCAAAAATTTTGGGCCCCAAAATCCCACTTTACGCCAGATCCGCAGTCATCCTATGCATCCATCAATGTCGATTCCCCCATACCTTGAACACTTTAAACTTCCCTAGTTGGCACTCTTGAAAGGGGACGAGGATGCCCAAGAGCACGTTACTAGATTCTTGAGCCAATGCTTTGGCATTTAGGATAACGATGCTTTGTTGCTAAGAACATTTATAACCACATTCGCAGGCCCTACCTCGGATTGGTTAACTTAGTTGCCAAAGCACAACATCAGTAACTTGGATTAGCTAGTGGACATGTTCCTCTAACACTTCACCTTCAACACCAAGAAAAAGGCATCACTAAACAACCTAGCTAGCCTCAGGCAGTATGAGGAAGAAACCATGGTGGCATATGGGAACCGATGGAGGATGTTGCTTTCAAAGCTACCCTACCTCCCTCCCATGTCTGACCTGACCCAAATTTTCTCAAAAAGTTGTTTGTGATCGATCTCCATGCTATTGCAGCTGCAACAATATGCCACTCTTGAGGAAGCTCTGGTGCAAGCCAGAATTATTGAAGAGATCAAGATAAAGGATGGCAAGATTTCCAAGCCAAAGAAGAAAGAATGGTCTAAGAACACCAAAATAGGGACCATGCAACAGAAACCTGCTGTGGTCAATCAGGTTGCTATAAATGTCCCTAAGCCTGCACAAGCAACACAACCACAAAAGGCTAACTATTAGGTGGTGCCTATTAACAGTTATGACAGAGAAAACTAGAGTCAAGAATAAAATCAACAACATCATCCTAGGTGACAGTTCACACCTTACATAGAGTCCAGGGACTCCCTGTTTGACCGCTTGTCAACCGTAAACTTGATCAACCTACCTGATATTCAAACCATATACCCCAATGCACCAAAGCCTAAGGGGTACAGGGATGAATTGTACTATAGGTTCCAAATATGGAAGGGACATGACCTTAATGCATGTTGGAATTTTAAAGGCTTGGTGCAAGACTTAATCAAAAACAAGACACTAGCAGTAGACAACCCTATAGTGCCAGACAACCAATAGATGGGAGTCTTTAGAGATCCCCTACCTACAATGATGCATAGGAAAAACCCCTTAAAGTCAACAAGGTGACACAGAATTGCCCCATGTAGGGGTATGTAGGGATGATAAGCATAGTGACTAGGAACATGAGGTACCCAGGAGCTGCCCCTGCGGCGGCCACAAGAGAGGTTCCATTGATGTAACAACCTCAAAAGCACCCTACGCAACCTCCTCCCCTAGACCAGTAGCCATGATTTGGACTAGACTTACCCAAATTCTAAGGACCATGTCGGCTAGGCTCTCCATATACGAGCTCATTCAACAATCAGTGCCTCATCGAGAGGCTCTAATGGAGATATTAAAATCCATCGATCTGCAACCCCATGAAGAAAAATATTTCAAAAACTTCATGGGATGTGTAAAACAATGTACAAAACTAGTCATCACCTTTAGAGAAGACAAATTGAAATCAGTGACTGGTGATGTGGTGAATCCACCCCTGCACATCATTGTGTGGGTCAATAGGATTTCGTATAATTGGTGGACACTATCTCGTCCAGTAATATAATTACAATAGTAGCATTGAAACATCTAAATTTTCTGGCATCTCACATCGTGGCCTCCACCTATACTCTTCGAGCATTCAATGATGCAATATGCTCGACGGTTGGCACAATTGTCCTACCCATCCAAGTGGGGAAAAATACTATTCATACATTGTGCCACATCTTGGAAGGTGAGATGGCCTATAATATCTTGTTAGGGCAGCCTTGGATCAGGGACATGAAGTGTGTCCCTTCGATAGCTCACCAGTGCCTAAAGTATACATTTGAAGGACAGGTGCATGTAGTCCCGACAGAATTAGAGCCCTTCAAGTACTGCAATATGGTGTAGCTAATGCTGCAATCGACCCTTCCATAAACACATTTGGATTTCTAGTTGAATCCATCTAAACAAGGTCTGATTTCGTAGACATCCCCATTGAAAAGTCCATCAAATCCCTATTCGGGTCCATATTCCTCATCTAGTCCTTCACCAATGATGCCACCTACAGTGGCCACACCAAAGGACAAGGGAAAGAAACCCCTAGAAGAGGAACCACCCCTCGTCTCAACCATCTCTATCGAAGATATGCCTAGCCGAATAGAAGTCGAAACACCTATTCTACCCTACATGGAGTGGACTTAGGAAGAACTCCCATTCGATCCCCCTCAATCGCAAACGATCACCGTTGAGATGGCCAACATGGGCCTGGGGGAGTATCTAGTGTGGAACATTGTAGAAACACCTGCACTTGATTCCATGCAGGACATGGGGAGACCTCGAATTCCCATCGACTCTGTGGTTCCTCTAGGCTACCCACTCAATTAGACAAACTTTGTTTATGAGGGCCTTGATAATGGCATTGAACCTTACATGCAAGAAGATGAAGATGAAGAGACTTTTACTAAAGACGTCAACTATTTGTCCAACCCATTTTTTGTTTTGAGATATCTTGGCCAATGCAATTGGCATGGCTATGGGTTAGGAAGATATGAGCAAGGAGTGCATGTCCTTTGCCAACTAAGATACCAAATGCCATATGACAAGTCAAAAGTAGGGTTCAACCACCCCCTGCCCCTGGACATCTTGGTAGAGAACATACAAGGCCTAGGGATAGGCAACAAGGATGGGTTGGCATTATATCCATATGCCAATCCTAACACAACATATACATTGGTGTATTATCTCCCATTGCTAACAACCAAACTTGTTGACCTTAACAACCCTTTCCCTTCGGTTGAAAAAGGAGAAAGTTCAAGGACTCACCTACATGAGGGATATAGACAAGACCAAGAAGGGTCTTTAGAAGATGAGTCAGAGTACGAGGTAGCACCTTGGGATCCTTTTGAGTCTGACAACAATCATTCACAAGTGACTCCTATGGATGATTATCAGGAGAGCTTCCTGACAATGTTCCCTTTGGATGCTCCAATTGAGCATATGCCACCTCAAGAGAATAAGGTCCCCCCGTAAAGAGCAAAACAACCCCGATGGGACCACATTAATTTGCTTGAGCAAGATGAGCCTCATATGTCACAAACAGCTGTCGGGGCCAACGAAGGCCTTTGGACCTCCGACGGTGATTATGAAGATGAAACTGAGATGGCCTATCTCAATCATATGCGACAACAAAAATATCCCTTGGACATAGATGACATGTTTGAACAACTACACATAGGGCCAAGGCATAGGTGGAACCTAAACCAGGTGTAGTTGGACCAATTACTACACCCGCAACTCTAGGTATACAAATAACATCTTCCACCTAGAGAACCTATAGAGCCATCAGTGCCTAGGGCAGACCCTATCCTCTTATCCACACATAGGGTCGATCCATTTGTGCCAGTGCCCACAGAGCCAGACCCGGAGCACAAAGATCACCTAGGATGTTCGAGTAACCACACCTATGGTAATGGAGATCAAAATCATTTCATTAACATGATTTCCATTGACTTAATCGCCCCCATTCACAATCTAGCCAAACCCACATGGTCATTGCATCTAGACCTAGATGCTATAGACTGGGATCGCTCTGACACACCGCCCTCCCCATCAGAGTACTGGCCTTGCAGTGGGATGTTCCATTTCACCCTAGGACAAACTTTGGATGTCTTCCATGCTAAAGAGGAACTCGATGTTCTGAACGAGGATCTAAATTCAACAAACGATATCTACTTGATCCCAACTCCACACCATTTGGAGGATGGATCCCACATGTCGATCGATGAGACAACTAACATAGGCATCGTATCGGATCCAATGAATCCACAGATTATCAAGCTAGGGGTAAGTCTATCCCCCGAAGAGCAAGCCAACTACATTGCCCTTCTCAAAGAGAAGAAGGAGGTTTTTGCATGGTCCTACAAAGACATGTTGGGGCTAGACCCGCAACTAGTCATGCATAATCTTACACTTGATACAACAGTCAAGCTAGTGAAGCAAAAAATACGTAAGATGCATCCAACAGTAGCCTTAATGGTAAACAATGAATTACAAAAGCTGTTGGATGCACAATTTTTCATCTAAATGGATTACCCACCAAGGTTGTCTAACATGGTGCCTGTCAAAAAGCTCGATGAGAGGATTTGCATATGCATCAATTTTTGAGATCTAAAAAAAGCGAGTCCTAAGGATGATTTCCCATTGCCTTGCATTGACGCATTGGTAGACACTACAGTGGGCCATGAAATGTTTTCCTTCATGGATGGTTTCTCGATATACAATTAGATCCGTATCAATCCTAAGGACCAACTAAAAATGGCGTTCACAACGCCTTGGGGGACATTTTGTTATAAGGTCATGCCCTTTGGCATTAAAAATGCTAGCACCACCTACCAATGTGCCATGACATACATATTCCATGATCACATGCACAAAACTTTGGAAGATTACATGGATGATTTGTTTTCCAAATCTCTTTTGTGCCCAGATCATCTCGATGACTTGAGCAAGATCCTCAATCGCCTCATTGAACATAAAGTCAGACTAAATCCCAAGAAGTGTGTATTTGGCATCACATCTAGAAAGCTCTTGGGTTTCATCGTCTCAAAGAGAGGAATCTAGGTTGATCCAAAAAAATTCAAGGCAATAGTTGAAATGCTTCCCCCAACTACCATCAAGAAGCTCAGAAGTTTGCATGGAAAGGTCACGTCGATCAAGCACTTCATAGCACAGCTATTTGACAAGTGCGGACCCATGAATAAATTATTGCACAAGGGGGTCGCATTTCACTAGGATGACGAGTGCCAGTTAGACTTTGACGACATTAAAAAATACTTGGCTTTGTCGCTAGTATTGGCACCACCTAGACCAGGAGTGTCATTCTACTTATACATCTCAGCTACTGAGGTGGCATTGGGTGCCATGTTAGCCCAAAAAAATGAACTACACAAAGAATAGGCTAATTACTATATTATCCACACCTTGGTTAGTTATGAACTTAACTATGCATATGTTTAGAAGCTCTGCTTGGCAGTGGTGTTTGCTACCAAAAAGCTATGCCACTACATGCTCAAAAATACGACATATGTTGTGTCTAAGGAGAATCCATTGCGATACATGATGAGTCATACTTATCATAGTAGTCACATGGTGAAATGGATCATGTTTTTGACAAATTTTGACATAGAATTCATTGGACATAAATCCATAAAAGGTTAGGTCATAACCAATCAAATAGCAGAGGCTCCTCTTGAAGACGATCAGCCTCTGATCATAGAAATACCTGATGATGGGGTCTTCCATGTTTCAGAATTGCTAGATTCTAATGAGCCTAAATCATAGGCTGACATGACCCTATTCTTCAATGGTTCTAAATGTGAGCAAGGAGGTGGTGCAGGAATTGTATTCTTCACACCACAAGGGGATCCAATGCCTTTATCATTTAAATTAGACTTCCCGTGCACCAACAACAATGCATAATACGAAGCCTTGCTCATAGGTCTTCAGACAAAAATCACCATGAACATCAAAGGTTTAAACATCTTTGGTGATTCACTATTAATTGTCAATCAAGTCAAAGGGGTATTCCAATGTAAATACCCAGTTCTATAGGCCTAAAAAGCCCTTGTGGACAAATTCTTGGAATAACTTGAATGGTACGAAATCGAGGCACTCCCTCGATCATCGAATAATTTTGCAGACACTATGGCCTCCTTGGGGTCACTAATCCTGCAAGACCCTTCTGGTGAGATGACAACCATTCAATTCAAAACATTATCACAATCTGTGATGAAGCGTGCATGCTCTAACCTGATGCTAGGAATCCACATGATCCAGATTGAACCATCTTAGGATCGATTCTCTCAAATCCATGATTGTCTGACTAAGGCCAACTAGGGGTCCTTCTTCTCCCTGATCCCTCTTAATAGCAACACAACGCTATTTTTACAAGTTCTTTCCCACTCAGCTTTTTCTAAGGATGAACTTCAAGAGGGATTGGTCGTTCATACCATCGAGGTTTCTGATCAGCAATATTGGTACACACCCATTAGGAATTTACCTCAATCTAGGTAACCTCCCACTTGGATTGACACAAGCCATGAAAAGATCATTTAAATAGAAAGCAGAAAAATATGTCTTACTAGGAGATATTTTGTATTGTCAAAGCTATGAAGGAATCATCCTCCATTGCTTGGACTAGCAGGAGTTTTCTTGGGAAAACACCCAAGCCCACGATGGTACATGAGATGGCCACTTTAGTGGTATGGCCATCACAAAGTGCATTCTTTGCATGGGCTATTATTGGCCATCTTTAGAGTGATATTGTTGCACATATGTAAAGAAGTGTGTGAAGTGTCAACACCATGCTAATTTGACACACGTACCTTCTTAGGCCTTGCAATCGATTCAATCGGCTTAGCAATTCTCATAGTGGGGCTTATATCTAATCAAAAATATCTCTCCTGCATTGTCAGACCATCACACATTCATCATAACGGCCATAGAGTACTTCACCAAGTGGGTGGAAGCAGTTTTGCTAACCTCTACGACTGGAACCCATATTGCGGAGTTTATTTTACATAACATCATATGTCATTGTGGCATTCCATCAATATCATCTCGGATAATGGGACGTCATTCAAGAATAAATATGTGCATGCTTTGACAACCAAATACAAAATTCAGCATAGTTTTTCAACACCTTATTATTCGTAGGCAAATGGGCAAGCAGAGACATCAAACAAAACGCTAGTCACCATCCTCAAAAACACTATCGTAGATAGTCATAAGGATTGGAACATTCAAATCCCACTTGCCCTATGGGCTTATCGCACTAGCATTCGGACACCCATTAGGGCAACTTCATTTTCGTTGGTGTATGGCTCCGAGGCTGTCATGCCTATTGAGTTGGAAGTCCCTTCCCTACGTATTTCAATGCAAGAGTTCATCGATGATAACACTGTGCGGCAGGCATAGTTAGATCAAATTACGTTGCTTGAATAACGATGCATCAATGCTCTCGAGCATTTACGTATCTATCAAGAGTGCCTTAAGAAAGCATACAACATGAAGGTTCACCTGAGGGACTTTTAGGTTGATGATTTGGTCTTAAAAGAGAACCAACAGAACTCTAATTTGCTGCCCCATCTGAGGGACAAGTGCACGGTAAAATAGTTAGGTACTTATGTGATTGACAGTAAAATAGGACCTAGAACATACCGTCTTGCCTCGAAGGTGTCCATAAACCTTTTGGTCAAACCAAAAGCTCCAAGGGTGTCCATAATCGCTTGGTCAAAATAAATATTCAAAAACAACCAAAAACAGTAAAATATTCAAAAATAACAAAAAAATTGCATCTCAATTCCATGCATACTCATAAAAATCAAAATACAAAAATATAAGTTGCATTAGGCATCGCATCCATACATTGCATATTTGCTGGTCATACATGTCCCAAACACCATAGATTGTAATTGCTCTATAATTCCTTCATTTTCCACAGTCCACCCATTTTATAAACACATACATCCAAAATAACACCATCCCCATTTCTAGCATAGTCAGTTGTCTCCTAATGTATGTAGGGTTTTTGTCATTCAGCTGTCTTTAAATTTCTAGCCAAAAATTGTACAAAGTTAAACGGATTTTACTAGGGAAAGTTTTACTTGGGTCACGCCTTGTTATGTAGCATCCCTACACAAAGATAAAACACATAAAATAATTTCCCAGTTGTGTGAATGGAATATGAAAACTACAAAGAAGTCTAGGATACCATAGGTGAAAGATTAGCCTGTTCATCCCCCTGTGCGAATGGTTCAAGAGTGCTGAGAATTGACAAAAGGAAAAGCTTTTCCCCATCAATTCCCTCTAATAAATAGTGGTTTTCACCACTAGAAAAAATCCCAATAACCTTGGTCCTCGATGTTTTAAGGATTCATACTACACACCCCTGAAAATGATGGGTAGTCATCCCCAAGGCCTAAAAGAATGATGGGGGACGGGAAAACACACTTCTACAAACCCTACTTTTTCATTAAGAAATCTGAAAAAAAAATACATGTAGTTAAACAGCCCGCAGGCTTTTACAAAGACCAGCGCTCAGCTTGGTCTAATCTAAAAAAAAACATGCAGTTAAATAGCCCGTAAGCTTTTACAAAGACCAGTGCTTGGCTTGGTCTTCTCTTTTTGCTTCTAAGCTCTAAGTGCATTCTCTGATCCACCACCACGACTAATACATTAAACTAGGTTTTTATAGAGGCCTCGACCCTCTGAAACCTCCTATCTCATTAATCGAGACACACCAACCCGATTTATTACAAATACTGGGTTTTTATAGAGGCCCCGACCCTCTGGAACATTAACACAAAAATTGGGACACCAACCCGATTAAAAACTCCACTCCACACGGTCCCTGTCACCGTCGATCCCGTCAGAAAACTTTGCGCCCCCATCCTTTTCGTCTCCCATGCTTTTTGGTATTTGTCCACCATTTACTGCAACCTAGATGCAACGTGTCATTCTGGAATAATTTTTGAAAATATCGCCTGTCACGATTTTCCCGCCATCTCCTTCTCCTTCTCCATCGCCTTCTCTCTCCATCGTGATATCGCGACATGTCGCGATATCATGACGTTCTGGCCACCCCACGCTTCTTGGCACTTTTGGTAGTGATATCGCAACATGTCACGATATCGTGACCATTTTGCCCCCAAGCTCTGCTTTTTGAATCTTGTCACGATATCGTGACGTTGCGATATCGCGACGTCGCGATATCATGACCTCCTCGCTGCTCCCTCCATCCGCTTTGTTTTACGTCATGATATTGTGATGTTGCGATATCATGACGTCGTGATATCACGGCCCTTTCGACCGCTGCCTTATCTTCTCTTTTATGTCATGACATCGCGACGTCGCGATATCACGACGTCGCGATATCGTGATAAAACTACCGCCTCACCCTGATTCCCTTTTGACATCGCGATTTTGTGACGTCGCAATTTCGCTACTGTTCTCCATTTTTGCTTCATCGCTACTCCGTTGTCATGATTTTGCGATAGTCATGATTTCACGACATGTCACAAAATCGTGACCTCTTCATCACCTTCGCTTTGCCACTACTCTGCTGTTGTGATTCCACGACATGTTGCGATTTTATGACATGTCACGATTTCGTGACATGTCATGAAATCATGACATTTTTCTCACTGCGCCTCCTTTGCATTTTTTTGTCATGATTTTGTGACACGTCGTGAAATCGTGATGTTCTTCTTCCTCTGCCTTAGAAAAAATTTTCTTGCTTTCTTCTTCTTCTTCCTGAGCCGACTCTTCTGAAGTGGCTCTCCCGCAACTGGATGCTTCTGCTATAGGTGCTGCTGGATGCTCCTACATCAGACACCCGGGGTAAGTGGAGAAGTGATCTTCACTTTTGCACGGTCTGGTTGCTGCCCCCTGCAACAACACCTCCAGACATTTCTCTGCCTCAGCAGCCTGCTCCATCTCCTCCTCTTTGCCAGTTAAATTTTTGCCTTCTTCTAGGCAGATCCTGTCACTGCTGCACTCTTTTGCAGCCTTCTTTAGCTTCAGCTTCTGATGCACTCCGACATCTTTCTTTCTCTGTCTCTCTTCTCATATTTTACGTCGCTCCTCTTGCTCCCGTAACTTTATTCCGAGCCACTCCTCTTGTAGGGCTTTAAATTGTCGCTGCAATGCCAAGAATTCTTCCTCTAGCACCATATCATTCTTATTGACATGGTTTCTTCAAGAATGCATCTTTCCTTGCTTTTCTTACAAAGCTTTACCGATCCTAGTGTAGCTTCCTCACTGTCGACAATTTGCTGCACGCTCGGAGATCTTAACTCTCTCTCTTAGAACCCTATCGCAGATCCTAGTGCAAACTACCTCACGGTCGATGGTCTATTTACGCACTTAGAATCACTAGCTCTGATACCACTGATGGGGGATGAGAAAACACACTTCTACAAACCCTACTTTTTCATTAAGAAATCTAAAAAAAAAAATACATGCAGTTAAACAGCCTGCAGGATTTTACAAAGACCAGCACTCGGGTTGGTCTAATCTAAAAAAAACATGCAGTTAAATAGCTCGCAGGATTTTACAAAGACCAGCACTCGGCTTGGTCTTCTCTTTTCGCTTTTAAGCTCTAAGTGCATTCTCCGATCCACCACCACGACTAATACATTAAACTGGGTTTTTATAGAGGCCCCGACCCTCTGAAACCTCCTATCTCATTAATCGGGACACACCAACCTGATTTATTACAAATACCGGGTTTTTATAGAGGCCCCGACCCTCTGAAACATTAACACAAAAATTGGGACACCAATCCGATTAAAAACTCCACTCCGCACGGTCCCTGTCACCACCGATCCCATTAGAAAACTCTGCGCGCCCATTCTTTTTGTCTCCCATGCTTTTTGGTATTTGTCCGCCATTTACTGCACCCTGGGTGCCATGTGTCATTCTGGAACAATTTTTGAAAATACCGCCTATCGTGGTTTTCCCGCCATCTCCTTCTCCTTCTCCGTCGCCTTCTCTCTCCGTCGCGATATCACGACATGTCGCGATATCACGATGTTCTAGCCACCCCGTGCTTCCTGGCACTTTTGGTCGTGATATCATGACATGTCGTGATATCACGACCATTTTTCCTTCGAGCTCTGATTTTTGAATCTTGTCGCGATATCGTGATGTCGTGATATCATGACATCACGATATCGCGACCTCCTTGTTGCTCCCTTCATCCACTTTGTTTTACATCACGATATCGTGGCCCTTTCAACCGCTACCTTAGCTTCTCTTTTATGTAGCGACATCGCAACGTCACGATATCGTGACATCACGATATCGTGACAAAACTGTCGCCTCACCCTGATTCCCTTTTGATGTCATGATTTTGCGACGTCGCAAAATTGTGACGTTGCGATTTTGCTACTGTTTTCCATTTTTGCCTCGCCGCTGCTTTGCTGTCACGATTTCGTGACATTCATGATTTCGTGACATGTCATGAAATCATGACCTCTCCATCGCCTTTGCTTTGCCACCGCTTCGCTGTTGCAATTCCACGACATGTCGCGATTTCGCGACATGTCACGAAATCATGACATTTTTCCCACTGCACCTCCTTTGCATGTTTTTGTCGCGATTTCGCTACACGTCGTGAAATCGTGACGTTCTTCTTCCTCTGCCTTAGAAAAAATTTTCTTGCTTTCTTCTTCTTCTTCCTGAGCCAACTCTTCTGAAGTGGCTCTCCCGCAACTGGATGCTTCTACTGCAGGTGCAGCTGGATGCTCTTGCATCAAAGAATCAATGCCATTCAAAAGCAAAATCCCAACAAGCCATCATCACAAACATCTCCAATCACTTTGGTATCCAAAGTTGTAAGGATTCGTACTACACGCCCTTGACAAAGATGGGTAGTCATCCCCAAGGCCTAAAATATCAATGCCCTTACTCCATAATATCCCTAATACCCTTTGGTTCCCAAAGTCATAAGGATTTGTACTACACGTCCTTGCATAGGATGGGTAGTCATCCCCAAGGCCAAAAGGATCAATTCCATTCACAAAGCCACAAACCTACAAGCTTAACCTTACGAAGCTCAAAATTCCAAATCACATAATAGTGGTTATCACCACTATTCAAAATTCTTGCTCAACAAGCAAAACACAAAAAGAACAATAAACAGTGATTTTCATCATTATGTATACGAGACAGTATCCTAACATTTTGAGCAAATATAAGACAGCTGAGCTTGAATCCCTGGAATTCTCAACATTCAAAAAACCATCTAGGTGATCCTCATTATAGTTTTGGTGGATAGCCTACTTGGCAATGGCGGTATCCTAAACGCATGATGATATGTCTATCACATTAGCTTTGTGTGTGAGCAGACCAATTTTTGCATGTGGATGAGCTAGCTTATGGTATATTATATTGTCCCATGGATTAATCTTACTAAATACAACAACGAAGTTAGTGGAGCTAATTAGGTGATCCTCAGTATAGGTTTGGTTGACAGCCTATCTGGCACTGGTGGTATCCTAAAAAATACCACATAAATGAACTTAATTGCACACACAGGGATGTGAAATAATTTGTCCAAAATCAAGTCTAATTTATACCTTGTTCA
The DNA here is from genome assembly GCA_028583015.1 of Wollemia nobilis. Lineage (NCBI taxonomy): Eukaryota > Viridiplantae > Streptophyta > Pinopsida > Araucariales > Araucariaceae > Wollemia > Wollemia nobilis. The sequence goes on from JAQPPZ010016096.1 coordinate 6,119,518, forward strand.
AAAGTCTTGTGAGATAAATGTATTTTTTTTGCTAGTTAGTTAAAATATTTGAATCCCAGAAAAGCTTAACTACATTTTAAAACAACTAGTACATTTCATTACGTACATCACCATCCGATAATACAAAAAATACAAAAACAAAGTAATCACATGCAAATTCATTCCACAAAGTCATCACATAAGTACAGAAAGCTAGTAAAACTTGTACAGTCTATGGTGCCATCGACAAGTTATCAACAACTCATTTTTCATTCATTCCATATGCATACATCATATAATTAGACACATTGCATTCATAATACCAAATGAATACATCATCCTAAATAACTGTGCATAAACAGAAAAAAAACCATGAAGTGTCTAAACACAAAAAAAGTCATATGTATATATATGTATCATCAAAAATGTCTGTAGGCTACAATAACCGGTCCTCTGACCCCGCAAAAAAGAAGAAGCACAAACTCAAAAACCCCCAATCCTAGGGCATCGGCCACCATGATCATGTAGGATCGGTGCAAAGGGAACTACCCCCCATGGTGTGGGTCCTATGGGACCCCTCAAGGCGGTTGCTTCTAGCCCTTGCATCACTCCTACTATAGCCCCCTTCATCCAATTTCTTGCATCGAGAGTATGTTGACTGCTCTGTATCACTCCCTCTCGAGCGACATGATGATATGCCTCCACTCAATGTAGGGATCCACCCAATGAGGTGGCTAATATTCAACTCCAGCTCTAACTGATGTCGCATAAAGTCCATCTCCCACTGGAGATACATAGCCAAATTTTCGTTGCACTGTGCCAGCTACGTCTGCAAGAGATCCCTCTCCCGTGCAGCATCGGTATCCCCATCCTATTAGCGATATGTAGCAAATGCATTCTCTCGCTCATCCAACTGATTTCATATGAGATCCCTCTCTCATAGAGCATCCCCCAACTCCTCATCCCACCTTTGAAGCAGCCCCATCAATCATGCATTCTCAATGCGCAACCCTACCTCTATGTTCTTAAAACCTGTATGTGGCATTGGCATCTCTGGCATAGCAGCCTACTCTGGCTCCCACTACTCCGGGACATCCTGCGTCTATGGTTGATCCGAAACCCCAAAATCCCCCCCAAAATCATCCACCTCTACCATATTCGCATCCTCAAGCGAAACCCCCCAGCCCTCTCCTGATGCCGCTACATCATCACCCCATGCTGCTGCCACCTCTGTACCCCCTAGAGGCCCCTCACTTCGCCATCATCACAAAGTACACCACTGGTCATACTCGGTGGTAACCTCGATGTCATCCATGCCTAGGACATCAATCATCATATCTGAATCCTCACCCAACAATGCAATGACTGGCCAGACTAGAGTCCTCTCGTCCTCTGACATCGATAGATCAAGGGCTCGCCAGGAAACCCATAGCGCACCCCAAACTATTGTGTCACCCGACCATATGATAAGAAATATTGCTCAATCATGTGCTGACCAATCAGCCACCACCCCCTATGTACCCACCAGAGCCACTCTCCAGCCTCGGGCCAGGCTGGACAGTACCTATATGGGCACTAGAACACCTCCCTAGGAGCAAGCCATGAGAAGGCATCAGCATAGTGCCCCACAACACTTGCCCATCACTGACTATGCCCCCACTCCTTTGACTTGTGCCATAGTGCTGCATACCCTATTTCTATGTCAACCATATTTTCCCGAGTAGTCCATGATAGCCCAACCAGCTTCTCCATCGCTATGTGATGCCAAGCCCAGCACTGCAACAAATAGCTACATCCAATACCCTTCTGCCTCTGGCAGAGGACCTCGTACAACTCATCATAGAGTTGTGCCAACAGATTCTGTCCCCATATCATGATCATCGATGCCTCCATAGGAAACTCCACCAACCTAAACACCACCTCCAACAAGTTCCATGGGAAGCTCATGCCTGATGAGTCGGGTAGCAGCATGTTGGAAATGAGGCCCATCAATACTACGTGCCTCACTCCCAACACGCCCCTCTCTAGCCACCATCGAACCAAGATGCCACAAATATGGCAGTCACCCTTTGTCCTCTCCACTGGGATTTCCACATCCATATCCTCCCCATGCCCAAAGTAGCATGTCAGCACTATTTTCCGTTGATCCCATAGTGTCATCCTAATCAGCAGTCCGTCTATCAAAATTCGTAGAATTCGATAGCTGTCCTCCAAGGTCACTATCATCTCCCCTGTTGGGAGATGGAAGGTATTGTTCTGGGGTTCCCACAAGTTGATAAGGGCCATTATATATGATCGATCCCCGACCATAGGCTCTAGTCGAGTCACCTACTTGAGCCCAAGGGCATCAAGCCACTCCCAGTCCACCAAAGTCAGCACCTCCCACGATTTAGAGAAAACTGTGGGTACACGGTACCGACTCTTCACAACCTACAAAGAACACAAGAACAAAAACATTAAAAACCATGAAAAAATTGTACAACAATAACATGAATATACAACAATGCATAACCAAAATGTACAACCAAAAAAGTAAAAAACATTGTTTTTTAGTCCTAGGGTTTTAACTCTACATCTAAACTGATAAATTTATAAAAAAAAAAATCATAAATAATTTTTTAGTTCCTAAGGTTTTTAAATTTAAGTTCAACTGACAAATTCAAAACAACAAAACAAAATAATTCAAAACACTGTTTGTCAGTCTTAGGGTTTTTAACTCTACATAAAACTGACAAATTAAAAATAACAAAAAAAAATTCAAAAACAATTTGTCAGTCCTATGGTTTTTTAACTCTAAGTTCAACTGACAAATTAAAAACAACAACAAGAAAAAAAAACAACAACAAATCAAAACACTGTTTGTCAGTCCTAGGGTTTTTTAACTCTAAGTTCAACTGAAAAATTAAAAACAACAAAAAAAAATTCAAAACACTGTTTGTCAGCCCTAGGGTTTTTTAACTCTAAGTTCAACTAACAAATTCAAAACAACAAAAAAAAAAATTCAAAACACTGTTTGTCAGTCCTAGGTTTTTTAACTCTACATAAAATTGACAAATTAAAAATAACAAAAAAAATTCAAAAACAATTTGTCAGTCCTAGGGTTTTTTAACTCTAAGTTCAATTGACAAATTAAACACAAAAAAAAAAAAAAAATCAAAACACTGTTTGTCAGTCCTAGGGTTTTTTTAACTCTAAGTTCAACTGAAAATTTAAAAATAACAAAAAACAAAAACAGTAAAAAACATTGTTTGTCAGTCCTAGGGTTTTTAACTCTACATCTAAACTGATAAATTAAAAACAAAAAAAAAAAATTCATAAATAATTTTTCAGTTCCTAAGGTTTTTAACTCTAAGTTCAACTGACAAATTCAAAAAAACAAAAAAAAAAATTCAAAACACTGTTTGTCAGTCCCAGGGTTTTTAACTCTACATAAAACTGAAAAATAAAAAATAACAAAAAAAATTCAAAAACAATTTGTCAGTCCTAGGGTTTTTTAACTCTAAGTTCAATTGACAAATTAAAAATAACAAAAAAAAAAAAAAACACCTAAGGTTAAGCGACATTTTTAAACTCAGTTTTTAAGCTACGTTTTGTCCTTTGTTCAACTAAGGTTAACCTAAGTTTTTAAACTAAGTTTTGATCTTTGTTCAATTAGGGTTAACCTAAGTTTTTAAGTTAAGTTTTGATCTTGGTTCAACTAGGGTTAACGTCAGTTTTTAAGCTCAATTTTGATTTTTGTTATACTCGGGTTTCTTTTAGTTTATCACAGATGCCAAATAAACATGGTTTCCACTAAAGTTTCAACCTACATTTTAATGAAGCCATACAAAACACAACCACTTCTTTTTAGGGTTTCATTTTAATTTGAAAAACAAAATACAAAAGAAAAACAACTAAATTACGGTTTTAAAAACTATAACAAACAACACAAATAATAAAGAGGAAGTGCACTCACTGGTATCACTTCAGCTCCACCACTTGATGATCCGGTTTGTGAACTCATGGTGGTGGGAAAATTTTGACAGTGCTTCACTTCACAGAATTGACCTCCTCCTCCTCAGAGCTCCAAATCGCTAGGAAAAACAAATGCAAATGAGCCCAAAACCTAGTTTTGGCCCTTAAATAGGATTTTTTAGCCTGTAATCGTTCCACACTGGGATGAGTGCTCTAGTTAGAACTAATCCCACCCTGGTACAGTTACTAAAATGGTATTCGTCCCACCCAGGGATGATTACAGAGCAAAAATTTCAAAAACAGCAAAAAAATGCACCAAAATGCACAAAAACAAGCCATAAAACTATCCAATGAGAGTGCTTTTGCACATGACATTCCGAGCATGCAAAACCAATTCTGGGGTCACAAATACTCACTATCCTATTCCCTTAGAAGGCTCTCATAGCCAGAATGCTCCATGGGAGGATGGATTGTCAAGAATTTCATCTCCAAACGGCGTCACCAAAAGGGTCAAAACCCAACCAAAAACAACAATAACATTGCTGAACGAAGGCGCATTTGCGCATAACATTCTTGGCATCCAAATCAGATGTAGGGGTCACAAATTCTCACTATAATATTCCCTAAGAAGACTACCATAGCCGGACAGCTCCATAGGAAGACAAATTTTAGAGAATTTCATCCCCAAACGGTGTCACCAAAAGGGTCAAAACCCAACCAAAAAAAACAATAACATTGCCGAAAGAAGGTGAATTTGCGCATAAAATTATTGGCATCCAAAACAAACATTAGGGTCAAAAATTATCACTATCTACTCCCTAATAAGGCTACCATATCCGGACCGCTCCACGGGAGGACGAATTTTTGACAATTTCACCTCCAAAATGCGTCACAAAAAGGGTTCAAACCCACCAAAAACAGGTCATAATGTTCAGAAACTGCATAAGCATTCAATGGAAAACAATTGAAGGCACCCTTACCTAAGTCATATTGGGTCAAGAAACTTGTCGCTTTTCTCATGTTGGTCATTCCATCATTGATTCGTCGCTTGAGGTGGTAGTCACACTTAGTCACCAATCAACAAAAACACACCCAATCAAGGAAATGGCACACATTCAAAGGATCATTGACAAAGACAATCACGCTCCTACTTAGGGCAGCAAACAAGCAAAAATCACAAGCTGATCAAACACTTGGCATTTGTGAATCATGAACTCAAGGTTCCCACAAACAAAAGGTTGCGCCCTTTGTCTATTCATGACTGATCAATGTCCAAGATCAAGTAACACCTCACCGAAAAAGGTTAATACTTGAATTAAGCTCCTTATCTCGTTAGAAGAAAGGATTCAAGAATGCATGACCTTTCCATACTTAGGGCATCAAGAGTTGGTTAGGTTACTAAGAAACCCTAATCATTAGTGCTTTGGTTGTCTATTTTTGCTTAGCGCTATGCCTTGCACAATGCTTCACAAAAAGGGGCATCTGTAGACACCAAAACGACACCAATCTGATTATGTGACAACAAGCACCGATCGCATTGACACACAAAGCCCCCAGGGCAGCCCTTAGAGGTTAAACAATGGTCCTAAACACTCCCACAATAGTTTGGAAGGTCAGAGTTCAATTTAGCACCTTTTTGGCACTTTGCTTTGTACTCGTCCCACCCTGGGATGATTACAAACTGGTATTTGTCTCACCCAGGGATGATTAGCAGCATTTGCTCCAAGGTGGGACGAATAGCAGGTTTGACTGGAAAAAATTCAAACCTCGATAGGTCTGCCAATCAATTGCAGCTTCAGGCCATGCGATTGCGAGGAATGGCTTCAAATCAAGGAGAGAGAATTTAGTAATGCATGTCTTTGATTTTGGAGGCCTCATGCAAGGAGACTCTAAATTAGGGAATAAAATTTTCTCTCAAAATAGGACAAGCAACTCAAGTTGCGCCCTCGCATGCGCATTCAAAGAGAGAGACCCTAGGTCTATAAATTGGTGAGTCTTCTCATCCAAAAAAAAGAATAGAGAGGAGCTTTTGGAGAAATGAAGTTCTGCCAAATTACATACTCACCCATCAATTGTGCTTTTACATCTTTGGTATCTCTTTTGGAGGGAGGTTATCGGGTGATTATTGGAAGAACAATCCGGACCAAAACCCGAATATTTGGCCACAATATCCCACCAAATTCTATGAGAAAACCCCATAAGAGGCTTTGGACCCATCCCAAGTGGATTGGTTCCAAAATAGAGTCCCAAACGATAGGTGTCCTGCCCCCGGGTGCCTCCACAAACTATCGTAGTCCTAATCACCTGATGCAGGAGCATCCGGAGACAGTAAAGCAATCTTGCATCATACAAATTTCTTTTCTAAGTTATTTGCACTTTGATCGATTTATTTCAGTATTGAGGAAGGTTCTGTGGAGCAATTCTCGGTTTGAGGAAGTTTTAAGGCAAAGGGAGAGGGGTCACGAAATCGCGACCCCAAAAGCTGCAGAGTATCTTTGGCGGGTTTCGTCGCGATATCGCGACGTCGCGATATCGCGACCGTTTTGCAAGGCAGTGGAGAGGAGCGTAAGTCGTCGCGATATCGCGACCGTTTTGCAATGCAGTGTAGGGGAGCTTCAGACGTCGCGATATCGCGACGTCGCGATATCGCGACGGTCTTCAGAACAAAGACGGAGGAGAGGAGCCCTGTCGCGATATCGCGACAGGTCACGATTTCGTGACCTGTCGCGATATCGCGGCCAGTCAGAAGCTGCCACGTGGCATATTTCTTAGGCAGCACTAAAGACTACGGTAAGGTGAAGACAAGGTGGAGGGTTCGATCGCGACCGGGCAAGACTAAATTCGACACGTGGACAGCCACGTGTATCCTACCAAAGTGAAGGGCACGTGTGACAAAAGTGTTGAGACAAGAAGAATGCATGGACAGGTGTACACGCAGACTGTTACGCGTATGCAAACCAAGTGGAAGGTCACGTAAATTGTTAAGGGAGGTGTCGACCGTGAATTCTTCCTTATTATTATTCGAGTTTAATAGCATTTACAGGTGATGGTTTAATGGAGGAGACACAGTGCAGAGGACGGTCAGAATAGTGCGGCCGGTGCAGGGGAGCCATCAATGCTAGTACCGTGGTAGATCGGGCAGATTACCATTAAGACTAAAATTTCGAAAAACCCAGGAAGGGGGAAATTTGAATTTGAAATTTTTGTTAGGTGGAGACATTGATTGCCTGGAGGATCGAGGCCTCGTTAAAAACTCGGGAAAATCTTTGTAAGCGGGATGGTGAAGCTCGGGATTGAGGGAGAAGTTGTATGCTGGAAAAACTATTGTAAACTGTATTAAGCAACTTAATGAAATTATTGTGAAATTACTGTGAATGTGTTTGTGAGAATCCCGGCTTTCCATCAAGTGGTATCAGAGCGGGAGCTCCTGAGCGTGTAACAGATCGCCGGAGAGAGGCAGTTACACCAGGATCTGTGGGAGAGAAAAAAAAAAATACATAATGCCTCCACGAAGAAACCGTGGCGGAGTAGGAAATGTGGTGCCGGCCGAAGACTTCCGAGCCTTGCAGAGACAAGTTCAAGCCCTGCAAGCGGAGTTACGCAGAAGGCACGAGCCCGGGAGGGATGAGGAAAGTGAAGACGAAGTTGAAGAAGAAGACCAATCTAAGGAGGAGGAAGAGGTTGTGGACCCTGCACAAGCCCGGTTGTACAAGGCCATCTCTCAGATTGGAAAACAACCGAAGATGGAGGTTTCTACATACTCGGGAAACCTAAATCCAGAAGAAGTGATTGACTGGATAAATGATTTAGAGGAGTATTTCGAATATGAGGAGGTTGAAGACCCTAACCGGGTCAGATTTGCTAAGACCAAGTTGAAGGGTCATGCCAACATTTGGTGGAGGGGAATACAGTTGGAGAGGAACAAAAGGGGGAAGGAGAGAATAACAAGATGGGATAGAATGGTGGAGAAGCTGAAAAGACAGCTTCATCCCGATAGATTACGAGTTGGATCTCGCTAAGAAAAATGCAGGGTTTGAGGCAGACAAACAAAACTCGTCCAAGAGTACACCGAGGAGTTCTACAAGATCTCTATTAGAACCGGGCATTTGGAGGCAAACAAAGAAAAGGTGGCCCGTTATATCAATGGGTTGAGACTCGGCATCCAGGAGGAATCGAGCTCTGGTTCGGATAAGCACCATTGAGGATGCTTACCAGCTTGCCTTAAAGGTGGAAGAAAAACCGAACAGGCGATTTGAAGGCAAGCAAAGAGGAAGGGGCCGTGGTGGAAGAACCGGTGGGAGAACCAGTGGGGAAAAGTACAAGGACCCAAAGAAGACTGGTGAAGCCAACAGTAACCAGGACCAAAAGGAAGAAGATGTTTATCAGCCCCGAGAACAAAACAGTTACCCAAGAGGACGGGGTGGATCTGGACGAGGATTTGGAAGAGGAGTATTCCGTGGGACATGTTTCCACTGTGGTGAAGAAGGACATCGGGCATTTGAGTGTCCACAACACCGGGAAAGGACGAACAAGAGGCCTGAGGGTCCAGCCAGAGCTGCTGTGGCAGAGGAAGATGCTGAGTCTGAGCATTCCGAAGAAGCGGAGAGAGGAGAAACAATGCTTGTAAGAAGAGTCCTATTGAATGAGGAAAAGGACACATACCAGAGAAGAAGTTTATTCCGCACCGTATGTAAATGTGCGGGCAAGGTTTGCAATATCATTATTGATAATGGTAGCACGGATAACCTGGTTTCTGAGGAAATGGTTACAAAGCTACAGTTAGAAAGGAAGAAGCACCCACACCCATACCGGGTCGCATGGTTACAGAAGGACCACAGAGCTTTGGTCAATGAGCAATGTTCCGTTAAATTTAACATTGGAAATTATTGTGATGAGGTCCTGTGTGACATCCTACCCATGGATGCTTGCCACATGTTGCTGGGGAGGCCCTGGCAGCTTGACCGGAGTGCAAGTGCATGATGGTCGTGCCAACACCTACTCATTGACAAAGAATGGTGTACGCCATAAACTAAAGCCTTTAAAGGATGCGGATGAAAAGGTATGTAACAATTCCAGAGTCTGTTTAGTTGAGGGGAGGAAGTTCCTGGACGGGTTGAAGCATGAACATTTATGTTATGCAATAATCCCTAGAGTTAGGAGGAAGGAATGCCAGGATACCCCAGCAGAAGTCCTAAATCTGCTGGAGGAATTTCCAGATATTGTGTCTGACAATGTGCCTGAGGGTTTACCCCTAGTAAGGAAAATTAGCCATCATATAGACCTAGTACCGGGATCAAGCTTGCCAAATAAAGCTGCACACAGGATGACGCCTGTAGAGACTGAGGAGTTAAATAGACAGGTCCAAGAATTGTTAGAGAAGGGATTGATTCGGGAAAGTTTGAGCCCATGCGCAGTACCTGCAGTGCTGGCACCAAAGAAGGATGGGGAATGGAGGATGTGTACAGATTCACGGGCCATCAACAAAATCACTATTAAATACAGATTCCCGTTGCCAAGAATGGATGATATCATGGACTGTTTAAGTGGAGCTGAATACTTCACAAAGATTGATTTAAAAAGTGGCTATCATCAGATCCGAATCCGGGAGGGAGATGAGTGGAAGACAACCTTCAAGACAAGAGAGGGCTTGTATGAGTGGTTGGTCATGCCATTTGGGCTGTCCAATGCACCAAGTACTTTCATGCGGCTGATGAATGAAGTACTGAAGGAATTCCTGGGAAAGTTTGTTATTGTTTATTTAGATGACATATTGATATTCAGCAGGACCCTGGAGGAACACCTGATGCATATCAGGAGGGTCTTTGAAAAACTGCGAGAAGAGCAGTTGCTAATAAATCTGAAAAAGTGTAATTTTGTCAAGAAAGAATTGGTATACCTGGGGTTTGTAATCTCAGTAGAAGGTCTAAAAATGGACCCCGAGAAGGTGAGAGCCATCATTGAATGGCCTACCCCAAGAAGCACAATAGAAGTAAGATCTTTTCATGGTTTGGCCAGCTTTTACAGGAAGTTCATAAGGAACTTCAGCAGCATTTGTGCACCTCTCACTGAAACAATGAGGGGAGATAAAAAGGAGTTCAAGTGGACATCAGGGGCTGAAAGGAGCTTTAATGCATTAAAGAAAAGGGTCACAGAACAGCCCGTTTTGGCACTTCCAGACTTTAACAAGGTGTTTCAAGTGGACTGTGATGCCAGTGGCAGTGCAATAGGGGCCGTACTGAGTCAAGGAGGCAAACCAGTGGCTTATTTCAAGTGAGAAGTTAAATGATGCTCGGAAAAAGTATTCAGTTTATGACCAAGAATTTTATGCTATAGTTCAGGCTCTAAAAAAGTGGAGACACTATTTATTGCCAAAGGAGTTTGTTCTATTTACTGACCATCAGGCTTTACAATACATTAACAGTCAGACAAAACTGAACCAAAGGCACATGAAATGGGTGGAGTTCCTCCAAAGTTATACCTTTGTGCTGAAGCACGTAAGTGGGAAGTCAAACAGAGTTGCAGATGCTTTGAGCAGAAGGCAGACTTTACTGACTAGACTGACAATGGAAGTAGTGGGATTTGAAGAACTGAAGGGTTTGTACCCTGCAGATCCGGATTTTGCAGAAGCCTGGAAGGCTTGCTTAACACCTGTTACGGTGGACCGAACAAAATGGTTGGATTTCCTAATCCAAGATGGAATGTTGTTCAAGGGAAGCAAATTATGCATTCCAAGGAGCTCCATGCGGGAGAACTTGATTAAAGAAAAGCACAGCGGAGGACTGGTTGGGCACTTTGGTAGGGATAAGACCATTGCCCTGGTGGAGGAAAATTACTACTGGCCACAACTTCAGCAAGATGTGAGGAAGTTTGTGCAAGGTTGCGGAATATGCCGATGGCGAAGGGTGTAAAGCAAAACACAAGACTATACCAGCCATTACCTGTACCCGAAAGGCCATGGGAGGACATAAGCATGGATTTTATTCTTGGGTTGCCGAGAACACAGAGGGGAAATGACTCAGTATTTGTGGTAGTTGACCGATTCTCCAAAATGGCACATTTTATTCCCTGCCAGAAGACAAGTGATGCAGTTCACATTGCCGGGTTATTCTTCAAGGAAGTGGTACGACTTCACGGTCTACCAAGAAGCATAGTTTCTGACAGAGATACCAAGTTTGTTGGGTACTTTTGGAGAACTCCGTGGAAGAAGATGAAGACAGATCTGAAATTCAGTTCTGCATACCACCCACAGACTGACTGGACAGACGGAGGTGGTGAAACAGAAGCCTGGGTAATTTATTGAGATGTTTGATAGTGGATCAACCCAAGGGATGGGATTTAGTCTTACCACAGGCGGAATTTGCTTATAACAGTTCAGTCAATAAGAGCACCAATAAATCTCCATTCCAGATAATATACGGGAACAACCCAAGGAATGTGTCTGAACTGAGAAAGTTGGACAGGAAAGAAAAGTGTAGTGCCGAGGCAGAAGAATTTGCAGAGCATATGAAGAGTCTGCATGAAGAAGTAAGGAAACAAATTGTAAAGATGAATACTCAATATAAGGCAAGGGCGGACCAGAAGCGGCAGTTCAAGGAGTTCGAAGTGGGAGATGAGGTCATGGTACATCTCAGGAAGGAGAGATTTCCTGCCAAAACTTATAATAAATTGAAGATGAAAAAGTTTGGACCATGCAGAATACTGGGAAAGCGGGAGTCAGGAAATGCATATGAAGTAGAATTACCAAATTGGCTTGACATTTCACCTATTTTTAACATTTCAGATTTGGTGGAATATCATGAAGGGGACAGTACAGAGGTACCAAGTACAGAATTGTGGCAAGTTTCAGCATCTACTCCAACAGCCAACGAGATTGAGGAGATATTAGACTCTCGTGAGGGCAGAAGCACCAGAAATAGACAGTATTCTGAATACTTGGTAAAGTGGAAGGGCAGGCCTGTTGAAGATGCGACTTGGCTGTCGAAAGTGGAGATTGACCGCCTGGGCCTTTCCCCAACAACACAGAAGTGAGGATCACTTCTAATCTACCCCGGGTGTCTGATGCAGGAGCATCCGGAGACAGTAAAGCAATCTTGCATCATACAAATTTCTTTTCTAAGTTATTTGCACTTTGATCGATTTATTTCAGTATTGAGGAAGGTTCTGTGGAGCAATTCTCGGTTTGAGGAAGTTTTAAGGCAAAGGGAGAGGGGTCGCAAAATCATGACATGTCATGAAATCGCGACCCCAAAAGCTGCAGAGTATCTTTGGCGGGTTCCGTCGCGATATCGCGACCGTTTTGCAAGGCAGTGGAGAGGAGCGTAAGTCGTCGCGATATCGCGACGTCGCGATATCGCGACATCGCGATATCGTGACCATTTTGCAATGCAGTGTAGGGGAGCTTCAGACGTCGCGATATCGCGACGTCGCGATATCGCGACGGTCTTCAGAACAAAGACGGAGGAGAGGAGCCCTGTCGCGATATCGCGACAGGTCACGATTTCAAGACCTGTCGCGATATCGCGGCCAGTCAGAAGCTGCCACGTGGCATATTTCTTAGGCAGCACTAAAGACTACGATAAGGTGAAGACAAGGTGGAGGGTTCGATCGCGGTCGGGCAAGACTAAATTCGACACGTGGACAGCCACGTGTATCCTACCAAAGTGAAGGGCACGTGTGACAAAAGTGTTGAGACAAGAAGAATGCATGGACAGGTGTACACGCAGACTGTTACGCGTATGCAAACCAAGTGGAAGGTCACGTAAATTGTTAAGGGAGGTGTCGGCCGCAAATTCTTCCTTATTATTATTCGGGTTTAATAGCATTTACAGGTGATGGTTTAATGGAGGAGACACAGTGCAGAGGACGGTCAGAATAGTGCGGCCGGTGCAGGGGAGCCATCAATGCTAGTACCGTGGTAGATCGGGCAGATTACCATTAAGACTGAAATTTCAAAAAACCCAGGAAGGGGGAAATTTGAATTTGAAATTTTTGTTAGGTGGAGACATTGATTGCCTGGAGGATCGAGGCCTCGTTAAAAACTCGGGAAAATCTTTGTAAGCGGGATGGTGAAGCTCGGGATTGAGGGAGAAGTTGTATGCTGGAAAAACTACTGTAAACTGTATTAAGCAATTTAATGAAATTATTGTGAAATTACTGTGAATGTGTTTGTGAGAATCCCGGCTTCCCATCATCACCCCACCTCGGAGTGATTAGAAATCTATGGAAAATTTCCCTGATTTTTCTTTTGCATTTGATTATAGGTTTTTTACATATGTTGTCATTTAAATTTAATGTGATTCTGACAAGTTTTGATCATGCTTTTATCATTTCTCGCCTTTACTAACATGTAGGTAGCATCATCAAATTACCGATGATAGAGGCTAAATTGGAAAAATCTAACCTTTTGGGTCTTCCCAAAATACCCCCAATTAGCTAACCCCCAACTTTTCAGGTGATTTGGAGCTTCCCGGATGTGACATTTGGGACAATGCTTTTTGACGCTTTGTTGCAAGTCTATTCGTCCCACCTCGGAGCGAATATGAATCTATGGGAAATTTTTAGACTATTCTTTCTGTAGTGTCTTCCTTGTGATTTTTTGATGCCCCTATCAAGTTTTCAATTTGTTTGGATCTATTTTAGTTATCATTTTATTTATATTTTGCATGTGCTAATCATAGGCTTGGGGATTGCATATTTCATTTTATCTACAGGTGCTACTGACTATCTTCTGTTTCCTTGAACGTAGGATCTAGAAATTAGAGGAGCAGCAAGGAGTCAATATTCATCAATGCAAGTGGTGGCGATGTTTGGTCCGCCCATATTACATGTGGGCACGCGAAAGAAGGAATAGCATCCATGGGTGTAACAAGAACACATTTAACGCTCCTAGCCCCTGAAAGGGGAGGAGGCAAATTGTAACCAAGTTCTAAAACATATTAATAAAAAGGGTTGTCTTTCATATTGGCTTTTTATGTGGTTTCGAGTGGTTCATGCCTCTTTCCTTTCATGCACTTTCAATTCATAGGATTTAGCTTTGTCTTTTGTTTCGTTCACATCACATCTTGGCTTTTCATTTTTGTTTCCGTATCCTCATGCTTTCAGTATCCCTATCTCATATAGATATTATGTAGAGGGCTACTCATGCTTCCACCCCTGAGACTCCTAGGAGGTAGCCACCTACACCATCGAACGGTCGTGTCACATATGTGGACATGGACATCATTAGACTATATATGATTGTAGTTGGTTTGGTATTCCTATTTTTACCTCCACTTACCATTCCACATCACACCATTCTCTCATTTCATCAAGAAACCACCTTCCTGCATCCGCATCAGTCTATCCATATCTTCACGAATCCACTCTTTGAACCAAATTCTACCACCATGGCCCATAATTATCCATAATCATATAACCAATAACTTTTCATCTTGCAATATTAGAATATCAATTATACTAACCCCCTCTATGAAGCACCATTTCATGTTGCTTCATAGATCCTTGTATCCATATCATCCACCACATCTATGGATCCAATGCATCATAACATCCCCCATTCAGTGGTAATATATTTTGCCACTTACTCTATTACTACATATACTAACATGGTTTCTAGCCTACTAGCCTCATCATATACCACCTACATGGCTATACCATATTCATTTGTGATTTCCATGCAAAAAACCTTCTTTCAATCACAACAAATGATCATGAGTAATGCTAATCGAAGCATTAATCCTGACCTCCAGTAGTAGTAACATGGAATTAATCAAAACTAATCATCCTAATATCAACCACACACCTTGTTCACTCAAGATCCATCTTTGGTGTTGCATCCCCCAACCACAACCAAAACCATTAATCCACTTCATCAAATGTATGATAACTCTTCAATTCAGCATGTCATCATACCCCATCACCTCAACACCATAAAAATCCTCATCAAAAACCATACCATAGTCCATTTTATTCTAACATTCCACATCATACAAACCCCATGATAAATTCACATTACTTCCAATAACAACAAACCAATTAAATGTTTAACCCTTTAGAAGATCCAAAGTTTCAATTTTTGTAAAGTCTTATTTATAGCCTAGTCATGTAGACATTGGGTATGAAATATTAGAAACATACTTTAAGGAAACTACTCAATAATCTAATTCATTATTCAATACCATCATTACCCTACCTAATATACTTTCAAATAATGAAGTTTTATAAATTCAATGGGGATGAGGACCCCCGAGAGCATGTGACTAGATTCGTTAATGCATGCTTCAGGATAAAAAACAATGATGCACTCATGCTCCATACTTTTTCTTAGATATTTTAGGAGATGCCCTAGATTGGTGCAACCATTTACCACATCAAAGTATCTATACTTTTGAGCAACTAGAAGACCAATTCTTGGAGTGGTTCTCCATAAACATTAGAAAGAAGACAACATTGATCGATTTGCTAAAATTATGACATTATGATGATGAATCGGTCTATGATTTTGGTAAGCATTGGAGGGTGGTCATGACCAAATTGCTATTCTCCCTCCCTATGGTAGAATTAACACAAATTTTCACAAGGAGTTTTGCCAAGCCTATTTCCTTATTATTACAGCTACAACAATACTAACATTCGAAGAAGCACTTGCCCAAGCTAGAGTAATAGAAGATACCAAGATCAAACCCAAAAAGAAAGAATGGCATAACAAGAATAAAAATAGGAATAACCATAGCCAATACAAGGATGGATAGGTTAATCAAGTAGTCTTGGTATAATATTCATAGCAAATTCAAAAAGCCCAAGTTCAAGTACAACAACAACAACAACTACAACAATAGACTTATCAAGTGGTTCCACCCCCACAGTAGATGCAAAACCAAGTTCAAACTGTAGGAAATCAAAAACATCAATTTAGGCCCAAATGTATTTACAAGCCATTGAATAAACTATATTCATCCATTTTCCAAAATTTGTATGATACACAGGCTTTCACGTTGTCGAAAATGAAGCCTGAAGATCCTAACAAGCCAAAGCCTAGAAACTATAAAGAGCATCTATTTTGCACCTTTCATCAGCAAAAATGTCATGACATCAAAAATTGCTATGGTTTTAAGAACATTTTAAAATATCTACTTGAGTAGGGAAATATCAATATTGATAATACTTTAGACCAACCCAATCAAAACCTTAGAATATATCAAACACCATTACCTCATCATGAGGCAAATCAGCAAGTGGTGAAAGCATCAACTTCTACATTTCCTCCCAATCAAGTTAATCATGTAACACAACTATACCAAGGTTTAGTGAGGGATATTCATGTAGTCACCCAAGGGTAGAGAAATACAAATCATACACAAGCAAATGAGCCAACCCAAGAAGATCTAGCTCCTATAGCATAACCAAGTGTGCCCATACAACTAGACCCAACAATTCCACCCACATCCATTAATAATACAGACCATACATCTCAACAAATTATCACATTGATAGGTTAATTGAAACAAAGCCTAAGGATGACATCAACAAAATTATCGATATATGATCTCATCCAAAAATATCCCCCACAACATGAGGTGTTTATGGAAATATTAAAATCTATTTAAATACAAAAAAAAGATCCTAACAACTTCAACACGTTTGTGAGGAGTGTTTAAAATTGCGTGGAACCCTCAATACCATTCTAAGAATTTGAAGAGAAGAGTGTGTCATCAGAGCTACCTGATCCTTCGTTGCACATTGTAGCTCATATTGACAAAAAACAATTTAAAAGAGTTCTCATTTATATTGGCTCATCCACAATTCTCATTGCCACCCCATCTATCAAACATATCAACTTACTATCATCCGATATCACAACATCAACCTTCACCCTATGGGTCTTTAATGACGCTTTGTGTTACACTGTGGGGAACATAGTTCTACATATAACAATGGGGGTGAAGACCATCCATGTACTCTTCCACATATTGGAATGGGCTATGTAGTATAACATACATCCTGGATGTCCCTGTATCAGTGATATGAAGTGTGTTCTCTTGATAGTACACCAATGTTTGAAATATGTGCATGAGGGAAAAGTTCATTGCATCCAAGCCAATACTGAGCCCTTCAAGTATTGCAACTTGATATCAAATCTATGTGAGCCATTGCTTCCATATACACATATTTCCATTCATCCCCTCACTATTTTAACCATTCCAACTAACAACACTTTATCTAAAGTACCCATCCTAGAGGCTTTGTCAGTAATTGATCTTGCATTTTTATCTTAAATCATCAACTAAAGTCAACCCTCATCCACTTCATACCATTTTCCAATCACATATGATCATCCCACTAACCAACCATCATCCTAATTAGCCACACCTCCCACTTTGAAAATACCCTTCAACTTTTTAGCCCAACCAAATACACCAACCACTAACAATCCCATCAAACCAAATCCACCTCAAACCTCACCATCCATTGTCTCACAGATAGGGTCACATATCCAAGAAGAACCATCACCAAGTGAACCATTAAATCCATATAAGCTATAAACCACCATCAAATTATCCACATCAGCACTCAAATCATCGACTTCCTAGCTGATCCAAGTTACAGTCAATATCACCAATCCAGGTATTGGTGAGTACATAGTTGAAAGTGTCGTAATCACAATACCTATCCAAAAAATCAAATATTACGGTTGTCTATGTGACCCACCTTTAGCTATAGATGTAGTGTATAGAGTGGGTTTTAAGAAAAATAGGATCAACTTTGTAAATGGGAGAGTGGATTTTTCATCCAATCCACCCCCTCCTAATGAGAAACCCATACATGAATTTTGTGCCAACCTAGAATATCTATCCAACCTAGATTTTTTCTTGAGATATTTTTGAAGGTTTAAATAGTAGGTATTTAGTCTCGAACAACATTATTAGGGTCCACATCACATCATTTATTCCCAATATCGATAAGTGCATTATCACTCTGGCTTAGGATATAGGCCATCATCCTCAAAATCCTCTTTTGAGCATACTTTCCAATGACTCACACTTTATTTTGAAGATAAGGATGTGGAGAGTGATGATTGTGATGATGAGTATTTGGATCTTGACTTTGCATCTTATTTAAATAAGGCTTTGTTAAATATTACATTACATACAACTATGATCGATTACATTTTTGATGATTACATATTTGATGAATAATTTGAGAAATTTCAAAAAATGGGACAAAAACTAGATATGATCAATCATAATTTTGATGGTACCCAAGAGGATGTGGCCCCTATAGAGCCCATTGAGAGAGATGATTACTACATTATAATGTTTTCATAAACCACTCCATCTTTTACTTCAATAAAGAGTATGAGCGACCTGATCCAGATCTTCCACCATCACCTTGGTTGTATCCATATTATCATTATTCACCCATCATAGATCAGTTGCACTCTAGAGAGAGTGAGCAATATAGTTCACTTCTAAAATCACAATCACATCACTTCCACCAAGTTAACATAATTTCTATTGACTTGTTCATCCCACTCCGCAACCCATATGATTTGGTGAAGTCAATTCCAATTGATGCTAGCATTATCGTCATGGATAGGATTTCTTCCCTACCATCCATCATCAAATTTATCTTGTTTGAAGAATTGATGAGAGCTTAAAATTCTTATATCCCCTAGCAATATTCACCTTTGTCTACTTATGTTTTTCAAACCAAAGTAGAGGAGGTGTTACCTGAGTTATTTGAGCATGTGGAAGTTGATATTCATATCATCCCTACTCTAAATCATTTGGAAGAAGGTTCTCATATTCTTATCAAAGAATCCATTGATGTTAAACCTAATTCAAGATGTGAATAATATACAAATCATGAAAATAGAAAAATATTTATTTTTAGAAGAGAAACAACACATGTTAGATGTTTTAACAAGTAAGAAAGAGATCTTTGTATGGTCTTACAAGGACATGTCTGGCCTTGATCCCAAATTGGTGGTCCACAATATCATCTTAGCTCCTTAAGCTAAAATATTCAAGATTCATCCTATCATGGTGCTCATTTTCAAAGAAGAGCTACAAAAAATATTATATGTGGGTCTCATAGTACCCATTGATTATCCAGAATGACTCTCAAACATGGTACCCGTTTGCAAGTATAATGGGGATATATGTATGCACAAATTTTTGATATTTAAATAAAGCATACCCTAAGGATGATTTTTTTTTACCAAACATCAATCAACTTGTAGAATCCTATGTAGGCCATGAAATGCTTTCTTTAATTAATGGTTTTTTAGGATAAATCAGATTTGAATTAATCCTAAAGATCAACGTAAAATAACATTCACTACACCTTGGGGCAATTTTTGTTACAAGGTGATGTTATTTGGTCTTAAGAATGTAGGAGCTACTTATAAATGTGCCATGATGTATATCTTCCATAACTATATACACAAAATCATTAAATATTATGTGTATGATCTAGTTACAAAATCCAAAATACATCTTGAGCACATTGAAGTACTAGAAAACATTTTTGATCAATTGCTTGAACACAAGGTGAGGTTAAACTCTAAGAAGTGCATATTCAGAATCACATAAGGTAAAATTCTAGGATTCATTATCTCCAACAAATATTAAAGAGTTGCATATTTTAAAAGGAAATATTCAATCCATTCGTTGATTCATTGCACAACTCTCAGACAAATGCAGGGCATTTAATTTCTTGCTATAAAATGGGGTGAAATTTTCTTGGTCAAAATAATATCAAGAGGTTTTTGATGATATTAAGAAATATCTAGATTCACCACTAGTACTAATAACGCCTCATCTAGGAGGCCCTTTTCACCTTTACATCTCTACAATGGATTTAGCGTTAGGGACAATGCTTGCACGAAAGAACAAAAATCATAAAGAGAAAGAAATTTATTACATTAGTTGAGCATTGGTGATTTATGAGATGATATATGATTATATTGAGAATTTGTGCTTAGATTTATTTTTACCACTAAAAAACTCATACATTATATGATAAGCAACACTACTTATGTCATAACTAGAGAAAACCCTCTGCATTATATGATGACTCACACATACAACAAAACCCAGACCACAAAATGGATAATACTCTTAATGGAATTTGATCTCAATTTCATTAGCCAAAAATACATAAAGAGTTAGATGATAGTAGATCTACTCATAGAAGCTCCACTCCCAAATTATAAACCTTTTCTTATCGAGCTTCTATATGATTTCGTATTTCTATCATTGAACAAGAAGAACTAATCCCTCTTGAGGATGATGTTCAAATCACTCTCTTGTTTTATGGGTCAAAGTGAAAAAATGGACAAGGTTCTTGAGTCATATTTTATACACCCAAAGGAATTCCAATGGATAAGATAAGGTGACCAATAATACCTTCATAGCCATTCTCAAGAAACTTGTAAAACAAAACCATAGAGATTGGCATAGTCAACTCTCCTTGCAATTATGGTCTTATCAAACAAGCATTCAAATGCTAATAGGGGTGACCCCATTTTAATTGGTCTATGAAGACAAAGCAATCCAAGGTTATGCATAAGGGGTAGTTCTAAAAAAGTATTTATAAATTTGAGGTGAATCAAGGTGAATAATGTATAAACTATGGGGTGAATTTTTCAAAATTTTGCAGAAAATGTATCAAAATATGACAAAATTTCAAACAATTTACACATAAATTATAAATATTTTTGGGACCACTTTTGACCTATTAACTCATATTAAAACTTCATAAAAATGCCACCATTATATCAGGTTTGAAATGAGCTTTCCAACGAGTACAAATATGCCTATGTTTGGATATATGTTGATGCATAAAACTATGAAATGATTATCAGTCACTATATGCTAGTCGCCATCTACCACTTGCCATCTGCCACTTACCTTGTGTCACTCACCTTATGCCACTCACCATGTGCCACTCGCTATGTGCCACTTGCCTTGTGCCACTTACCATGTGCCAATCGCCTTGTGTAACTCACCTTGTGCCACTCACCTTGTACCACTCGCAATCTGCTAGTTGCCTTATGCCACTCACCTTCTACCACTCGCTACATGGCGACTAGTAGAAGGTGATTGTAAGATGGTTACTGATAATCATTTCATATTTTTAGACATCAAAATATATCCATAGGTATATTTGTGCTCATTCAAAAGCTCTTTTCAAGACCGATCTAATGGTAGTACTTTTATGAAGTTTTGAGATGATTTAGTAGGTCAAAATCTACCTCAAAATGATATTAAATCCTTACCACCATATTTAGGACCACTTTTGACCTGTTACATTATATTCAAGCTTCATAAAAATACCACCATTAGATCGGGATTGAAAAAATATTTCCACAAAGTACAAATATACCTATGTTTGGATATATTTTGATGTCTAAAACTATGAAATAATTATCAATCACCATCTTCCAATCACCATCTACCACATGCCTTATGCCACTCACCTTATGCCACTCGCCATGTGCCACTCGCCTTGTGCCACTCACCATGTGCCACTTTCCTTGTGCCACTTACCTTGTGCTAGTCACCTTGTGCCACTCACCATATTCCAGTCACCTTATGCCACTCGCCTTATGCCACTCGCCACATGGTGACTGGTAGAAGGCGACTGGCAGATGGTGATTGATAATCATTTCATAGTTTTAGGCATCAAAATATATCCAAACATAGGCATATTTGTACTCATTGGAAATCTTGTTTCAATTTCAATATAATGGTAGTACTTTTATGAAGTTTTGAAATGATTTAGTAGGTAAAAATCTACCTCACAATGATATTACCTCCTCACCACCATCTTTGGTACCACTTTTGACCTATTAAATCATATCTAAACTTCATAAAAATACCACCATTAGATCAAGATTGAAAAGATATTTCTATCAAGTAAAACTATGCCTATGTTTATATGTATTTTTATGCCTAAACCTATAAAATTATTATCACTCACCATCTGCAAGTCGCCATCTGCCACTCGCCTTATGCCACTCACCTTATGCCACTCGCCATGTGTCACTCACCATGTTCCACTTACCTTGTGCCATTCACCATGTGCCACTTACCTTGTGCCACTCACCTTATACCACTCACCATATACCAGTCACCTTATACCACTCACCCTATTCTAGACGCCTTCTTCCACTCGCCACATGGTTACTGGTAGAAGGCAACTGGTAGATGGTGACTAAAAATCAATTTATAGTTTTAGGTATCAAAATATATCTAAACATAGGCATATTTCTACTCGTTGGAAAGCTCTTTTCAAGCCCAATATAATGGTAATACCTTTATGAAGTTTTGAGATGATTTAGTAGGTCAAAATCTACCTCAAAATGATATTACCTCCTCACCACCATATTTGGGACCACTTTTAACCTATTAAATCATCTTAAAACTTTATAAAAATACCACCATTAGATAGGGATTGAAAAGAGCTTTCCAATGCATACAAATATGCCTATGTTTAGATATATTATGATGCCTAAAATTATGAAATTATTTTCAGTCACATCTGCCAGTCGCCATCTGCCACTCGCCTTGTACAACTTGCCATGTGCCACTTGCCATGTGCCACTCACCTTGTGTTACTCACCATATACCACTCACCTTCTTCCACTCACATTATGCCACTCACCATCTACCACTTGCCTTATGCCACTCACATTTTACCACTCACCATCTACTACTCGCCTTATGCTAGTCACCTTATGCTAGTTGCCTTATATCAGTTGCTTTATGCTAGTCACCTTATGCTAGTCACCTTCTGCCAGTCTCCTATAAATCGAGGACTCATGTTTTGTCAATCATCTGATTTACATTGCTCGCTATCCAAAAATTTAATATTGTAATTGTATGAGAGTCGTTGTTATGGTTAACTATATATAATGGGGTACAAGGGGTGAATTGGATAGGATATTTTTTATTTTTAATAAATTTAGGACAAAAATTAGGTGGGAAACCTTATGACAATGGGGCAAATTTACCCTTAAAAAAATTGTATCCCAAAATTTTTGGACAAACGAGCTGACCTCTATGGTCGCAAAATTAACATTTTGAAAATCTAAATATTTGTACTAAATTACAAAATTCACCACTATGCAAAACCCTAAAGCAATCATACCTCTTGAGCTCGATATCCCTTTTTTATGAATTGCATTACCAGAATTTATGGATTATGATATATCTAGAAAATCACACCTTGAATAACTTACATTCCTTTATGAAAGGTGAATCAATGCCTTAGAACATGTATGAGTATATCAAGATTGCATGAAGCATGCTTATAATACTAACGTCCATCCTTACAAATTCTAAGTGGGATATCTTGTACGTAAAGAGAATTAGCATAATGCCAATGCATTGTTGAGTTTGAGCATAATACCATGTAAGAATTCGGAACAATGATTATTATTCAGCTCTGCATTAAATAGGATTACAATGGAGAACCGTCGGAACGAACCAGCTACAATAAGCACTTTGTTATAACGAGATAACAAATGCAAGAGTAGGACAAATAATATATTAGCAAACAAGAGTAACAGTATAACAGTACGCTAACATCCCCCTTTATTACATTATTTGGGTAATGTAATAACTAATAGCTATACTTAGACTACTAACATCCCCTTACATTATTTTGCAATACAAAGTGAGCAGCGAAACAATTCAAATTTGACACGTCCAAGTGCCTTAGTGAAAATGTCTCGCAACTTGAGCATCTCGTGGGAATGTGCTCGAAGCTGAATTCGGTGCTTTGGAACTTCCTCTCGAATGAAATGACATTGTGTGTCAATGTGCTTTGTTTTTTCATGATGGACTGGATTCTTGACGAGGTTCGTAACACCCCGATTGTCGCAAAACAAGTGTATTGGAGATTTTGATGGATGGCCCATACTTGTCGGAATGCGACGTAACCATATCACTTCGCACACGGCTTCACGTGCGGCGCGATATTCTCGCCTCTCGTTGAAGAAATAGCAACCACCTGTTGCTTCTTGTCGTGCCAAGAGACAGGACCGGATCCCAGATGAAAAATGTATCCATAAGTTGACTTGCGATCATCAAATGATCCGGCATAGTCGGAGTCCGTGTATCCTTGCAAGAAGAATTTGTTGTTCCTCTTGTATTCTAGGCCATATTCTATAGTACCACGGACATAGTGAAGAACACGTTTTGCTCGCTTTCCAATGAGTAATCTTAGGCTCCCGCATGAACCTCGAAAGATAGTTTACAAGAAATACGAGATCCGGCCTAGTATTGGTCAGATATATGAGACTCCCAATCAACTGTCGATAGAGAGTGCCATCTACCTGAGGTGAGTCATCATATCGCGATAACTGAAGTCCATTCTCCATAGGAGTTGCCATTGGCTTGCAGTCAGTCATGCGATATTTATCGAGCAATGTCTTGGCATACTTTTTCTGAGACACTTTGATGGTGTGCTCCTTCTGGCTGAATTCCAGACCAAGACAGTAATGGAGAAGTCCGAGATCTGTCATCTCAAAAGATTTGCACAAGTTTCTTTTGACAAGAGAGATCATATCTTCTCGAACTCCCCGTAATGAGCAGATCATCCACATAGAGTACAAGCAACACTATCTCGTAACCCTGTTTCTTGAAATAGAGGTTTGCATCCGACGGACATCTCTTAAATCCATGCCGCATTAGGTGATTGTCCATTTTTATATACCAAGCTCGAGGAGCTTGTTTCGTACCATACAAGGATTTGACCAATTTGCAAACTTTCTGCTCGTTGGCCTTCCACTTCAAATCCTTCAAGCTGAGTCATATAGACTTCTTCTTGGAGATCACCATTAAGAAAGGCACTTTTGACATCCATTTGGTGAACTTTCCACCCATATTGTGCTGCCATAGCACACATAACCCGAATTGTGGTCATCCGAGCAGTAGGTGCAAAAGTTTCCTCATAGTCGATGCCTTCCTTTTGAGCATAGCCCTTTGCAACAAGACGGGCCTTATGCTTATCAATTGTTCCATCTGCCTTGTACTTGACTTTGTATACCCATTTGCAGCCAATAGGTTTCTTTCCATGCGGCGGATCAACAAGCTTCCAAGTTTTATTCTTCATCGGAGACTCATACTCGTATCCATAGCGGCCTTCCACCGAGGCTCACTAAGAGCATCTTGCACCGATGCGAGTTCAAGACTATCTATGGTAGACATGAATGCCCCGTCATCATCAATATCCATATCCTCAACTTCTCTACTTGGAGTCACATAAAGTTCCTCAAAAGATTGACAAAGATCATCAACCTCACCAGTTTCTCTGGCTTCTCTTTCCTTTTGAGCCATACTGCGTGTACGAGGTCTATCCAAATTCAAATTGGGAGGAGTGGATAAATTTGCATCTCTCGATTGTATTTGTACACCATTTAGGATTCTCCTTCGGTGGTGGTGAAGAAGATGTAGAAGGACCTCCCTGTCTCGTGTTGACGAAGGAATCTCCTCTTCCTTTGGTTCCACAATATCCTGGTGTACTGTAGATGTGCTCTGTGATGTGAAAGCTTCATCAAAGACAACATCTCTCGCTGATATGAATTTTCTTGGTCAAAGGATCTATCAACCGATATCCTTTAGAGTGCTCGTAATATCCAAGAAAAATACATCTCAGTTGTTTCTCATCTAGCTTCTTCCTTTTCTCTTTCGGTATGTGCATGAAAGCTTGACACCCGAAAATACGTAGATGAGATATGGAGGGTTTTCGACCACTCCATGCTTCCCGTGGAGTCATTCCTTTTAGGGCCTTTGTGGGTGCCCTATTCAAAAGATACACCTGCAGTGGTGACAACTTCTCGCCCAATATTGTTGCCCAAGAGTAGCACCCGTGAGCATACAACGAACCATTTCCATGATAGAACGGTTCCTTCTCTCAAAGCAACTCCATTTTCGTCGAGGAGTATAGGCAGTTGTTAACCGTCTCTTGATCCCATGCTTATCTAGGAATGCAGAAAATTCATTAGAGGTAAACTCTCCCCCTCGATCTGAGCGGAGGGTTTTGATAGAAGCTCCTGACTCCTTCTCAACGGATTTCTTGAACTACTGGAAGAATGCGAAAGCTTCAGATTTCAGTTTGAGAAAGAAAACCCACATCTTTCGTGAGTAGTCATCTACGAATAACTGAAAGTACCTCTTCCCTCCAACACTGTTGGGTGTGAAAGGACCGCATAGATCGGTGTGAATTAGCTCCAGAGGTTTTCTTGCTCTTGTAGAGCTCTTCTCAAATGGTACTCTATGCTGCTTTCCCCGCTAAGCGATCGAGCACACTCGGCAATGTGGCGTAAAGGGAAGGAAGACCCTTTACCATCTCATACTTGCTCGAGCTCAAGTAAGTAGCCGTAACTAAGATGCCCATATCTCTTGTGCCATAGGGAAGTTGCCTCCTTGGTAGAGACAAGTCATGGCAACATGTGGAGTAGAGATAGCATCTAGTGCAAATAAGCCATGCTTATATGAAGCCGTTGCAATCTGCTTACCCTTCCTGGTAATTGTACAACACTTCTTTCCATTCTCAACACGAAAGTTGACAACCATATTTCTGTCCAAGATTTGTGTCACTGACAACAAATTGTTGGCCAATCCCGGAACATAGAGGACCTTGTCAATCTGACACTTGCCATCAGGAAGAGTGACTGAAACTGTACCCTCTCCCTGAACCCTGTAGGTTTTATCATCAGCAATGGTGACAGGTTTGCCCTCCTTGGCCACAAATGATTCAAACCACGATCTGTCGCCGGTCATATGTTTACTAGCTCCGGAATCGACATACCAAATAGGATCCCTCCGAGTGGAATCTCGTGGTAGTCATGAGCACCTTGTGTGCCCATTCGGAATCCGAGTCGGATTCTTCAACAAACAACATTCACCTCGGGGTTGCTTGTTCTTATTTTGTGGTTTGTTTTGGCCTTTTTGCTTGTTCTTATGCCAACACCTGTTGGTGTCATGGTTGTCTTTCTCACGGATCTTGCACCACCTCTTCTTCTCGTTGAGGTTGCTTGCCTTTTCCTTTCGTATCCTCGTTGAGAATTTCCTCCTTTCCGAAAGTTGCCTCCTTTTTGCCCATTACCTTTCTTCCTAGAACCCCCGCCTCGTTGGTGTATAGGGCTGTATTGGAAGAATCATCCTTGTGAAGTTGGCGTGCTTCCCGTTGTTGAAGCAGATTGACCAACTCGATGTAGGTAATTTGTCGTTGGGACACCTGGATGGAGGTTATCAACATGTCAAATGAAGAAGGTAAAGCTCTCATCACAAGTGAAATGAGAAGCTTTTCATCCACAGTATCTCCTAGAGAACTCAATTTCTCTTTCAACTCAGACACTCTGCACAAAAAGAGTTCAACTGTTTCACCCTGTCTCAAACTCAAGTTATGAAGTTGTTGTTGAAGATGAAGAATGGTGGATTCATTCTTCCCCTCATAGATGGTTCTAAGGGCATCCCATGCCTCTTTACCACTTGCTTTATCAGCTATATGAGGTTGCACTTCATCTGAAACAAGAAACAAAATGAGCACCTTTGCTCTACCGTCTTTCTTGTCAAAAGCAATCTGATCTCGTCAAGGACCCGTGGATCCTGCTGTTGGTGAAGGCCTGGTTGCTACTCCAGTAATAATATCCCACAAATCTTCCATTTGGAGAATAGCCTTCATCTTATGTTTCCATGGTGTATAATTTGGACCTTTCAATAACTGATGCGGATCAGTCATCAATTTTGCAACAACGGCCATAGTGAAGGTTCCTTATATCACCAAATTGGTCCCCCTTTCTATATACCTTTTGCTAGGCCAATATACCGTACAAAATACCCGCCCTTACGTGAGGGAAACTATAGGTATTTAGAAAGATCAACAAAAAATCACCCGCCCTTACGTGAGGGAGACTATAGGTGAAATTTAGAGATCATACGATACGTGGAACATAAGCGGTACTGAAAGGGAATCGCCTTGTTGATGGCACCTACCATAGAAGATTCTTCTCATGCGTGGGGCGTAACTTCCCCTAAACACTATGAAGAATACTTCGTCAGATTTACGCCTAAACACAAGTGCGATAAAGGGTAGTGGATGGAGTAAAAAATGCAAAAATGGCGTACTTATTCCTCCCCGACGATTTATAGAGAACAAGCTCAGACGTCGTTATAGCAGCTATATTAGGCGGCGGATACAGTAGCCAAATCACGATAGCTTTACCTGTAAGTGCTGGCCAGAGGTATCGCAAATACCGAACGCTGCAGTGCAAATAAATTGCACAGATGGGTTTTATATTCCGGGGACTTAGGGAGTGTTTGATTTTAATTTTTAATGTTATAGTGCAAAAATGAAATATGCAACATACAACAAAAAAAATGCCCACTAGAATAACCCACAAGGTGTCGGTCACAGCCGAAAATGCACCTTTTACAATGCCAAATTGCTATTTCAAAAAATTACTCAACATCCCCCTTTGATTTTTTGAAAAAAATATCCCCCCTTAAAAAAATTCTTTTAACAAAGCATTTTTAATAACTATTATATATTTAAAATTAAAATAAATAATTTTAA
Organism: Wollemia nobilis; assembly: GCA_028583015.1. Taxonomy (NCBI): domain Eukaryota; kingdom Viridiplantae; phylum Streptophyta; class Pinopsida; order Araucariales; family Araucariaceae; genus Wollemia; species Wollemia nobilis. Next base: position 6,148,039 of record JAQPPZ010016096.1, read on the forward strand.
TTTATATAGTTTTAAAACTTTAGGAAAAAATAAATTAAAATTAAATTTTAATTTATAAAGTTTAAAACTATTAAAAATAAATTAAAATTAAAAATTTTAATTAAAAATTAATAATTATAAAAAAAACTTTGAAAAAAAAATATACCTTGGGGGGGTCGGCGGGATTTGAACCCCCGACCTGCAGGCTCCCTGAGCCTTACCGCACGGCTCACGACCACGTGAGCCAGCGGGCTGATCCGGAAAAATCAGCAAGTCACCTCCCTTTTCAACACCCTCTGCAGCAGCCTCCGGCTCGGCTTCCTCTCTGCAAGTCGCAGCGGGAACTTTTTTTTCGAAAAAAATTTCGCCCGGGGGGTTTACGTCGAACCGCCCTCTGTTCTGTCGAAAATTTTTTTTTCTTTCCGTCGACCGCTCTTCCGCTCTTTGCCCGTTGTTTTTTTTAAAAAAAAAAAAAAAAAAACAAGGCCAGCCGCGCGCGCAGGGATTTGAAGGCGAGGGTAGAGGGCCCTCGGCCCTTCTGCGCAATGGCTGCGTCTCACGGACGCAGTCCCGCGGGGGGGGGGGGGTTTATACCCCCTCCGATTTCCCGCGCGGGCGGGAATTTGAATTCCCGCTCCGCGGGCGGGGGAGAGGGGGGTGCCCTCGGGGAGCGCGCGCGCGCGGATCGCGCGTCGCGCGGGGGAGTGGGGGTGGGGAGGGGGGGGCCACCTCGGGGAGCGCGCACGCGTAGATCGCGCATCGCGCGGGGGTGGGGGGTGGGGGTGGGGAGGGGGGCGGGGCCACCTCGGGGAGCGCACGCGCGCAAATCGCGCGGGGGTGGGGGGGGAACGTTGGGCCCGGGGGGCGGCGCTGTCGCGTCCGCTCCCTCCAATGGGACGTCTGCGTCCCTGGGCTCTGCGCCCTGCGCGCACACGGGACGTCTGCGTCCCTGGCCGCGCGTCGAGCTCGCGCGCAGTGGCTGGACCGGTGACGCAGCGCGCCGACCTGCGCAAATTATTATTATTTTTTTTTTTTTTTTTTAATCTCGCGACAGGGAATAACACGTCGCGGACAAAAAAAAATAAAAAAAAATTTCCTCTGCTCGTCCGCCTCCAGCCTCCTCTCGCTGCTTCCTTTCACTGCAAACAGATCCCGTCCCAATCCGGCTCTGATGCCATGTGGAAAATACGGAACTAGTTTATTATTGTATTGCACAACTTAAATAATGTTTACATTTCTGGGAATAGACACCGGCAGAACTGAACCTGTTACAGCAGTTGTAACAGAGCAACAGTCTGTCTAATAAAGACAAATACAAGTACGCTAACAACATAATGCCATGCATTGTTGAGTTTGAGAGATAAGTTCGTGACTAATTGGTTAGGTCCATACATTATTAAGTAGCAGTTGGGTCTAGGAACATATAGACTTGTCAATTTAGAGGGAACATTGGTTTATGGAGCTGAAGCAATCATACCTCTTGAACTCAAGATACCTTCTTTACGAGTTACATTACAAGAATTCATGGATGAGGATATAGATAGACAAGCACACCTTGACCAACTTACATTCCTTGATGAAAGGTGAATCAATGCCTTAGAACATCTATGAGTATATCAAGATCACATCAAGCATGCTTATAACACTAAAGTCCATACTCACAAATTCCAAGTGGGAGATCTTGTCCATAAAGAGAATTAGCATAACTCCAATGTATTGTTGCACTTGAGAGACAAGTTCACGACTAATTGGTTAGGTCCATATATTTTTAAGAAGAAGTTGGGTCTAGGAACATATAGACTTGCAAATTTAGAGGAAACATTGGAACCTAAAGGTGTTCTATACATAGTACAACTTATACATATGTACATATACATGGGTAAAAAAAATTATAGCATTTCATCTATCCATCCATGCATTCTATCGATATTTCATAGATGCATTTTAGGTATTTGTTAATTCCATGCAACATATTAGGGATCATTTGGTTAATTTGGACGATCACTAGTCTACTAATGTATTTTTGCCTTAATCAGGGGCACCTTACATCAAACATCACTTATCACTTTATCAATCGTAATAATTTGTAGCTTTCCTTATAATATTTTTATGATTAAGGAGTTTACATAAACTAGGATAGATACCATATAATAATTAGCAATGATGACTATGCAACCATTGACTATTTTGTGTAGAATTTTTAATTTTTAAAATCTTGTAGTGAAAGTATTACAAAATCTTACATAGCACAGATGCCCATAATAAGCAAAATCTAAATATTTTTAATCACTCAGCCACTCCTAGTATTTTGAGTAACCTTGATTCAAAATAAAATAATATTTAGAAGCAACAAGTTGTTCTTGATAAATTAGGTTTCTTCTTGGACTACGCACAACAAAACACATTAAAAAAATTGTGAATATGAGAAATGACGAAGTCATGAGTTTTTATTTCCATAAAGTGAAAGGTTTTCCCTATTCATCCAATTATGTGCATGGTATTGAATGCTAAAGAGTTGACAAAAGAAAAATATCCACCTTCATCCTCCCTAAAAAAATCAATAAAAATCTCTTTCTCTTCCTCAAAATGAGCAAGTATCCCAAAAGCACTCTAAAAAAATCCTTTTCTCTCCCTCAAAATCAGCAAGTATCCCGAAAAGCACCCCAAAGTAATAAAATTCCCTTGCTCTTTCTCAAAATGAGTGAGCATCCAAAAAGCAATAAAAATGCATGTTGCTCCATTACAAAATGAGCAAACTCAAAAATAAAATCCCTAAAAATCCAATCCAATAAAATAAGAGAAAGGATATTGAACTCCTAGAATTCTTAGTATTTTAAAAACCATGGGGTTATCCTCATTACAACAATGGGTTGAATGAAACCCACCTAGAAATGAGGTATCCTTACATGTGGTGCCATGTATATCACATTAGCAACCTTATTTTGTATAGACCTATGGGCGCTCTCATATGAGCTAGCTTATTGGTATAAGTTACAATTGATTAGTTTGACCTAAATCATAATGGGAAATGAGAAATCATTGCACACATACTTTGTCCTTGAGAAATTTGAAACCAGTAGGACAACCATAACATCATGAAGATTTACGAGATCATAGACGAGTTTTTTCAAGGTCACTAGATATGTTTGAGTCTTTGCAAAGCAACCACAGATCATCTATCCAAACCATCTAATGTCATTTTCAAAGTTACATATCATTATACATTTCATTTATAAATACCAAATATTAGTGCACCTGATCAAGTGACGAGAATATAGTTGATCAAGATAAGTCTATAACATACCAAATAATCATTATAACATAAGCATTCATCATTCATTCCATTTATCACTATGATATTTCATATGCATCCATACATAAAATAAGATAAAAAGGTGCAATATAAATGATCATAATAAAAGCCATGTATATATATGCATACATATACATACATACATACATACATACATACATACATACATATATATATATATATATATATATATATATATATATATATATATATATATATATATATATATATATATATATATATATATGAACTACATAGTACAAAATACCCAAGATTGTATACATTAGAGCACTAAGGCTCATAATAAAAAATGAAATATACAAAAAGAGGTAATAAGCACTACTAGCTAGAACCACCATGACTCCTATGAGGCCCATGAGTTGATCCTTATGAACTAGAAGAATCATGAAAAATAGAAACCTGAGATTGTGAACCACTAGGTCTAGCCTCACTCTGTCTGCTAGAGTCCAATATTGATGATGTAGGAGGTAGAGGTCATGAAATTTGATGCTAAACCAACATGTCCTCAAGCATCATGATGCAGGTAGCCTTCCTTTGAACATAAACCAAATCAATAGCCTAGAATTTAACTCACTAAGATATCTTAGCATGAAGAGTTACAATCGTAGCAACATCCCTAACCCTGCTAGGTCCAATTTTTAGCCCACCCACCTCACATTGTAGTTGAACAACCTCACCCTACAACCTCGTGATATCTACATCATGAGACTTTACAGTCTACCCCAAGCTATCCCACTCATCCTGGATAATCCTCCACTCCTTAGTATGACATGGAGGAGGATCCTACCCTCCATCACCTCCATAACCTCCATCACCCCTACCTCCATTGTAGCTATCACCAATACCATATCCACCTCCAATTCCACCAACCCAAAAACTAACATTTGTAGGCTACACATCCACCCTAGCTTCTCCCCTATTACCACTACCTCAACAGTGCTTCTACATTTGAGATGCCTGCTCACCTACATCCTCCTCATCACCACTTCATCCATAACTTGGATAGATGCCCATAGAGGTTGAACAAAAAACCAAGTGTCATAGTCCACTGTTATCCTAATACTATTAGTGTTTGAGACATAAACTACCTCATAATATGTAGTGTTATATACTATATAAAATTTAGAAGTGACTAGAAGACTAAGCTCATAACCCCATTTCTTTTACATCACTGGAGCATCTAGAATACCTTGTGTCAAGCTGAACAATCTCATCACCCATGAGAACTGGATAAACTCCATCTCTCATCCATGATGACCAACCACCCACTTGCATCACCTAACCTACAAAAGCTATACTACATCACTGTCCCAATATAGATTTCACCAAGGCTACAAATAAATATCACTACTAGTGAGAGAATCAAGTATTTCCTAATATTCCTATCTACTATGGATAGGGTGACTCGGTGAAGTACCCTCATTTTTCCACTAGTGAAGAGCATAAGGTAATGAGTGATCACACTCACATGGTAGATCCTCTAAAAGAGCTACACCGATATAATCACAGATCCATAATTGAAGCAATAAACTGCATCCAAGTCCCTTTCACTTCCACCTCTTCATCTCATATAAATATACATACAACTGACGTAGAAGAGAAGAAACCCATGCATAAACCTGAGGCTCAAAAATTAGCTACAAAAAAAACCCCACCTAGTTCCTTGAGAGCCTAGATGTTAGGATCCTCAATCCTAACATTATTAGTTAGTATTAGTTAGTATTATTAATCATTTAATTATTATATTATTAACTTATAAAGTGAACCATCACAACCCTTCATAACGTGAACCATCACGTCTCTTCATACATGAACCATCATGTCTCTTCACCAACGTATCTTTAGAATATATATATATATATATTAGGTTGGCCATCCATATCAAGTCATACAACAAGAAGAATATATATTATTTAGACCCATTGGAGGGATTTCCCAAACCAATGCAAAAGGCGATTCATATATAAAAGTGATTCTTTTAATTTAGATGCTATTTTAATTATTTATTTATTAAAATTGTGCTAGAACATTTAGGGTTCTACCATTTGGTATTAGAGCCATGTGGAACCCAACCATGTGGTATTTGCTCAAGGAACTTCGTCAAATAACTTTCGTGTGTGAGTATCAAACTCGGTTTGAGGATATCACCAAACACAACACAGGGTTGGATGAATCAATTCTCATCAATAACTTCATTAGTGGATTGAAAGAAGAAATTAGAATGGAGGTGACAAGGTTCAATCCCTATACCATGATGCAAACCTATGGATTGGCCAAATTAGCCAAAGACAAAATCAACGGACAACATCGATTATGGAAACCACCTCTGGAGAATTCATCAACCACTTACATCACTCCCAAGATGATGCATAATGCTAACATCGATAAGGCAATAGAAGAAGAAAATGATATAGAGGTAGACATAGTGATGGATACACCTGAAGATAACACTAAATATGGTAACGATGAGGAAGGTAAGGAAGATGAGGAAGCCACAAAAGATAAAAAAGAAGAGGAATATGTGGAAAACAAGGACAATGAGCAAGAAATATCTCAAGACATTCCTGAAGTGACTCATTATGGCCAAACATGCATTTTAAAAGAACTACACTCAAATTACTCTCCAATAGTGAGTTATCACCATAGGGTCAAACCTATTCAAAAACAAGGCAAAAAAGTGACTACACACTCCTCCGTTGCCTCTCCCAGGGAACAACAAAAGAATGTAGAAGTTTTATCACCTCTGTTTATGCATCATTCTAAGGTGTATGAAGAACCCCAAGGATTGTCCTTCCCTCATCATCACATAGTTACTAATATTTCTGGCAGTCCTCTGCTAATGCTTCATCCTTCTCGATATCCCTGCCTATGAAAGGATGCCATTAAAAGAGTCCAAGAACTTACACAAATCCTTCTTGGAAAACAAAGGACAAAGCTTCTCACTTTGAGCTTTGAGGACAAAGATATTTTTAAGGAGGGTGGCATGTTAGGATCCTCAATCCTAACATTATTAGTTAGTATTATTAATCATTTAATTATTATATTATTAACTTATAAAGTGAACCATCACAACCCTTCATAACGTGAACCATCACGTCTCTTCATACGTGAACCATAATGTCTCTTCACCAACGTAGCTTTAGGATATATATATATATATATATATATATATATATATATATATATATATATATATATATATATATATATATATTAGGTTGGCCATCCATATCAAATCATCCAACAAGAAGAATATATATTATTTAGACCCATTGGAGGGATTTCCCAAACCAATGCAAAAGGCGATTCATATATAAAAGCGATTCTTTTAATTTAGATGCTATTTAAATTATTTCTTTATTAAAATTGTGCTAGAACATTCAAGGTTCTACCACTAGATCCCATGTTGTTAGGCAATAACATATTGCCTATAATGTACATCAAAAAATTCTGAAGTGCACCTAACTTCCCATCCATATATAGATAAATGTAAGGGATACCTCCCTTGCTATAGTATACATCCTAATCATCGCCATATATGGGTATCAATACATTCTCTTTGTCGTGGCCCACCCGGATTAGTGTGCCCTCAACAAGAAAATGGAAGATGCAATAAACATCCTCCAAGGTGATTCTTAGCTCCCATGTTGGAAGCTAAAAATAACCCCTATCAAGATCTCATATCTCCACTAGGGCAAACAAGAACTCCTCATAGGCCTGCACAGTCTCAATCCGACCACACCTAGCCAACCCCAAAGTATCCAACAACTTCCAGTCATCGTCTGAAAGGCTCTTCCACACCCGGGAAATGATGCGAGGCCATCTATGTCCAGCCTAAATAAATTTAAGCTACAAAAGCACAAAATAAATTTCATATTAGTGCAAACATCATAAAAACAAAAAAAACATATTTTCATGATTCTCTTTTTCATTTAAAAAAAAAAATGTTCATGCATTTCTTTTTCAAAACATACAAAAACAAAAAATATGTTCATGCATTTAGCTTTCAAAACAAACAAAAAAAGAATGTTCATGCATTTATTTTTCAAAAACAAACAAAATAAAAAATAAACATGCTCATGCATTTCTCTTTAAAAAAACTTTTGCCTTCCCCCCTTATCATAGTCAAAATAATTTTTTTTACCATCCCCTCTTAGTATCATCGAAAAAAACTAAAGTAAATAAAACACATAAATAAAATTAAACTAATATTTTAGCCCACCTACTTCAATGTAGCAAACTCCAATTTCTATTCTAGCTAATCCTATAGCCCTTGCTCTGCCACCCTCTCAACTCGTATCACCAACCACCTACATAGCTTACTCTCACTTCTCAAAACATTAAGAAAAACTCAACCATAGAATGAAAATGAAAAATACCCTCTTTACCCTTTTATAGCCACCAAAAGTGGTGGAAACCATGGGCACACATTTCATGAAGCATGCCTAACTGCAGATGCATGGTTGGTAGAGCTAACTACACATCCATAGTTGTTAGGTGTAAAAAAATGCAATCACATGGTTACCAACCAAAAATAAAATCACCACATGTATTCATCACACCCATTCAACAAACATCACAATTAAATAATATAGTGAGCCTTGTATTTAGTGAATTATCCTACACACCTAGCAGTTGCAGCGACTGGTAATCCATGCAATCTGGTAGGATGGGTAGCTCACCATAAGGACACTCAATCAAAAACATCCAACATCATCACATGTGGCATTAAATCATATGGATTCCTCAAATTTTTAGTATGGATATATTCAATATAATTTGCACAAGGTTATACTTAGCCCTTTTTGTTGGGTTACAAAAGTAGAAACAATCAATCACAATTTGGTAAAAATTACCGAAATCACTACGAGTATCAAATCCTAAGTGTGCTTGGTTCCTAACAACAAGAATTTCTAACAGTCACATGGGCACCTGAACTCCCAATGTGATTGGTGATTTTACCAAGATATTTTGAGCATCATCAAAACCAAAGGTAAATTTGCAACAATAACCATTCTAAAATTGGAGTATCAAGTTGATTTTCAATTTCACACATTTGCATCCATCACATCCACCATTTCATCATCCATATTTGGAAAATTGACTTATGGGTTTCATTATTTACCCATTCACAAATTGAGAGGGTATAGAAACAAATAAAAATTTTCAAAACTCATTTATTCTTGAGTGTTGAGAATATTTGAGTCCATATTTCCATTCAATAAGGATAGATATCTTTTATTTTTGCACTACATTATGTTTTACACAACATGGTACAAAAAGGGATATCTATAGATAATAAAACTTAGGTATTCAAAAAAACCATAATTTGCATCTCACACCATAATCCTGCATAATAAAATTATATACCTAAGTCTAAACATAGGTGTATAAATCCTGTACATTATCCTATTTTCTCGATTTTAATAAATATGGAAAATCCTCCTAAGATGCCCTACCTAATAACTAGACATGTATTCTAGACACCACTATCCCATACCTTTCCATATCTCACACACTCATATCCCCATTTTCCCTTCACATGGGACATCCCTCACACCTCACTCCACTTGTAGCCACATCACCCCAATTATGTGAGACACCCTATGTGACTCACTCTAACTGCCCATTCTATTTGGTAGTCCTAGATTACCACTTGGAAATATTGGCTTGCCACCTCAATTTCCCTATAAAACCCAAAAATAGCGTACAAAAGTAACCCAAACCCATCAACTAAAGGTGACTGAGAACATACACCATCAAACTATGAAAATTACACTAGGAGTTTGCATGCATCCCAAGGAAACCAAAAATATGAAGCCTCAAAGTCCTCTTTTTGAACCTTCTACCATTCAACATAAACAAATTTTTCATGGTTATACAGTTGAAACCACCCTTGTGTGGTTGCCTAATCACCCTCCTATAATTTCTTAGTCAGGACTATGTATACATGATTACTTAAAACTAGAAAAGCACGACAAGCATTATCAGTAACTTGATTTCAACCAGCCATCTAGTTTGATTTTTTGTTTTTTTTTTTGTAATATTAATTTGAGAATTTTTATCTACATTTATACAGGTTCTACTAACGCTTGTTTTATTCCCATGTGTGTAGGAGACATGTACTTGGAGAGTTTTTGAAGCTGGAGTGGTCCCCTTGTGTCATGATCCTCCCTAGATGACTTTATGATACAAGAAAATAATGTATTAACCTAAGATATGGTGACACTTAGTTTGAAAAATTGAACTAGCTATGTGATGTTTAGTTGATTTATAAGGGCATATATTTGCTAACATATTGCCAAGTGTGCAAGATCAAGTACACTCGTAGGTGGAACAAGTAAATTTACTGACAAGAAACCCAGGTACCAAAGATCAAGGGAAATGATGATTAAGGTACTTAGAGGTAACATGGATAGATACCTTCATATAGGCACACATTGACAAAAGGGATAATAATTGATAGTTTATAATCTTGAGATTTAGTTGAGAGCCTAGAAGCTATCGTAAAATATTTGGCTAAGATGAGTGATTGGATTGATGGAAAGACTCCCTCTTTGGTTAATTGTATAAATGTGTTTGCTTTCTACTACATCATAGCTTGAGTAGTTTGATGATTTAGTTTCTATATAGGAACCACTGCAAGATGATTATAGATGCATAAGGCTAATTGTCATATTGAAAATGAAAACAAAGCATCCTCCTTGTGAAAGAGAACAAATTAAGTCATATGCTAAATTTAGATGCTTTTAAATTAATTAATGAAGTTTAAGAAAATAATGATTGGCTCATTAGAGCTCATTTGTAAACTTCATTTGCAATTAATTAAGGAGTTTTCATTTAAATTAATTAAAAATGGTTATTTTAATTAATAGGGTTTATTTTAATTAAAAGTGGTTATGATTCATTTGAGTTAATTAAAAGTGATTATTTTAATGATAAGAGAGAATTCATTAAAAGGTTTTAATTAATTAATAATAAATGAAAGAGGATATTTCATTTAAACAAAAGAATATATAGATATATTATAAATATCTTTTATCATTAAAAAAAAAAGAAATAAAATAATATGTCATGATCCCTTTCCTACATGGTGCAACCTATGGAAAATCCTATGATGCTATTAATTTTCCAAATATGGAAAATCTGGGAAGAATGCACAAAGGATAGGGAACATGCATTGAAGGGAAGGCAGTGGCACATGCTTCGAGAGGGTGATAGACGGACCACCTAGGTGAGGGGACACCTAAGGGAGGAGGAAGAGAATGTAAGGAAGAAGGAAGGGAATGTAAGGAGGGAGAAATAGAGGAAGCAGGGAAAAATAAAAGGAAACACACTAGGAGTGGGAAGGGAGGCAACATACTTCACCAGAATTCCATCTCAGTAAGAACCTATAGGTTGGAATATTCTAAACTGAACTATGGTTTTTATTTAAATGTGTTTTAGCTTGAAACCACTCTACCTTGGAAGTACTCTACGATGTGTTTAAGTTGGAAACCACATGCATTGAAAGAGCTACATTTTAGCTTGAAACCACCCTACCTTGGAAGTGCTCTATGTTGTGTTTAAGTTGGAAACCACCTTGCATTGGGAGAGTTGTATTTTTAGTTTGAAACCACCCTGCCTTGGAAGCACTCTACGTTGTGTTTAAGTTGAAAACCATATTGCATTGGGAGAGTTGTATTTTTAGTTTGAAACCACCCTACCTTGGAAGTGCTCTGCGTTGTGCTTAAGTTGGAAACCACCTTGTGTTGGGAGAGTTGTGTTTTTAGTTTGAATCCAACCTGCATTGAAATCACTCTATGTTGTGTTTAATTTGGAATCCACCTTGCACCATGAAAGAGTGGCGTTCTTGTCTAGAGCTGTTAAAAGTGATTTGAAGTGCTCAGTTTGTATTTGGAACAACGTTTTGCAAGTGGAACGTGGTGTTTAGAAAAGGAAACTCCCTAGGTTTTAGGGAGTGCAGGTTTGAGAAATCGATTACCATCAACAAAATGTTCCTGGATCTAGTGGACGTTGGGTTTGCCATGGTTTCTCAACATGCATTGGATGGCGTTAGAACTAACTATAGATTTTGCAATATATAAGGGGCTAGATATTAGGTTCTAATTAAAAGAGCCTTTGATTTGTGTGAGACATATATTATGTTTTTATTAAAAAGAGTATCTGATATATATGAGACACATAGTAGGTTTTAATTAAAAGAGCCTTTGATTTATGTGAAACATATATTATGGTTTAATTAAAAGAGCCTTTAAATTATGTGAAAGGTTTTAATTAAAAGAGCCTTTGATTTATGTGAAACATATATTATGGTTTAATTAAAAGAGCCTTTAAATTATGTGAAAGGTTTTAATTAAAAGAGCCTTTGGTTTATATGAAGTCATATGTTAGGTTTTAATTAAAAGGAACCTTTGATTTATGTGAAACATATATTATGGTTTAATTAAAGAACCTTTGATTTATATGAGACATATATTGGGTTTTAAATTAAAAGAGCCTTTGATTTATATGTGACATATATTAGGTTTTAATTAAAAGGACCTTTGATTTATATGAGGCATATATTAGGGTTTTATTAAAAGAACCTTTGATTAATATGAGGTTTAAATTATGGTTTTAATTGAAGGAACCTTTGATTTATATGGGATATGTAAATGTTAGGTTTTGATTAAAAGGAACCTTTGATATTAGTGTTGGAAATTTGAGGCATTTTATGTTGTCATTGATGTCACATGGATCACATTGAGTTTTGGTGGCCAAAATATTTCATAAATAAGCATTTATGATATTTTGGAAAGCATGGCTATTTATAAGGTTTTTGTGAAAACCAAGGCAGGATAAATAAAAGGTTTTATTTAAAACCATGGATGGCAGATTTGAAATGGGTTTTTCTTAAAACCCAGGTTGGCTTTTCGTTTCATCAAAAAAGGTGCCCCGGTGAAGGAGATAATTAATTTTAAATATTTAAGTTTAAATTTTAATCATTTAAAATTAAAATTTAAAATTAAAATTAAAATTAATATTTTATTATTGCCGACGTCAAAAAGGAGGAGGCAAATAATATTAAGTCATAGCCGACGTCAAAAGAAAAAGGTGGGCATATATAAATATGCCACTAAACTTTTTATTTTCCCTAAGTCCTCGATGAAGATAATCCGTTCGAAGCGCTAAGGGAGCAGAAGTGTCGTATTCGTTCGAAAACCAGCGAAGAGAAGAGGGAACAAAGGTAAGGGAGGTTCCTTACCTATCACCATAGGTGCTTGTGGCCTAGCGGCAAGAGGAAGGCACGTAAGGTGTTTAAGCGCCAGCAGATCCGAAGTTCGAATCCCATTGGCGTTGGTTTTTGCAAGGTAAAAAGGGAGAACCTTTTGCGCACGTGGTTTTTGAGGGCAAGTTCGGAGGAAGCAAGAAGGAGGTCTTGCGCTCTTGGTTTCTATGTGAGTGGTTGGCTCACATGGTTGTTGGCACCATGGTTTGAGTGGTGTAGGGGCAATGATAGGGGATCAAATCCCACTGAGGTTAAAGGCAAGTTATTAATTTTTCCAAATATTTTATTTTTCTAAGGTTGCCCTAGGAGAGATAAGGTTTGTGGTGCATGTTGTGAAAAGGAAATATTTTTGGTGATTTTCCTTTTAGAAGTATATCATATTATATATCGTTGGAAAGCTTATTTCGAGGGCTATTTGATTATTTTGTTTAGAAGGAGAAATAAGGTGTACATAAAGAGATATTTCTATTTTTGTAAAAGGGTTCAAGTGAAGGTTGTTTTGTTCTTTTCAAAGTGTGTTGAGTGTGGCAGATTTTCCAAAGGGGTTTCTTCATCTTCATAAAAGGTATGGGCACATTCTCCTATTGATTGTCTATGGTGGTTGATTTCTGAAATATCATTGGAGGGAAAATGGATTGTTTGTGGTTTCCTTTTCGAAAGTGGTTGATTGAATGCTTCAAGGTTTTCTGAATTGAGAGTTGTGTTTAAACCTTGTTTTATAAGCATAGTTGTTGAAGCCCATTGGTTGTGAAAGAACATGAGTTAGAAAAGAACATGAGTATCATTGTTATGTGAGATGTGTGGTTGAGCATTGTTGGAAACATTTGAGTTGGTTGATACATACTTGGACTAGGGTTGTGTGAGGAAGAATTGTCCCTTGTGGTGATTAGTTGAGATTGAGTTTAGAACATATTGAGTCTCTAACATCTCTTATTTCTACTTGAGTTGAGTTGAGTTGAGATTGAGCCTAGAACATATTGAGTCTCTAACAATTCTCTTTATGCTTCTATGAGTTGATTTGAGTTGAGTTGAGTTGAGATCATTGTGGATCATTGTTGTCATCCATTGAAGAGTACATTGCCATTCATTATTGAGTTCATATTTGAGCTTTGCCTTGATAGATTTGTGGATGAGATTTGAGTGCTACTTGAGCATGATTGATTGAGCCTTTGAGAAGGCATTTGTGGATAATTTTGAGAAAGCTTTGTGGACAGTTTTGGGGCAGATTTGTGGACATATTTTGGGCAAGTTCTTGGTGAGCTTGCTAGAGATTTGGACAAGTTCTTAGTGAGCTTGTTGGAGCAGTTTTGGGCAAGTTCTTGGTGAGCTTGCTAGAGCAGATTTGGACAAGTTCTTAGTGAGCTTGTTGGAGCAGTTTTGGGCAAGTTCTTGGTGAGCTTGCTAGAGCAGATTTGGACAAGTTCTGTGTGAGCTTGTTATTCAGTTTTGGACAAGTTCTATGTGAGCTTGTTATTCAGATTTGGACAAGTTCTATGTGAGCTTGTTATTCAAATTTGGACAAGTTCTATGTGAGCTTGTTATTCAGATTTGGACAAGTTCTATGTGAACTTGTTATTGCCTAGCTTTGAGTAGATCAAAGAAATCATTGTATTGGATATTTTTGTGTGAAATATTATAAGGAGATCAGCTTGTGGAGTACCCCACATTGGGGGAACCACGTTAAATCTTGTGTCTCAATTGTGTGTGGTGACTTGTGCTCTTGCTTACTACTGCTATCTGAGTTATTAATGCACATTGCTATATTTGGTTATTGCAATTAAGGACATTAATTGATATTGATTTGGAAAGAAAGTAAAAAGTGGTCTTATACTGTTCACCCCCCTCTTAGTATAAGCTTGTGTTCTTCAATTGGTATTAGAGTGGGTTCCTTCAAAAAGGCTAACAACTTGAGGGTAGATTCTATAAGAACATAGATGGCTTCACAGAATGGATCATCTACAAATAAGGCTCCATTGTTTGATGGTAACAATTATGCTTTCTAGAGCATGAGGATGAAGAACTACTTGATATCACAAGGATATGAGGTATGGAAAATGGTTGAAAAAGAGTATAGGGTTGAAGGTGATCCCGAGGCAGATAAGACTATCAGGAAATTGGTTGAGATCAATGCAAGAGCAATGAATTGTATTTTGAGTGGGCTTCGTGAGATAGATTTTGCAAAAGTCATGGTATGTACTTCAACTAATGAGATGTGGACCAAGTTGTGGAATACTTATGAAGGAGATTCCAAGGTAAAGTTGGCAAAACTACAAACTCATAGAAAAATATTTGAGGAATTGAAAATGGAAGATTCTGAAGATATTGCAAAGTTCTTACTTCGAGTTGATGAGATTACTAACACCATGAGAGGCCTAGGTTTTGAGATGAAAGAATCAGAAGTTACTCAAAAGGTTTTGAGATCACTTCCCATGAAATATGATTCTAAGGTTTCAACAATAGAAGAGACAATGGATATCAACAAGTTAACAATGGAAGAATTGCAAGGTACTCTCACAACTTATGAGATGAGGGTAAGTAAGCATCAGGTTCCAATAAAAGAGATTGCATTCAAGGCTTCAGAAAAAGAGAAAGGGAAAGTTTCAGAGATGGATAGAGTTTTAGATAATGATGAGGAAGCTAACTTCATCAAAAGGAATAAGGACTCAAGGAATTTTAGGGATATAAGGAAAGTCAGATGCTACAAGTGTGGTGATCTTGGTCACTATGCATACAAGTGTCCACATGAAGAAAATAGTGATGATGAAAAATAGGGTCATAGAAGAAAAGAAGATGGAAAGCATAAGCATGACAAAGATGATAGATTCAAGCAAAATAGGTATGAGAAGAAGAAAATTTTTTGTAAGGCAAAGAAATCTTACTACATTGTAGATGCAAGTGATAGTTCAGATTACAATGATAGAAACCAGTCAGATGAAGAAGAATGTACATTCTTTGGAATAAGTGAAGAAAGGCAAGAACACCTATTCCTAGGTATTGAAGTTAAAGAAGAGGATATATCTATTGAAGAAAGACATGAAGAGCTTGCCATAGCCATTGAGCAAGCAAATAGGTACAAGAAAGGTCTAAGGATACTAAAATGCTTCATATGCGGAGATTTTGGGCATATAGATGATGATTGCACATACTACAACAATTGCAACAAGGAAAGTTTATTTGTTGAAAAAGAAAGCAACATTTTCAGTAATAGTTCTAGCAGTAGTTGTAGTGACAATTCCAGCAACAATGATGATGAAGAAGAGAATTCCACAAAACAAGAAAATAAAATCAAGAGGTTGGAAAAGAAAATCAAGAGGCTTGAAAATAAGGTTCATGAAAATGAAAAGGTCAATATGATGCTTAATCAACACATTCAAGATTTGGAAAAAGAGCTTCAAGAATCAAAAGAGCTTGGCATCACTATTTATGAGAAACTAAAGGAGAGGAAAGAAATATGTGATCAGTTAAAAGAAGAAGATCAGAAAAGTTTGGGGACCTACATAAATGAGTTAGCACGATTTCAAAGGAATTCAAAAACTCTGGATAATATTTTGGATTTACAACGAGATCCATTTATAAAGACAGGGCTTGGTTATGAAGAAGGGAAATCAAAAATAAGTACACAAGGTCCTATATTTGTATCAGGAGGTTTTGTTTCAGAAATCTATAAGGAAGAACCAGTTCCCAAAGAAAAAGAAGCAACAAAAATGGATACTTGCATTTTAGAGGCTATAGAGATGTGTGCCAATTTGCTACTTGACACAAATAAAGAGAAAGAAGAGGAAGTTTCCAAAGCACCAAAGGTCTCATATTTCAGGTTTGGGGAATCACACTCAAAAGGAAAGGAAGTGCTAAAATATGAAAGCAAGGAAGCACCTAAGATTTGTGAGGAAAGTTCCAAAGTTCCTATGGCTCCAAATATTCAGTTTGGTTCTTGTTTTGAGATAGGTGAATCAAGTTCAAAAGGAAAATAAATTCTTGAAGAGAAAAGCAAGGAAGAAACTAAGGAAGAAGTTTTAGATACTACAAAGAAGGTTCAAGGATGCAATGCACAAGTTGAAAATGATCATAAGGATAATGGTCAAGAAAGATATGAAGAACCAAGGCATGAACAAAGGGCTTTTCAAGGACATTGTTTTTCTTGTAATAGATTTGGACACAGGGCTATACATTGCAGGATCCATGGATCAAAGAAGTTTGATTTTGCTAGAAGGAACTTCAAAGGAAGAAGGTATGGTTTTCAGGGACATTGCTTCTCATGTAACAGGATTGGTCATAGAGATTTTTAGTGCAAAGGAAATGAGCAACATGGTTTTGGTTTTAGAGCTACACAATTCAGAAGTCATAATGGTCATGAAAACAGAGCTTCACAATACAGGGTTCGGGAAAGGAATGGATATGGAAATTATTTTAAGAATGAATTCAGGACATGGGCACCATCCAAAGGCTACAATATCAAGTGTTTTAATTGCAATAACTTTGGGCATATTGCAAAATGGTGTAGGACTCAATTCCAAACAGGTTCAAGGCAAGAAGGTCAAAAGCAAGAAGGTCAAACAGGTTCTAGACAAGAAGATCAAGTAATTCATCAAGAGAAGGATATCAAAAAAACATGGAAGGAAGTTGATAGAGGAAAGAATCAATGTAATATGGGAGTAAAAGTACTCCCACCCCAAAATTAATCACCTCAAGAGAGAAGGGGGTGAGGGGGCTAAGCTTAAGAGTCATATATTTTAGCCCCATAGGTGTCCCTTTTGCCATTGATGTCAAAGGGGGAGAGATTTGAGTAAGGGGGAGAGCATTGAGTTAGGGGGAGCAGCCTCCAAAGAGAGTATTGAGTTAGGGGGAGCAGCCTCCATAGAGAGTATTGAGTCAGGGGGAGCAACTTTGATTCTCAGAGTTGGTTTTTGCAGTGATTGTGGTGATTTGCATTAGAGGTGTTGCCATCAATGACAAAGGGGGAGATTGTTGGAAATTTGAGGTAATTTGAGGCATTTTATGTTGTCATTGATGTCACATGGATCACATTGAGTTTTGGTGGCCAAAATATTTCATAAATAAGCATTTATGATATTTTGGAAAGCATGGCTATTTATAGGGTTTTTGTGAAAACCAAGGTAGGCAAAATAAAAGGTTTTATTTAAAACCATGGATGGCAGATTTGAAATGGGTTTTTCTTAAAACCCAGGTTGGCTTTTCGTTTCATCAAAAAAGGTGCCCCGGTGAAGGAGATAATTAATTTTAAATATTTAAGTTTAAATTTTAATCATTTAAAATTAAAATTTAAAATTAAAATTAAAATTAATATTTTATTATTGCCGACGTCAAAAAGGAGGAGGCAAATAATATTAAGTCATAGCCAACGTCAAAAGAAAAAGGTGGGCATATATAAATATGCCACTAAAATTTTTATTTTCTCTAAGTCCTCGATGAAGATAATCCGTTCGAAGCGCTAAGGGAGCAGAAGTGTCGTATTCATTCGAAAACCAGCGAAGAGAAGAGGGAACAAAGGTAAGGGAGGTTCCTTACCTATCACCATAGGTGCTTGTGGCCTAGCAGCAAGAGGAAGGCACGTAAGGTGTTTAAGCACCAACAGATCCAAAGTTCGAATCCCATCGGCACTAGTTTTTGCAAGGTAAAAAGGGAGAACCTTTTGCGCACGTGGTTTTTGAGGGCAAGTTCGGAGGAAGCAAGAAGGAGGTCTTGCACTCTTGGTTTCTATGTGAGTGGTTGGCTCACGTGGTTGTTGGTGCCATAGTTTGAGTGGTGCAGGGGTAGTGATAGGGGATCGAATCCCGCTGAGGTTAAAGGTAAGTTATTAATTTTTCCAAATATTTTATTTTTCTAAGGTTGCCCTAGGAGAGATAAGGTTTGTGGTGCATGTTGTGAAAAGGAAATATTTTTGGTGATTTTCCTTTTAGAAGTATATCATATTATATATCGTTGGAAAGCTTATTTTGAGGGCTATTTGATTATTTTTTTTAGAAGGAGAAATAAGGTGTACATAAAGAGATATTTTTGTTTTTGTAAAAGGGTTCAAGTGAAGGTTGTTTTGTTCTTTTCAAAGTGTGTTGAGTGTGGCAGATTTTCCAAAGGGGTTTCTTCATCTTCATAAAAGGTATGGGCACATTCTCCTATTGATTGTCTATGGTGGTTGATTTCTGAAATATCATTGGAGGGAAAAGGATTGTTTGTGGTTTCCTTTTCGAAAGTGGTTGATTGAATGCTTCAAGGTTTTCTGAATTGAGAGTTGTGTTTAAACCTTGTTTTATAAGCATAGTTGTTGAAGCCCATTGGTTGTGAAAGAACATGAGTTAGAAAAGAACATGAGTATCATTGTTATGTGAGATGTGTGGTTGAGCATTGTTGGAAACATTTGAGTTGGTTTACATATTGGAGTGGTGCTGTGGGGAGGAAAGTTGAGTTGAGTTGAGATTGAGCCTAGAACATATTGAGTCTCTAACAATTCTCTTTATGCTTCTATGAGTTGATTTGAGTTGAGTTGAGTTGAGATCATTGTGGATCATTGTTGTCATCCATTGAAGAGTACATTGTCATTCATTATTGAGTTCATCTTTGAGCTTTGCCTTGATAGATTTGTGGATGAGATTTGAGTGCTACTTGAGCATGATTGATTGAGCCTTTGAGAAGGCATTTGTGGATAATTTTGAGAAAGCTTTGTGGATAGTTTTGGGGCAGATTTGTGGGCAGATTTATGGATATATTTTGGGCAAGTTCTTGTGAGCTTCTAGATGAATTCTTAGTGAGCTTTTGTAGCGTTTTGGGCAAGTTCTTGGTGAGCTTGCTAGAGCATATTTGGACAAGTTCTTAGTGAGCTTGTTGGAGCAATTTTGGGCAAGTTCTTGGTGAGCTTGCTAGAGTAGATTTGGACAAGTTTTGTGTGAGCTTGTTATTCATTTTTGGACAAGTTCTATGTGAGCTTGTTATTCAGATTTGGACAAGTTATGTGTGAGCTTGTTATTCAGCTTTGGACAAGTTCTATGTGAGCTTGTTATTCAGATTTGGACAAGTTCTGTGTGAACTTGTTATTGCCTAGCTTTGAGCAGATCAAAGAAATCATTGTATTGGATATTTCTGTGTGAAATATTATAAGGATATCAGCTTGTGGAGTACCCCACATTGGGGGAACCACGTTAAATCTTGTGTCTCAATTGTGTGTGGTGACTTGTGCTCTTGCTTACTACTGCTATCTGAGTTATTAATGCACATTGCTATATTTGGTTATTGCAATTAAGGACATTAATTGATATTGATTTGGAAAGAAAGTAAAAAGTGGTCTTATACTGTTCACCCCCCTCTCAGTATAAGCTTGTGTTCTTACATTGATTTAATACCATCAAAGAACCAAAGGGAAGGAAGGATAATAAATGAATCGAATGGAAGCAAAGAATAGATATTTGCATCTTACATTGATTTACTTATGCTCCATAGACTAGAATTGTGGGGAGATATCCCCAATGCAATTAATGTGATACATTTTGAGTAGGAAAGGCTTATTATGCAAGTGACGATGAGGTAATTGTTATTGGGTTAATGAAAGTAATTTTACTATATTTCTGTATTTGGTTATGTCATGTAGTAGATTCTATTTTAGAGTGAAGCTTGCTTTATTTTATCTATTATTGTTTGATTTCTTTCTAATGTGGTAGCATCTAGACGTAGTATTGTTTGATTGCTTGATGATAGGGAATATAGTGTAGAGTTCTAGGGTGAACTCAGAGGTAACCTAAGGGAATTGAGAACCCCTTAGGGTGAACGTAGGTGACCTAAGGGAATTGAGACCCCCTTAGGGAGATAGAGGACTAAGTGAGAAGAGATTACATCTAAGTTAAGATAGCTCATCATGGAGACAATATATATAGCTTAAATTATGGTACTCATAGCATACCTACACATAAGGATTTGTGTATGGTATGGATATGCGTATACACCTTTAATGGACTAAGGGTGATAGTTCTAGCTCATCAAGGATGATGAAATAGATGGACTTATCCATAGTAGCACATTATACACCTACACATATGGCTTTGTGTTAGGGTACTTCATGAGATGTAACTTCTAGGGAAACTTAGGAGATTGAAACTTTAGAATATTCTAGAAGGTTAGGGGTTCATGAAGGGTTCATGTACCTCTCTCCTTAGTAAAAAAAACATTTTCTATTTTTTATATTTTTTTGTTTGTGTGTTTTTGGGCCGTTACATTTGGTATTAGAGATCTAGGTATGAGGTTATAGAGCTTCTATGTGTGCTAAAGGGAAATTAGATGCATCCAATGAAGGATTTCATATGTTGCTAATGTTGGAATGATCACCCCAATTTCTAGAATCTAACGAGAATGAGCCCAAGGAAGTGTGGAGTGTCAGGATGCCTTAGTATGGGCTTTGGTATCGATGATGTTTCCCAACCTGGGGTATTGCCCTAGCTAGGTTTTTGATTCATATAGCAAGAGAACTTTGTATTATGGCTTGATTAGAGATACATATTAAGATGAAATTGTAATCTAATCCTATTTCTTGGATGGAATCAGGTTAAGATGCCACATAAGACCAGAAGAATGAGGCCTATACCTTGAAAAACTCAACAAAGTAATTTTGAAGAAGAAAACTAGGATGAAAAACCAACAAACCGAAATAGGGAAAGAGAAGACCTCATCGCTACTATCACTGCTATGCAGTATTAGATAAGACAGTTGCTCAAAATAGTTGCAAATCAGAATTTGCAAGTTTGAGGCTTAAAGGTTGGCCTAGATAATGGAATTTATTTATAACGAGTACAAGATAAAGTATTAGCAGAAAAGGAAACAACTAGGGACATGAAAAATATTAGTATCTCAAAGTTTTATGGAGAAGGTGATGGGGATGTAGCGGAAGCATGGCTGAGAGAGGCATATATTTATTTTAGGATAAAAGGCTACTCATCTGGAACCCAGATACTTCAGGCTATGATTAACATAGAAGGGAATACTATAGAGTGGTGGGAAAACTACTATGAGGAAACTAAGATTGAACCCATTGATACTCCATGAAAAGAATTTATAAACATCTTCAAAAAGAGATTTCTAATAGAGCATTTTTATGCCCTAAAATTTGAAGAATTTGCTAGTGTTAGATAAGGAACTAGCATAGTAGAAGTGTACTATAAGAAGTTGGTAAGAATATTCAAACATGTAACTATTTATAATGAGAAAATATGAGTTCATAAGTTCATCCTTGGATTGGAATCTAGATTAAGGCACAATGTGGAGATGCAGGAGCCCAAATCACTACAAAAGGCATATGACCTAGGAAAGAAAGAAGAGTCACACTTCTGTTATAAGTATGATGCTCTAACCAAGCAAGCATAACAATAACTAAAGAAAATGAATAGTAATGGGAGGCTGAGAAAGAGAAAAAGACCAAGAATCCCCAAAATCCAGAGAAGAAACCATACGAGAATAAGAATAAGTTCAAGAAGAAATTTCGTAAGTACAACAAGCCCAAAAATATGAAACCTCAGCACCAAAAGTCTCATGCTCCAAATTCAGTAGTTAAGAATGGGAATGAGAAACCTGATAAATAGCAAGTACCCAAGGAAGGGTGCTATAATTTTTGAGGATCTCATTACTATAATTAGTGTCCATATTGAGTAGGGACTAGCTCAACTAGTACAAAAGGGAAGGAACCAAAACATCGTATCTATGCCGCAATTGGGAAGCAGAAGCTAGAGGGACAAGCCACCCCATTACTTGTGAAAAATAAGATTTTCAATAAGCAAGTAAACATTTTAATAGATAGTGGAGCCACTAACAACTTTATTTCATCTAGTCTAGCAAGGACTATGTCGAAAAGGCTTGGGTATTTGGCTCAATGGTGGAAGGTTGAGTACGATTTTGGGTAAACCTATTTGGTAAACCAATGTTATCCTATGGTAGAAGTTACTCTATTTGAAGGGACTACAAAATGTTGTTTATATGTAGCTCCCCTACACGCCTTTAATATGATTCTGGGGATGGATTAGCTACAGGATCATAAAGCCTTAGTCAATTTCCAAGACCAATGGATTGAGTATTCAAAGAAAGGCAGAGAGAGACTAAGAGTTCATAGTGATCAAGGGGCTTTTGAACCTCAAATGTTGTCCGCTATGCAATTGGAAAAGGCCCTAAAGAGAGGAGGGATAGTGTATGTGGTAAAAATCAATGAGGTGGATGATCAATAGAAAGAAAAAATACTAGGACAACATCCAATCCTATAGGATTTTCAAGATGTATTTCTAGAGGACCTACTTGGGTTAGCTCTTGTACGGGAATTTGATTTTACAATTGAACTTATGACCAGATTTGAACTTATTCATAGATATCCATATAGAATGAATCCTACTGAAATGCATGAATTGAAGGTTCAATTACAAGGGTTATTAGAAAAGGGTTTGATAAAACAAAGTGTATCACCATGGGGTACATTGGTTCTGTTTGTGAAAAAGAAGGATGGTTTACTAAGACTATGTATTGATTATAAAATTCTAAATAGGTCTACAATAAAGAATCAATATTATTTACCTAGGATTGAAGATTTATTCGATCAACTGAAGGATGCCAAGTTGTTTACCAAGATTGATATGAGGTCAAGGTATCACCAATTAAGAATTTGTGAGGAAGATACCCATAAAATAACATTTAATACTAGGTATGTGCATTATGAGTTTATGGTTCTACCCTTTTTACTGACTAATGTCCCAACCACTTTCATGAATCTAATTAATAGTGTGTTCTAGAGACACTTAGACTATTTTGTATGGACATGCAAGAATTCTAGAATTCATAAACTCCAAGAACTTGCTTCCTCTAAATCCTTCTTAGATCCATTGAATGTATTTTTTATTAATGAAATTACCCTAGAATCTTGGTACACCGATATTTTTAAATTTCTACAGAATGGGAATTTTCCTGAAGGACTAGATAGAAATAAATGTAGGTTACTACGTAAGCGAGTTGTTCGCTTTGTAATTGTTGGTAATACTTTGTATAGAAGATCTTTTGAGGGTATCCTTTTGATATGTATCAGTGAAGAAGAGTATAATAAAGTCTTAAGTGAAGCCCGTGATGGATCTTGTGGTGGAAATTTTAGTGGAAGTTCCATTGCCAAAAAGTTCCTTAGAATGAGATATTTTTGGCCTTCCATGGAAAAGGGTGCCAATGATTATGTGCGTAATTGTGACAAGTGTCAAAGACATGCTGACCTTGTTCACGTTCTTGCTCAGGACCTCCAAGCCATAGCTTCTCTTTGTCCCTTCTCTAAGTGGGGTTTATATTTTATTGGTAAAATCAATCCTATCTCATATGATCGTCATAAGTTCATAATAACAACAACAAAATATTTCAAAAAATGGGCAGAAGCTATACCTTTAGCTTCTTGCATAGGTGTGCAAGTTTCTAAATTTATTTTCAATCAAATCATTTGTAGATTTGGAATTCCATATGATCTCATATCTGACAATGGTACATGTTTTAAGAACAAAGATGTTAATAAATTATGTCAAAAATATAAACTACAACATAGATGGTCTACTCCTTACTATCCACAAGGAAATAGCCAAGCCGAAGTATGTAATAAAATATTGATCAAAATCCTAAAAATATTAGTCAATAAAACAAGCTGTGACTAGCATATACAATTATATCCCACCTTATGGGCTTATCGAACTAGTGTTCGTACTCCCACAGGTGCTTCACCATTTGTCTTGGTGTATGGTACCAAAGTAGTTTTTCCATTTGAATTAGAAGTTCCTTCTTTAGCTCTTTTACTTCAAGATGCTGAAGTAGGAGATGAATATCGTGCTGGAAAATTAAGTCAGTTGGAACTTTTAGATGAAAAACACATTTATGCTTTAGAGCACCTTCGTTCATACCAAAAAAAAAAATATATATCATATGCAAATAAAGTCCATAATAGATCATTTGAATTTGGATATTTAGTCTTAAAAGAAAATTAAAAAAATACTAATGCAAAAAAATACCTTAAAGGAAAATTCGAACCAAATTGGCTTGGACCATTTATCATCACTGCCAAATTTGGATCAGGTGCATATATATTGGCTACCTTGGATGGAAAATATCTCAAGGAATCCATGAATATTATGCATTTGAAAAGATATTATGCATAGAGCCAAAAGTCTCATCATTGTACATAGTTGTAAATATTTTTCTCATGCATTTCAATATATCATCAAAAATAACCAAAAAAAAATTACAAAATCCCAAAATTTCCAAAAATATTTCAAAGCATTATTAGATTTTTATCTTTGTACCTATTATTTACTAAGATTGCAAGTTATATTTTCATTTATTTTAGATTAATTCAAAGGGCATCTTGAACCATACACTAAAATTCACATAGTTAATAAGTTTTATATTTTTTTATTTTTTATTATAAATATCTCTTGTATCAAAGATCACTATTAAACTAAATAATATTTTGAGTTTTGGGAAATAATATTGCTACTTCTTAAACCAAGTACACTTTTACACATTAAAATTATTTGTTGTAAATTCGAAAAATGATACTACATAGTAGTCTTAGTCTCTTGAGCAAAAAGTTTCCCCTTCTATCCTATCATGCGCATGGTCTAGAAGTTTTTAGAATTGGAAAAAGGACAAGATCACCCCTACCCAAATAAAAATCGCTTGCTCTACAACAAATACAAGAAAGTATCCCAAAAGAAAAATCAAGAAAAAAAAAAGAGAATGAAAAGAGAAAAATAAAAGCAATAAAATCCCCTTGTTAAAAAAAAAATGAAAAAAATCCCTACCCCTTGAAAGTGAAGAAAATAAAGGTGAATGAGTTTGAATCCCTGTAATTCTCAATTATTCAAAAATCATGAGGTAAGCCCCATAACAAGTGATTTGTGCCCAACTCACTTGGCCTTGGGTAATTTATTTTTGCATGGTGACATATCTGTCACATTAGCGATCTTATTTTCTACAAACCTATGTTCACTTGTGGATTAGCTAGCTTTCGATAACTTGAATTACATAGTAGTCTGGTATGGTTTTTCATGTACAAAATCATGGTTAGTAAATCTTTCTATAAAGTGACACTGCTTAGTAAATCTTAATACATTAAGTGAAAAGATTCCCTAGTTATCATATCATGTGCATGGTCTAGAATACTAAGAAAATGGAAAAAGGACAAGTTCCTCCCTACTCGAATGAAATCCCTTGCCCCACGTCTAATCTATATCCCAAAAAATAAAAAGAAAGAAAAAGCAGAAATCAAAGAAAAATGTTCCAAAGCAATAAAATCCCCTTGTTCTAAAAAGGACAAGAAATACCTATCCAAAAATTTGAAGAAAAGAAGGGAGTATTGAACTTGAATCCCTGGAATTTCTTAGTTATTCTAAAACCATGAGGTAAACCCCATAACAAGTGATTTATACCCAACTTTATTGACATTGGGTAATTCCTTTCACATGGTGATATGTTTGTCACATTAGAAAACTTATTTTGTACAGAACAATGTCTGCTTATGGATCATCTAGATTTTGGTAATATGATTTACATAGTAGTTCAATACCAATGCATACACAAAATCATGGTCAAATGAACTCTTCACTTGCACACACATTGGTTCATTCAAAGTTTGCTTTATCATTACCTTACTCAAAATTGGTAAATTAACCTTAAAAATCACTCACATTTGAACTCGAGAAATTTTGTATCATCATGACAATCCAAAAAAATAATGACTTCACTTTTCACACACTGGTTCTAGATAAATTTTGAATTTGTCTTAGAAATAAGTTAAAATATTTCTTTGAAAAGATAATCAATTTCAATTCTTTACATTAATTCATACAAATTATTTTATCATCATAGCACAATAATTTATTGCAACTATATCTATTACAAAATCAAAATTTATATCATCAATAAATTTTTATTTTATTTTTGCAATGATGGTATTATTCTTAAGTTATTAGGAATTCTTTGCCTAGCGCAAATCATCTTTCAAAATTTTCATGCCAAATCAATAAATTTTCATAAAAAATTATTAAAAACATTGTTCAAAAACAACATCAAACATATTATTTTTACCACAAAATCCTTAATATTATTCTTAAGAAAATGACCATTTTAGCAATATCAAAACATTCCTCACAAACAGGATTAGCTTCGTGACTTAGAAAGATTTTAACTCCACCAACAGTCACATAACAACATAACATCCTTCGAGGTATATTGCTAAAATCCATCAAAAGTTATCATCACTCCAAAAAATCCATTTTTCAAAACACATTCATATATCAAATAATTTTACTTATTTTACTTACTCAAGCATGATTAATGACATCTTATCATTCAAAAATTAAAATGCAAAATTAAACAAAACACATGAAGTCACATAAGAGAAAAAATATCTATATATATATATCATTAGAAAATATACATATACAATATAAAGTTAACTAATATGCCACAATATCTATAATCAACATACTCAGTCATCGAAAATATAAAGAGTCAACTAGGCCATCCCTAGACCCCCCTAGAACATCTAGAGCTCTGAGCATCGTCATCTCCACCAGGGGCTCGTGGTACTATGAATCCTCCTACTTCGGTAGTAGTAGCCATCCTGGTAGTCGAGTGTGATCTCGAGTGACTCAAGAAAGTCAAAGGCTTGTACATAGCAATAAGTGGCTATCTATGCTCCTCAAGAACTGCTATAAAGTTAGGGTTTGATAGAAAGTTTTTTGCCTAGTAGCCCTAGCTAATGCATCCCCTGAGCTGCCACTCACCTAAGAAGACGTAGGAACAAAATTTGTAACTCACTGAGTTGCAATTATCTGCTATAATTATGCCCTAGCCTGTGCTAACTCTGCCTCGAGCCTCTAGAGACTCGATATTAATATTCTTAGAGGTATTCTCCCCTTGTAGCCGAGCAACCTCAACTCACAGAGTTGCCATATTGCTACTCTCCCAAATATCAAGCACTTTACCCTTCCTGAGAAAATTAGATCCAATATCCTAGTGAAGAGGAGGCCTCATCCTCTCCTCCTCTTTCTGTCTCCCCTCCTCTACCCTTGAGCACCTCTCTTTTTGGGTGCTCAGCTAAGCCAAGTGGCCTCCTCTAGTCTAATCCCTCTCTCGTATAGGGGAATCTTGTCCTCCTCCTACATACCAATCAATAACACACCACTGTTGCACTTCCCTCTCTACAACATCATAGATTAGACCCCTTTGTATGGTAACTCATGTAGCTCAAGTAATGGCATATGAAGCCTAGTATCCATCGTCGACACCTGTATCATCCTTGCAGTCATGGATACCACATCATCATCAAGCTAAGGATCCAAGAACCTACTCATATTCGAAGAACCGCTAACCATCATGGTATCCCATATAAACTAGGCGAAGGTAAAGTCTCTCATCATTGGAATACCCTATCGGAGACCAAACTGGTGAAGAACCTAATCCACTCTATGTAGCTCCATATCTCCTCACTCCATCCATATCCATATGACTTGTCTCACTTGATCCAACTCATGCTCATCATCCCTCCATCCTGGATGCACCCTCCAAGGCCTCCATATAATACTATTAGTTGTCAGGTCATCTATCAACTTACGAGTTGTAGCTAAATCTATCCACCTCTTAAGTCCTCTGCATAACCACTAGTAGAAGACCCTCGACCTCTCTGCATCCACACCTCTAAGAGGAAGTCCCATAGGTCTCCTAACAATAATGTGTTCCCAACACCAGACCTAAAGAAAGGATGTCAACACTAAGGCTGCTCCTCTCCTGTATACGACCTTAAATAAGGTCCTGTAAAGCCTGCATAATATGAATGGACCCCATGCAAATCAAATATCTTGGTCCCTCATATCTGCAATAACTTCTCTTAAAAACCACATAAGGCGACAACCACTCTAATGAAATAATAAAAACCCAACCACCACCCCAAAAAGTGCAACCATAAAATGAGACATACCCCGTGTCTCCCATAATCTCTCAATATTAACTCCACCTGACTCCAAGATAAAGTTAGGGTCTCATGATAATTTGTGCATTGATTGGCCTTGATTGCTAGTCGCAACGATGTACATCCTTCTAATAGATACCCTAAGTATCCTCCAGATATCCTCCAATGTCAGATCCATCTCCCCTATGGGTAATTGGAAGTAAGACAACCCCAGATACCATATCTCTGCCAACACCGTCAAGAGGCACATATCTGTAGGGATTTGTAGAATTTTTGCCACATGGCTCAAACCAACCTTCTCTAGAGTATCATTTTTGGCATTAGTCAGGGCATCCAAATCTGCCCTGAGACCCCCATATTTCCATTCCTTGCTTTTTAGCACCAGTCTCTGTAGACACAAAATAAAATAAAAAATCAAAACAAATTCCAAGTTAGTAAACAACTAGATTTTTTTGAAACTTGTAACAAAATCATCCCTAATTTGTGATATTTTGCCTCAATCAACGATATCATCTTGAATTTGACGATACTATCATAGATAGTATTGTCCCTATTTTGGCATTATCGTCCCTATTTTGATATTATCACCTCAAAAGATGCTGCCAAAAATGAGACGATTTTACCAATATCAGGATGATTTTGTAAAAACCGCCTCAATATTATCGACATGATGCAAACACGGTAGCCGTACCCTCCAAAAATTCTAAAATTTCATAAAAAAATTCAAAAATAAGATAAAAATAAAAGCAAATATCAGTTTCAAACCCTTACCATATTCTCCTTCGCACTACATCCACTTGATGTTCAACCCCCACCATTTACTTCTCCCCAGAGCTAAAAATAAAGAATGTGAATAATAAAAATGAATTAACTTTTTCCCCTACTTTTCTAGTTTTATTAAAAATCACCTTAAAATATGCAATTTTCGAGTTTTTACCAAAACTTGCAATTTGGCACAAAACTCGAAGGAGGCACCATACATAAAATAGTTTAACAAGCCAACTCGAAATTGTCAACAAAAACTTGCAATAAATTTTTGCTTTCTCGAAAAGTGTGCCATATGTTCTTTAACGCATTTTTCTTTGAAAAATTCACTAAAGAGGGGGCAAAATGTAATAGGGTAAAAATGACACATAAATTTACTGAAGTTTAAAAAAAATTGAAAAATCAACCAAAATAGCCCAAAAACTATTTGCCTTGATTTTTATGCCCAAAATACATGTTGTTGCAATCGTGCGATGATATCATCTCTAACTGTATGTAATCATACGGAATTGCCATACGAAATCGTTTGGACGTTTTTGTCCAAAACTAAAATCTTCCCAGTTTGATAAGAAGACAAAATTAGTTGCAACTACCCTGGTTATCTTAGGATAAGCATGTAGATGTTATGGTTTTGAAATCTATCGAGATCCTCCAGAATAGGAAGAATCATAACCCCCAACAAGTTTCTAAGACTATTTAATCTAAGGTATTTTCTCATAATTCCCTTAGCTGGTTGACTTCTTCAATCCATGAGAGCATCAGTCAATGAAGTGATTAGAACTTTCATATTGCATCACATTTTCATTATTTTATTACAGGTTTCAACTATACATCATCATAGAGTGTATGAAATCACTTGAAAATATTTCATCAAATTGGAGACGATATCACTATAGATTAGAGACGATTATTTTCGATTGGAGATGATTTTGTCATCAACCCACTTGGGGGAAATTGCACAGTTTTGTTTGCACTTTCCTACCTTGATCTTGATCAACATTATACTAAATCATTAAATTTACATATTACATCTGGTGTTCACCTTCATTTTGTTTTAATTTGTATAGTGTTATCATTAGGGATCATGGCATTATATTAGTTAAATTCATCACAAGTCATTCTGTGAAGCATTCTATATTATAATTCCATTTTTTGATTCATATTCATAATCAAGTCATTGCACATTATTTTCATTTTGTTAGCAAATTGTGTTGTTGTAGGTCTTTAACAAAATTATCGTAAACAATTTTATCTTATTACAAATGATTATGTTCGATTGTAGATGATTCTGTTCAATAACAAATGATTATATTCGATTGCAAACTATTTAAGTAAATTGTAGATAATTATGTGAAATCACAGATGATCTGGACTACAACAAGTGACAAAAACTTTATAAAACATCTAGATTCATATAAAAATTTCAAAAATACTTTCAAATAATGCATATTAGTTTGTATTCTACTTTTAATTGTTTATTGTTTGCATTGAAAGATAAATTGCATATAGTTTTAGATTAGTTGCATTTGGCTAACCTGTTGGCAATTTTGGGTTTGAGATCCTAGCTTCTTGTCTATGAGTTGTCATTGATGTCAAAAGGAAATGGCATTAATGTTAAGAGGATGTGTTGGCTTCAAAGGTGGAAGATTCCAAGAGAATCTTTTTAAGAGAATCTGGAGAGATTCCATTGGCAAGGGTTTTTCATTAAAACCAAACCGGTTGTTATTAAAACCAAGTTAAATGGTTTTTATTAAAACCAATGGAGGTTCTCTTTATTATTTATTTAATTATTATTTAAAACCCTTCAAGGTTTTAATTAATTAATTATTTAATTAATTAAGGGAGAAATTATTTTTAATTTATTAAAAATACTTAAAATGTTTTAAAACCTTTTTTTCTTAATTTATTAAAATTATTTAAGATTTTTTAAACCCTTTTTGAAAATACTTTTGATTAATTTCGAAATGGTCTTTATTTTCGTCGATGTTAAGGTGTCTTTGAAGAGACTATTTATTCTCCAACTCCTAAGGTTGGAAGGCTAATCAATTTGAGATTCCCCGAATGCAATTTACAGTGTTTGTGCTCTGTATTCGCTACGATCAAAGGAAGACTTAGAAGCACGTGCGGTTGAAAAGTCTTCGAGAGTTTTTTTGAGGGTGAAGTGGAGGGAAGTTCACTTGTGAAATTCGTAGCCCACGTGGGCTAGTGGCAGCGAAGGCTACTGTTGGGCGCTACATTGGCGGAGGTCGCCGTTTCGAGTCTCGCGGGGGTGCTTTGCTAGAGTAACACACGTTTTTATTAAAACGTCTTTATGCCATGAAATTCGGAGTTTCTTGGACAGCGATTTATAAGCTTGAAGGTTCAATTATCTTCTACTCCAATAAGGTATGTGCACATTCTTCTTATGAGTATGATTGGTGTGTGTTTTCTAAAATAAGGTTGGAGTGAAAAGGTATTCTACTAGGTATCCTTTGGCTAGGTGTAAATCCTATTTTTTGGTTTGTTGAAGACTATTTATGCATTGTTATCCTTAAGGAGAGTTTTTGGTAAATGCATAATTTTTGGTTTGAGATAGTGGAAGCTTTCTGCACTAGGGTTTATATTTGTGAGTCTAGCTACTTGCATTGAGTTGGTGGAACCTTTGGTTGGCTGTTTTGAGTTTGATGGTTGAGTTGCTTCAATAGAGTTTTTTTGATCAAGTTATTGCCTTACTTGATTCATGATATTGGGTTTACTCCATTGAGTTGATTTGAGCAAGTTATTATTTGCATTTGATGATATTGTGTTGGTGGCTATTTTGTTCAAATATCTTTGGAGGGAAAAGGATTTCTACTTGTTTCCTTTTCTTGTGATGATTGGTTGAATGCTTCAAGGTTGATGTTGAGTTGAATGGTGTTGGTTGACTAAACCTTGTTTGATGAGCATTGTTGTTGAAACCCTAATTGATGGTGAAAAGAACATGAGTATCATTGTTATGTGATTCTTTGCATAGTTGGCAATTGTTGGGGTTTCATGTTCTTGAAAGAAAACATTCTATCCTATCCATTTCAGATATTGAGTTGAGTTTTCAGATTTGAGATTGAGATTGAGCTGAGTTGATTTGAGTTGAGTTTTGAGATTGGGATTTGAGTATAGAACATATTGAGTCTCTAACAATTCTCTTTATGCTTCTATGAGTTTGACAAATCACATTGGGTCTCTAACAATTCAGTTTGTGATTTCCTACTAAGAAAGTTTTTCTTGGTGAGCTTGCCGAGTTTTTGGACAGGTTCCAGTGGGAACATATGAGCAGTTTTTGGACAGGTTTCGATGGGGACTTGTGAGAAAATTTTGATAGGTCCTAGCAGAGGACTTGTGAGCTGAGTTTGATAGTTATAGTAGAGAACTTGAGGATAGAGGTGCATTGGTTCTATGAGAAGAACCTGAGGATAGATTTGGCAAGTCTTTGAGAAGGCTTGTATGCAGAGGATTGATTTGTTCAAGAGTTGGACAGATCTGACAGACAGAGGAAGACTTGTACTAGACTGAATGACTATATTTGGTACAGGTTGCTAAGCTGTTGTGGACATGATCATAGAAGGCAAATGTCTCTTAGGCTAAGCATTTAGGATAGGAGGTCTTCGGTGGAAAGGAGTTCCACATGTTGGCAAGAGGTAGAGGCAGTTGATCTTCTAAGGGATCATTTCCAGAGAAGAGGGGAAGGTATCTCCTTTGGGACGAGGCTCATAAACATTGTAATTAGGAAGGATTCCCAAAGAACTTTGAGATAACTTTTAGAGAAATTTTTTTGTGGATGTAGCCCAACCATTTTGGGTGAACCACGTTAAAAATGGGTCTTCAATGTGTGATGCTTTCTGTCTTGATTAATGTTGTGTTGATGCCATTGCTATCTAAAATTAAAATTATTAATTGGTTAAGTCTTATACTGTTCACCCCCCCTCTTAGTATAAGTCCATGTTCTTCATAACACAGGTGTATGTTTGCTTTGAAATAAAATGAACACATCAAAAAAAATCCCAAACCTAGGCTTTGAGACTGCCATAAAATGTTTCCTAGTGAACCCTAAATAATTCTTCAAAAAATCACCATATATAGAAGGTACAATTAAGTATCTCTCTTTTGAGGTGTAGACCACTCATTATCCTGTTCCCCACTAAGACACAGATCCATTAGCCTTGAGGAATAGAATGCGAGAATTTTTGGGCTATAGTTATAATACTATTATATGGTCATCATGTAGCATGAGTGGGACATTTTCAATCCCATATAATCAATTACACAAATAAACATACATCTTAAATATCTTAATTTTTTATGTAAAAAGATACCATGGGACAAGCATAAGGTAAATTAAAGGGTTGGTGAGGACTAGATTTTGTCTTCATAATAAGGTAAAGACCAAAAAGTAAACAAAAGGAATTTTCCATTAAATGGAATTAGTTCAACCTATTAACTCCCCTAACTTTCAAAGAGATCCAGGTTTGAATCTTGTCAATAATACATGTATATTAATCAAGTTGTAAAAGTATTATATTATTATGATGTAGTACAAGTAAGACATGTTTCAATCCTATAAAACCAATTTAAAAAATAAAAAGTATTTCTAAATTAAGTATGGTCTCTAGTTTAAATTGCACTTTCAAAGATCAAACATGGACCCTTCCATAATTCTCCCTTAAAAGTCAATATTTACTTTTTATTAGTAAGATGTCCAAATTCAAAGAGACTTTTTTTTGTAAATGAAGTTAAAAAAAATTGTTTCCTCTTTGTAAGTGGGATAGGGTTTGCAAAGAAAAGAATATTGGAGAGGTGGGCTTGCATATTGCATATTTATGAGTTTATCCTTAGGAACAAAACTTGACTAGATGTTGTTTAAATATTAAGAAAATAGTTGGGTGAAAATGTTAAGAGAAAAATAAACCTATGTAAACTTAAATTTAAAAGTACTGAGGAGAAGCACAATAGTTCTTTAGAATATCCAAAGTTTAAACCGTGGTGTGTGTGGTTGTGTGTTACATTCCCTATTGATAAGCTCAACTATTCCCCTTATGAGAGGTCATTGTAGTATGGGGATGCCCAGCCCTGAGCATTAGTCATAGGGGTTTCTTACACTAACCAAATCTAAAAATAAAAATAAAATAAAAACAAATGTTAATACAAAAATATATAGATTCTCTTGATGCAATGAAATTATTTAGGAAATGAACCCTACCAAAACATCACCAACATGGAAATTCATATCCAATAGTTTACAATTAATCAAGAAGTATATTAGATGGTTGGTCAATGAGGGGATTGTACATATATTTTATGTAATGCTTGGTTAAATATTTTTTTATCTAATGCTTGGTTAAAGCCGTATCCTCTTATATCTTATTCACAATAAAATCCATTGGATCATACATGTCTAGCTTTTATTTAAACCTTATTCTCTTATCTCTTATTCATAATGGTAACCATTGGATCATACATGTATAGCCTATAAAGGTCCTTGTTTTTTTATAGTAAAATATTTTAATTATTTATTAAAATATTAAAGAGTAAACCTTTTTCTAGCTAATAATTTCATAAGCTATTTTAATGCTATGCTAATTTATCAAAGTATTTAGCAATTCAGGAAACAACATTCTTTATAAAAGTATTTTAATAAGTATAAGTGGTTTCATTAATTATGAAGCTACCAAAGATTAGATATAATTTTATTATAATATTTTTTAATATAATTATAAATTATTTATAAATAAAAATAATAATTATTTTTAATTTAAATGTACTATTTAATAGGTTATATGTGGCTTCTACTAGGGGCCACTCCCATCAAAATATCAAAATATTATATTTGTTGTACTATAAATTTTTATCAGAATTTTTTAATTTATTTTTTCTATTAAATATATTCTTCAACATCCTCAAAGTGTGCTATGTTTTCACAGTAAAATCATTGATATATTTTTTATTAAGACGTAAAATCTCACTTGGCCAGTTGCCTTCTTAAATTTGAATTTAAAATAAACAAATATTAACACCATAATTCACTAATTTATTTACTACTCAATTTCCTTCTCTATAAATATGCTCACACTGCTAGGAGATTCCCTCTATTAATAGATAATGAAATCAACAATAATATTATTTTTTATCCAATCTCCACATCCATTTTTGTTAATAGCGATGATAATTTGTGAGTTGTCTTCAATTGAAATATATTTCCATCCCTTTTTTGTTACAATTTTAATCATTGTAAGTGCTCTAGCCTATGCATAGTTATTAGTTGAAGTTCCATATGATTCTAAATAAGTGATGAGAATTTTACCTTCACTATTTCTAAAAACACCACCTCCACTAACTTTTATTTGAATTCCTTTAGAAGCACCATAAAAATTAATTTTGATAGACCCAATTTTTGGACATTTTCATTTTACCATAGATCGAAGTAAATCCTTTGTTTTAATTTCGTTGTCACATATGAATCCTCCATGTATGTTAAATATTATAGCCAAGCTATTAGCACCTCTTTTTATGCAAGAGAGACACTATTATAGTTCCAAAATTGGGAATGATTTTGATATTTATTTTTAAATTTTTTTTATTCATTTGAAGCCATAAATTCCAAGAAATAATGGTAGGGCCAACTATTACAAGAATACATAATGCTTTAGCTTTGAAATAATTTATCCAATATTTTATCACCTCTTTCAATGTTGATGGAAATACCCAATATAATTTCGTATTAAGAAAAAAATAAACCCAAATGGTGCGAGCAAATGGACAATGAAGAAGTAAATGGTATGAAATTTCTATGTCCTCTTATTTGTAGACTATCTCTTGTAAGAATATTACTTTTAATTGATAACCAAAGAAATATTGAGACGTTAGGAAGAGCCTCTAATGACCAAACATTCTTCCAAGGAAATATTTGGGAGAAGGTGTTTTTGATTGATCTAAATCCTCATATCTGAAATTGACCGCATATCCATCATCCTTTAAATAAATTCAAAACCAACTCATCCTTTCGTGTAAAAATTAGAAAATAAAAATCTTTAAGCATCTTTTGAAGTTTGTCTGCAATTTTTTTGAGTTCCTCTCCTTCAACTAGGTTACTAAAATAAATCTATGATCTAGAGTTTTTGCTCATAATAATATAATATTTGACCTTTGGACCTTTACATGCTAGGCACGCTTGAGCCAATGGTTTATTTAGAGATAAGAGGATAAGGCTTAAACCAATCATCAAACCAAAATTTGCATATCTCCCCTCATCGACTGGCCATCTAATGTGTTTTTTTATGAATTACAAATTATCTGATATGTAGTTCCATGTTGGTGATCCTTTGGGTAGAATTATTTTCATAAATAATTTTATAGCATCAAGAGAACCTATATTTTTTGAAGTAATATTTTGTTTAATTCTTTCCTTGATCTCTAAATAATATCCACCCAAGTTTTGTTCCTAATTCCATATTCATAAGTCTGTAATTTTGCAATCCTGATGCTCCAATATTCTTTCCTTTGCAAACCTTATCCAACTTACAAATAGGAAACCTAAATTTTTTCTCACAACATTTCCAAAGAAAGTGTCTTTGAATTTTATAATTTTTTGATGCAATACCTGATGGCCATATTGAAAGTGACATCATATAAATATGAATGGATTGTACAGGAGTCATTATGAGTTGTAGCTTTCCTACCATGTTTACCAAGCAATCTTTCATTCTATCCAAAAAAAGATATCCCAATCCCCTTTTATTTTCCTTATCAGAAAAATAAATATCCAAGTAGGTTAATGGAAAATTTTCAATTTTAAATCCAAAAATATTCATAATAATTTGTTGTAATTCTAACGTAGTATTAATGAAAAATCTTGGTATTTTGAATTATTTACTAACTATCCATCAACCTTCTCATAGCATGATAATATTTATTTAAACTCCATAGACTCACTGAGTAAGGGATGGCCCAAAATAAAAGTATCATCCACAAATTGGAGATTAGATTCAAAGGGACCATTTTTTGCAACTTGAATACCCTTGATTTTTCTCGCAATTTTTGCCTTTGAAAAGGCTCTCCCTAATGCTTTAGCTAGAATAATGAATATCTAAGGAGAAATAGGATCACCTTGACGAAGTCCACAAGATGACCTAAAGTACCTATTAGGATAACCATTGATCAAAATAGAAAATTTTACAGTGTTATAACAACATTTAATCCACTCACACCAACTATATTCAAAGCCAAACATTTTGGGAATAACATGTAGAAAATTCTAGGAAACCCTGTCATATGCTTTGTTCATATCTCATTTCAAAAGCATACCTATTTTTTTTATGGAAGGAAGAGAGTGTATGGCCTATTGTGCAATAATTATACCATCAAGAATTTGTTTACCATGAACAAAGACACATTGTTCCTATGAGATAAGACACCCTAGAATGTCGTTCAACTTGTTTACCATAATTTTTGAAAAGATCCTACAAATTATATTACAAAAGGCTTATTGGATGAAAATTATCAAAATATTTTGTATTGCCTTTCTTGGGATCCAAGGTAATAAAAGTAGAATTGATATCACTTATTATAGAGTTCCATTTTTAGGTCTCTTCAAATGCATATAACATATCACTCTTCAAATTTAAATATAATATTAGTTAATAACTAACTAAACATATTCAAATATAATATCAAAAGGTATTAGCTCAATCATTTATATTCTTCAACATTCACAAAGGAGATCCAAGTTGAATTTTGTTAAGAGATACATGTATAATTTTCAAATGGTTGTAATACCACTATATAGGAATGATATAATACAACTGGGATCCATTTCTATCATATATAACCAATTAAAAAAATACAATGGAGCCATAGTTCAATGGTTGAGAAATATGGTTCTATACCTCACTCTAAGGTTCAAGTCCTAGTGGCATTAAATAGTCCAGTGTGAATAGTTGATGTAAAATAGAAAGGGAAACACTTTTAAAAACCTACTTAAAAGAATAAAGAAAAAACATATTCAAGTCTTATAAAAAAATGTTAAGTGGATATAAAAATCTAAAAAATTAAATATCTTTTCTAGTTATACTCTTTTTTTTTTAAATAAAGGGGTAAAAATTTATTGATAAAAAGTCTAGATTACAAAGTACAGATGAGCCCCCACCCAGGACTCAAATAAGCAACAAGACGCTAAATCACCAGACAAGGTCAACTCCTAAAGAAAACCAAAAAAAACAAACCACATTAAGTCTGAACATCCTTATGGATCAACTTTCGTAGGTGTTGAGAATACCTAGACGGGAGACTCTCCTAGTTATCAATACTCTGAGTATCCAATAGCTCAGAATCCCTTTTGGCCAAGTAATCAGCAACCCCATTCCATTCCCTTGGAATGTGCACAAAGGATATAAATTCAAACTCTTCACTCATTCTGAGAATCTGAATGGTCATAGAGGCCAAATGCCAATTAACATCCTCCACTCTTTTGTTGTTTAAAATATTAACCAAAATTTGAGAGTCAGACTCGCAAAGAATCCTGTGCCAGCCAAGATAAAACCCCCTTTGCAAGGCCTCAAGTATCGCCAAAGCTTCCATAAGATTGTTGGAGTGAACACCTTTATAAATGGAAAAGAAAAAACTAACCACACCAGCAAAATCTCTCCCAACACCACCAATTCCAACATGTCCAGGATTGCCCCTGGACGACCCATTAGTATTAATTTTTAAAACTCCTCTAGGGGGCAGTCTCCATCTACCCTCTCTCCTAACCTTCTTGCTAAGCTGAGGAATCCTACTAGGGCTAGAAGAATTCACACCAACCCCAAACAAACCAAGGGCCTATTGTACCTTTTCCTCCCTAGAGTCCAAATGAGGTTCCACATCACATTTAATATGGATAGTTTTTTGAACCATACACAGGATCCTTTGCCAGATCTGTTGAACAGCCAAATGACTTCCCTCAAAAATGCGTCGGTTTCGTTCAAGCCAAATCTGCCAGATGATGCAAGAAGGGCCCAAATTCCAAGCCACTTGGAGGAAGGGGGCCTTGGCTGGAGGTCTGCCCAGACTACTCCAAAACTCCACTAGGGAGAGCACATGAAAACAAGGATGGTTCCAGGCACTCCACCAACAGTGCCAAATGTCTCTGGAAAGGGAGCATTGGAAAAATAAATGAGAAGAGTCATCCTCATTCTTACCACAAAGGACACATAAAGAGGGACCCTGAAATTGCCTCTTCCTCAAGTTATCCCAAGTGAGGCATTTATTACGAGCTACCGATCCAGAGAAAAAAGTTACATTTCGGCCAAGCAAATCTATTCCACACCTTTTTCCACCATGTGACAGGGAGACTCCCAAATTTTTGCTTATCAAGAACTTGATAACCATAGGCTACAGAGTAGGTTCCCTTGGGATTAGGGTTCCAAGCCAGAATGTCTTTATCCATCAATGAAGAATAGTACCTCCTTGCAAGAATAAGAGCAAGCACCTCTCTATCCTTGTCCAATCCCCCTTGGGGCCATTCCTGCGGATCTTTCCATTTGTACATATCCATATTTCCAAAATACTAGATTTTTTTAAAGTCCTCCACATGAGACCAGCCTGCTTCCAAGAAACAAATGCTTAGGGAATGTAACCTGGGATATTGAGTCAATATAGGAGGGTGGCCATCCCAAGAATCCTCCCAAAAAAGAACATCTGATCCTCGATTGCAAATCCAAAACAAACCCTGCTTAATTAAATTAGCTCCTCTTTTCAGAGTGTCCCAGATAATAGAACCTTTCCCAACCAAACTGACTCTAGGGATATCTGCATCAGAAATACCTCTCAAGTATTTATAAGATAATATTTTAGCCCAAATATGATCTTGAGAGGTACACCATCTCCAATAAAGTTTTGCAGCCAAATCCTGCCCAGAAAGAGTTTCCTGTCGCAACCCAAGGCCTCCCTCTTGAACTGGCCTACAAATGGAATCCCATCTAACCAAACTCCATTTAGATTGATCAAGTTTTCCAGACCACAAAAACTGTCTTGACAGAGCATCCATGTCCTTGATGAAACGAGAAGGAGCTGTTTGCACAAAACATCTATAAATGGGTAAAGCTTGAATAACAGATTTTAAAAGCAATACTCTACCTGCAAAGGATAGCCATATGAAAGTCCAGTGATTTACCTTCCTTCTAAACTTATCAAGTATAGACTGCCAAGAAGATCTAAGCAGAGGATGAGATGAAATCGGGATCCCAAGATAAATGAAGGGGGGAGTCTCGACCTGGAATCTTAGAATGTGAGCAATCCTGGCTTGAATAAGAGTGCAGGTATTGAAGAAGAAAATAAAGGACTTGTCCTCATTAATAACCTGTCCAGAAGCACCAAGATATATGTCAAGAGATTGTCTAATGTTTCCAGCTTCCTTGATAGTGGCAACTCCCAACAAAGCAGTATCATCAAAAAATTGAAGGTGGGAAAGAGGTGGCAAACTATTATCCCACTTCCACCCCTGAATGAGACCATGCCTGACCTGAGACTTGAGTAATCTGCCCAACCCTTCTGCCATAATGATAAACAAATAAGGAGATAGAGGATCTCCTTGCCTCAATCCCCTTGAGGCCTTAAACAACTCCGTTGTCTCATTATTAACAAGAACAAAGAATGAGGAAGAAGAAATACAGCTCATCACCCATCTAATCCATTCCTCCTCAAAGCCAAAAGCAACAAGAACTTTTTGAAGAAAGGACCATCTAACTCTGTCATAGGCTTTTGCCATGTCCAACTTAATGAACATAGTTTTCTCCTTAGAAGTTTCCATTGATTGAATAGCTTCTGTAGAAATAACAACCCCATCCATGATTTTTCAGCCAGCAAAAAACCCACCTTGCTCCTTAGAGATGATTTTGCTCAACCATATCTTCAGCCTCTCAGCAATAATTTTTGTGATGATCTTATATACAACATTATAGAGAGCAATAGGCCTGAACATATCCAAGGAATTCGCTCCCTCTTTCTTGGGAATAAGCACCACAAAGGTAGCATTTAGGGCCCTTAGCATCTGTTTGTTCTTTTGGGACTCACGGACCACTTCCAAAAGGTCAAATTTGATTAAATCCAAAAACTCTTGATAAAAATCAATCGGGAATCCATCCGGACCCGGGGCTTTCCCCTTTTTCATCTTGAATACAACACTTTTCAGCTCCTCAAGGGAAATTGGATCCATCAAGTGCTCATTCATCTCTCTAGAAACAATCGAGGGAATACAGTTTAGAATAAGTTTTTCTTCCTCATCATCTGAGAGGGCATCCTCCTTGAAGAGAGAGGAAAAATACCTCTTAGTCTCTTCTAAAATATCCCTGAAAGAAGAAAGCAGGGCACCCTGAGAATTAACAAGAGAGGTAATCAGGTTACCAGTACGACAAGCCTTAACAGAGTTATAAAAGAAGCATGTGTTCCTATCCCATTCCTAAAGCCAATCTACTCGAGCTTTTTGTTTCCAAAAAATTTCTTCCCTCAGTTCCCATTCAGCAAGGTCTTTTATAGCCTCAGATTCCTCAACAAGAAGCTCCTCTGTGAGTCCCTGATCTCTAATCTTCCTTGAGGCTTCTTCCACCCTCCTAAGAGCTGCCAGCTTAGCCAAGGAAAGGTTCCCAAAATTTAGTCTATTCCATCTCTTCAATTTATGCTTAACAAATTGAAGTTGCTTCATAAAGGAGTACATAGCAGTGCCATGAGGAGGTTTGCCATTAGTCCACCAGCCT
This sequence comes from Wollemia nobilis, assembly GCA_028583015.1. Classification (NCBI taxonomy): domain Eukaryota; kingdom Viridiplantae; phylum Streptophyta; class Pinopsida; order Araucariales; family Araucariaceae; genus Wollemia; species Wollemia nobilis. The sequence goes on from JAQPPZ010016096.1 coordinate 6,190,098, forward strand.
CGCATGAAATCATGAAGCTTAGGATCTCGTAGCCACATAAGTTGAAACTTAAATGAGGGATTCTTTTTTAGCCCTAACTCCAAAGCAGAGAGTTTGATAGGCCAATGATCGGATCCTCTACCCTCCAGAATCACAGAACTAGCGCTTCTATTATTGCCAATCCAAAAATTAGAGATCAAAAACCTATCCAGTCTCTCTGAAATGGAATATTCCCCACATATTCTATTATGCCAGGTAAATATCCCATTATCCAGCTTGATGTTGACCAAGTTCAAGGCCCGGATATGAGCATTGAAAACATAAGAAAAAGGTTCAAGACGATCAATCCCACCACGTTTTTCCTCCAGACAAGTGATAGAATTGAAGTCTCCAGCCAAAATCCATGGATACAAGGGATCTAGACTTATCACAAAGCAGTGCAGCAGTTGTTACTGCTGACCACCCTCCACCCTCAACATTGAGGGTGTTGAGGGTGGAGGGTGGGCAGCAGTAACAAATGTGCTCCCATAAATTCACTTTACCATTGTAATCAATAGGAGCATACACGTTTGTAAGTAGGATGGTCTCACCAGATTCATTATCATGCCCGATCATCAAAATAGACCACCTGATGGAAATCCAGGTAAGAGGAGAGATCTTAACTGGATCCCATAAACAAGCAAGGCCACCAGCATATCCACATGCACCAATACACTGACATTGCCCCTTTCTCCACAACTTGGGAGCAATATTGAACAAACTATCAATAGCTAATTTAGTCTCCTAAATAAAAACCACATTCGAAGAATGAACATGAATCAAATCACGAACAACTTTTTGTCTAGGGATGTTGTTCAACCCCCTTACATTCCATGAAAGTATAATCATTTTTGGGGGTTATAAAAATGGGAGTCCAATGTTCTCACCAAACCTGACTCTACCAAAGTCTCCCCCATTAACTTAATTTTATCCTGGTCTTTCTTTCGACCCACCTTCATATTCTTATCTGAAGCATTTTTTTTAATTATTTTATGCTGCAATCCCAGCACCGTAGGAGTTTTACAGTCCATGGATGACTGCATCAGTGCCTGGGTAGGAGAGGGCATATCTAAATCTGTGTCATTTTCTAAGATAACTTCACTTCCAGGGCTAGGGCCAACCATATCACCTATACTCGGAACCAAAGCCCTCTGTTCTTCATTTAAACCCCCTATATCTGGTTCCCTTGGTTCCACCTCATGAAGAGACAACTGATTTGGTCTTGTTATATCTATAACAGGTAGCAATGTTTTAGGTATCTCCACGCACTGATCAAGATTCTCTAGAATTTCAAAACGGTTGAGCTGAGCATCTGGCTGGTTATCCTTAATGTCTCTTTTTGCCTTTCTTCCTTTGTTTCGAGGTTTTACCGTAACAAAGCCTTCCTTATCCTGATCCCCCTCCTTTATCGGGGCTTTTCCTTTATCCATATTTTCCTTTATCGGGGCTTTTCCAAGAGCATACCCAGGTTTGAATTTTATAAAACAATACATGCATAAGAGCCAAGTTGTTGTAATACCACTATGTATTCATGGTGTAATATGAATGGGACCATTTGAATCTCTTATAACCAAATTATATCTATATATCTATATATGCATGCATGTAACTAAATCTAAAAATCTAATTCATTCATAAAATTTAGAGTAATTAGTGGGAGTGAAGAGTGCCACATCCTCAACCAAGGTTCAAATCTCATGGGTGAACCTTAAAATTTTATTTTTGTCTTGTAAATGAAATAAAAAGAAGCTTTGGGACTCATTTTTGGATAGAATGAAAACTTGTTGGGCAAGTTGAAAATGTAAGTTATTAATCTTGGTGTGAAGGCTACAACTTATAAAGACTAAATTACAATCCATCCTTATTTATAAGATGTCACTTTCAAGATTGTGAGTGGGTATAGCATAAAAAATTAATAAAATTCAAAGACTTTTTTTTGGAAAGGATGTGAGAAAAAAATTGTTTCCTCTTTGTAAGTGGGATAGAGTTTGCAAAGGAAAGAATAGTGGAGAGGTCGGCTTGAAGATTGCATACTTATGAGTTTGGCCTTAGGGAAAAAACTTGGATGGATTTTGTTAAAATATTAAGAAAATAGTTGGGTGAAAGTATTAATATAAAACTATATAGGTTCTCTTTATGCAATGAAATTATTTAGGAAACAAACCATACCAAAGCGTCACCAACATGAAAATTTATATCAAGTAGTTTGCAATTGATCAAGAAATATATTAGATGGTTAGTCAATGAGGGAGATTATGCAAATTTTTGGTTTGATGCTTGGTTAAAGCCTTATTATTTTATCTATTATTCATAGTGACAACCATTTGATCATAGATGTCTAGCTTGTAAAGATCCTTGCTTTTTATTAGCAAGATATCCCAAGCCTTATTAAAATATTTTAATTTTTTATTAAAATAGTAGAGTAACATTTTTTCTAGCTAATAGTTACATTAAAAAAATTAATTCCTAGCCCATTTTAATGCTTTGCTAAGTTATTAAACTATTTAGTAATCAAGGAAACAATATTATTTATAGAATAATTTAATAAGCATAAGTGGTTTCATTAATTTTGAAGCTACCAAATATTAGATATAATTTTTTATTATTACTTTTTAATATAATTATAAATTATTTAACTATCAATAAAAATGATTCAAGTTTTTTCCTTTCTATCTATCATATTTAGATTATAATTTCTTCGCAAAGGATTAGGGCATTTTTCTAAAAAATGTCTCATATTTTAGGAACCATATATTCATGAAGGGTTATTTGATTCAACTGATTATTGCAGCAACTTGTGCAACATTTGAATAGCTTTAAAATGAGTGGTCATATGAAGGAATCCAGGCAATATTTAAGGATATACAAACATATGAAGTCAACCATATGAAACAAGGGAAGTGATAATTTTTCAAGTCAGAAAAAATGAAATTACAAATATTTGTTAGCTAGGTTTTAGATGATGGGAAGAAAAATGAAGGGTTAGGACTTCAGTAAGGTAAGAAATTTTATCTTAGCATATAATTTTTTAGCATAGTTTTTTTTCCCTTCTTTATATTAGAAATTTTGCATGTAAATTATCATAATTTTTTATCAAATATTATATTTGCTATAGGATATTTTGATAAATTTCAATATATTTTGAGTTTTAGTTTTCTTTCCATGGAATAAATTACAGTTATATCCTTAGAATCATCTCTAGTACTAGAGATTAGTGAGCACACCTAGAAGAGATTCTCATTGCTCCATAATAGGTTAATGTTTTTGTAAATTTAATGGGTATTAGCCAGGGGCTTCAACCTTAAGAAAATTGATTGATATGATTTGGAAGTCTCCAAGAGTGATTCTATCCTTTCTTACCAAAATTTTCTTCCTAACCATTTTTTATTCCAGGTAAGAAAGAGAAAATTCACTAAAAGGGGGTCCTTGGTTTATGGGAAGAGCAAGACTTCTTTATCCACTAGTATGAAGGCTTTTCACTTAAAAATATAAATTTATACCTAATACCATTACGGGTTAGGGTTTTTGGTTTACCCATTGAATTTTGTGAAATAGATACCTTAAACGCAAGAGGCAACACAAGGAGAATTTATTTAAAATATTTCACATACTAACAAATATGGATTATTGGCTATATATGCTTGGATATTGGTCATGATTGATATAAGTAAATATTTACCAAAATCAATCATTCTTATGTATGCGGATAAGATGTTGAACCAAACCATAGATTATGAAAATGTATCTTTTCTATGTATAATATGTCATGATATGGAGCATATTAAGAGTTCATGCCCTAATAAGAGCCCAACAGAATCATATCTAGAAAATTGCAAGAGAAACTTACAAATGGATATGGATGAAGATGGTTTTTAACTTCTAGAAAATAGATCCAGTGGAGACTAGTAAGGAAGGATATTGGAAGAAATACCAACTCTTTTGAGGTTTTAACGTATTAAGAAAAAATAGATAAAAACTTAGAGGACATATTACAATAGGTTCAACATATTAACAAAGAATAATCTCTTCAATATGATACTAATTTAGGGAAGAACATTATTAATGAACCTAAAGAATGTGTATTATAAAATTTTGAAGGTTGTATTGAAGTACCATGCACCATTTAGGAGAAAATAATTGGTAAATAAAATGAAGTTTTAGAAGTTAATATGCCTACCATTAATAAGGAAATACCAAAAAATCAGAAAGACAAGTCAAATGCTTTTGTAGCAGAGCCATGGGAGGATAAATATGATGGAAAGAAAAATTGTGAAAGATATTTAGGAATGGAATAATAAGACCTACTTATTATATATGAAATATAAAAAGAGGAAAAACCTCCAATTATTAGGTAAGATCTAGGGAATCAAGAGAAAACATACAGAAAGGAACACAAACTAAGTTGGTTGAACTTCTCTTTACCAAACAACAAAATGATATTGATAATGCGTAGGTGTTGTCAATAGCCCCTAATAAGATATGATTATCATATCATGGAATATAAGGGGTGATAATTCCCCCTCAAAGATAGGTGTATTAGGGACCTTTGTTTAAGTAATAAGCCTAATATTATTTATATCTAGGAAACTAAAATGATAGAAGAAGAAGTTTAAAAAAGTACGAAATTAGTATGGTCAAGATGTGAATGGGGTGCAATGGATTCTAAAGAAGTGGTAGGGGAATTCTAACTTGTTGGAATCCTTCTAGAACCTCCTGTGTAACTATTGATAAAACTAGGCATTGGTTAGCCTCTTTAGTTGCATGCTACTTTGTAGATATTCATTTCATCCTTCTCAATGTCTATGGATCTACAATGCAGTTAGGTAGATTAGAATTTTGGAGTGGGATTGAAGGTTTTATAAGAAGTAAAGACCAAGAAACATAATTTATGATCATAGGATATTTTAATGCCATGACTAAGCTCGATGAAAAATTTGGAGGAATTAGAAAATTAACCCAAAGTATGAGATATTTCTCAAAGTTTATTCAAAACAATAATCTATGGGCGGTTGAGTTTGAAGAAGACAACTATACATGGACCAACAATAGGAGAGGCTAAAACCTAATAGTAAAAAAATTAGATAGATACATACTCTCAAATCATTGGATAGATGAATGAACTTGTGCTATAATTAATACCTTAAAAAGGATTGGTTCATATCATTGTATAATAAGAGTTAAAATTATGGCAAGTGAATTAGAAATATCATATTTTAAATATGAGCATATATACGAATATAGTCCTAAATTTATTGATGTGAGCATAAATATGGATAGTTAAAGTTTTTACCTCTCTTATTAGGTTTTAGCCTCTTCTATTGTTTGTCCATGTATAGTTGTCTTTGTTTCTTTGTAGTTAAAATTTTATACCTTCATTCATAGAAGGGAAACCACAATGGAAAAAGTCATTGGGATATCTTAATGGATATCCAAATTTAATTCATAGAAAGAGTTACCCCTGATAAGGCCCCGCTTTTCAGCCTCTTAAAAAAAAAACTTTATAGAATAGTTGAAACCCAAAGAAAAGAGGATGGAGCATAGCAAAATTTGGAATTCAATTTTTGGAAAATAATTGGATAAATAAAAGGGAGAGAACAAAATATAGTATGATGATTGTAGTTGTGCAAGTATTTAGTTTAAATCTAGCTAAAAATGGTTTATTAATGTACATATTCCTTTATTTTGTTTCTTTTTTCTTTTCTTATATTGAATAGTTGCAACTCTATGAGAGTTAAACCTAGAAATTAGATTTTCCACATGTTACCTAAAAACTTAGAAACTTTAATTAGAATATTATAGAGCTTGAAATTTAATTTCATAAGATTCTATATATTTTTTAATAAATTTTATGCACAAAAACATTAAATTTTATCCATAGATACATATCTTGGAAATTTTTTTATATGGTTATTGTAAGAAACCTCTATGACCGATGCAGGGCTGAGCAGTCTCCTCCCAACCATGAACCCTCGTAAAGTCGAGAGCTATACTTATCAATAGATAATTTAAAACAAAGCCACCACACACCCACCCCCTCACACATGAACCCTCGTAAAGTCGAGAGCTATACTTATCAATAGATAATTTAAAACAAAGCCACCACACACCCACCCCCTCACACACTTGCCCATGATATCTTGGATTATTTTAATTAAAGTATCTTGGATTATTATAGATATGCCAAATTTAGACACAAACTTAGGTTTTTCCATTTATCATCGAAAAAATACTTATTTATAGGAAAGTAGTGGCTAAAATTCAAAATATGTATATCTTGGTATAGGTTTTAATAGATTCTTTTAAAAGCTATTAAAATTAATTCAATTTATTAATTCATAAATGTTAATTCAATTCAGGGCTATGCAACTCTAGGGTTTTAAATATCTATGTGACCTTGTGCAAGCCAATATTTGTCGAAGTAGGGATCTACAGCTTGGTGGAGGCCTTTTTGTGTGTAGAATATATTTGGTTGACAACCATGCTATCTTATTTTAGTTTACATGAAAGAATTTTGGGTCAAATAGAACCCTAGTTGGGGGATTGGGGAATGGATAGGAAGTTGAGAGATCCACCTCCACTATTGGTAATATGGGAGGATTTACCTATTTTTTCTCTAGGTTGTAGAGTCCTCTGGTTTGGTAGGTTTTGACCTCTTTTGACCTTGTGGCTGGTTGCAATGGTGGACAAACATGATCTCTTTACGATATCCTCTAGTTTTGCCCCTTCTTTGAGTGAATTTTAGGGGAGACCTTATGTAGTTAATTTTTTATTTTTTTTGGTGGTGGCCACAAGGGATAAACATACTGTGATCACGAGGGAACCATTACATAACATATCCGCAACATGTGAGGCGAGAGATTTGAACCTGGGCCTCTCAGCAACTAGAGAGGTTTAACTACCCACTTGCTCTCCAACTCCTCTACATGGGTGGATAAAATCCAATATCAATATTATAAGTGCACCAGTCGGGAATCAAAACTCGGGTCTGTACCATGGCAGGGTACTATTCTACCACTAGACCACTGATGCTAATGGTAGACCTTATGTAGTTATGGTTAGTGAAGACTTTTTGGTATTTTTTGTCCATTCTTACTAGTTGTAGGTTTTTGGGAGCATAATAGTCATAAAATCCAGCTCAGGCTTTCAATTTTTTTCTTTTTGAATGCTATATTCCATTCTATTTTGTGGATGTGTTTTGAAGGCTTCAAAAAAGACAAATAGTAAACCCTATGCTTGAAGATTTAGGTAGATTTGGGGTTTTTTTGGTATTTTTTGATAGATTATTTTTCTATCCTAGTTGGAGGTTTTCTCACTGGTATTTCTTTTACCAGCTATGGAGTCCTGTTTCGAGCGGTGTTTGGCGGAAGCACAGGTTTTCTAGATCCACCAATTTTTGATTAATGGGTTTTTCAATTACAATTTTCCAGGTTCTAGGAGGGTCCAGGCATTTGGACTAGATTTAGGCTTGTGCATTTTTGGGTATGTGTTTTTGGATTTCAATTCTAATTTTGAATGGTCTCACTAGGCCAAAAATCATTATCTCTATTTTTGGAATCTACCTACATAGAAGGTTTTGTGCTTGTTGAATTTTTAGATCTAGTTTTAATTTGGTTTAAAATTTTCTATTTCCAGCTGGGGTCTGATTGTTTGAGATGTAAGTGTACCTATATTCATTGGCCTAGATCTCTTGATCCAAGGTTCCCGTCATTGTAGGGAAACTTGAAATTGGTCATTAATTGTTGCTTCTATTGGCTACATTTTTATTTAATTTTCGGTGCCCTTTATTTCAAATTTAAGTTTTTAGATTCATGGTTTCCATATTGTGTAGGAAGTTCAAATTTGATTTGATAAATTGGTTTCATTTGTGGATTCATCTTGTATTGTGGATTCATTTGTGGATTCATCTTATATTATGGTCCACTTTGGTATGTTGTTGAAAATCATGGTTTACTCAAAAAAGGTTTGGGGACATTTTTAAAACCCCTTCTATAAAAGGTTTGGGGACCCTTTCAAAACCCTGTCTTCCACCAAATTAAAAAATAAAATGTTAAAGAAAAGTTTCTGAACAAAAAAATAGTTACTAAAGTTTTTAAAAATATTTTTTGAATGCAAACTTGTTTTAAAAATTCCATTTCTAATAACAATTCTTAGAGGATGTCAATGTTGTAAAGTAGAATGTGAGAGATAGAAACCTATTTAAAATTTCTCTCAAACATCCATAGACGAGTTTTAAATGATTTTTCAAAAAGAATGGCAACAACCATCCTACCAAAAGAATATTTAAGAATGAAATTCCAAACCAATCGGTTCTTATTTTAACTTATATTTCATTTAGTTTATCTTGTACTATTATAAATTTGTGAGAGTTGATTTTTATTTTATATGTTAAGTTGTGTAAAATATTGCTAAAAATACCATGAGTTTGGTGTTATATATAAGTTTGTTTTATTGGTTTGAATAACTAATGATTTGTTTTCAAATAAAAATTTATGGTACCGTGTCAAAAAAGAAATAAAAAATTATTCAAATAAAGACCAAAAATCCTTTAATATAATTGAATCAACTTGTTTTAAGTAATTCAATATTTTACTTATGAATATCTATGGTACATTAAAAGGAAAAATATGAGACAATGTTCAAAGTAAGACAAAAGCCTTACTAAATTTTGAATGGGAACTCATGTTTGACATGATTGTTTTCCATATTCCTATTCATTGTAACTTGTAGCTAAGATCCACACTTCCCTAATGGGAATTGAAACCTCTTCCAAGATTTTATTTCAATATTTGTAGTAGTTATTTTTTATTTTTATATTTAGTATGATACATAGAAATATTTGTGCTGTATGTAGGACTATTTTTAAAACTTCATGCCAAAGGTAGAAAATGCATGCCAAATTTATACACATACCACCATCCACGTGCAACCTAATCAAATTATCACTTCACCCAATATCTTAAAACACTAGGTGGAACTATTAGATAATGAGCATTACCTTGTGAGGGTAAATCCTTATCTACAAAATTTTGACTAAGTCAATTTCCTTTCTAATGTAAATACCACATGGTTATTTGATAGAAAATAAATAAGGAAATCTTAAAAGTAAGACAAAAAATACTCACTAACATTGAATGAGAAATCAGTTTTGACATAATTAACTCATTAATTATTTTATTTTGAGTAATTCATTTTTAAAATCTAAAATATATGATAGTTTAAAAGAAAAGTAATGAGAGATTTTTCAAATAAAGACATAAAATATCACTAACTTTCAATGAGAAATCATGTTTAATACATTTTTTTCAGATCCATATTCACTTTAACCTAGTTATAGCTAAGCTTCATGATTTAGTAATGTGCATTCCTTCTGAACCTCTCCCAAAAAGAAGTTAGTTAGAGCTAGTGGAGGTTACTTTTAAATTTTAAAATTGTGTAGCACCATTTATGAAGCTTTGTTAAAACATGCACATGACTAATTAGGAGGTTGCATGCTATCAGGTCATATGGAAGTTATTTTGAAATTTTTAATTATGTAGTATCATATATATAAAACTTTGTTGAAGCAGGTATAGGACTATTTAAGAGGTTGCATAACTCAAGTAGGAAACACATGCCAAATAGGTAACCTAATATAAGAATCACTTGTGCCTCAGTGTCAAACCAGTGAGTGGAAGTATTAGAGCGTGAGCATTAGATTATAAAAGTACATACACATCTCTAAAATATTTTGTTGGACCATATACCTTTCTTATTTAATGACCATATCACAATTTTCATATATAAATATACATCATGATATGTTATCAAAAGTAAAAATATGTACAAGAGATAAATCTATTACAAATTAAGTATAGTAGGCTGGTCTAAATGTTCATATTTTAAGAATTATGTAGGACAGATTAATGTACTATGGTATTGTCATAACATGTCATTTTCATAAAAAATGACTTAACTTGCCCTAATTTGTTTTCTTCTATGCCTATCTAGATGTTAATACTTTGTTCTAAGAGTTCTTGTAGACTATGTATTTAATATACTTCTCATCTTATCTACTTGTGTACAATAGTTGCTAGTTATGTAGGTTATGATAGATCTTATCTACTAACATATGTTTATAACCAATTTTACAAAAAAATGGCTTGGGACACTTGTGTGCCTTGATAGAGTGCTCCTTTAAAAGTATTATGTTGATGAAAATAGTTAAACCATTATCTATACTAGAATAATTTTTTTTGATAAAGGTGGTTGTGTGCACATGCAAAATTATAAAATTTTTGGTGTTATTCTCCAAAATCCCTACAATTTTTAACTCAATAAGCTATTGAATTTGAAACATACTTTAACAATCTCATCAAATTTCTTCTTTATGCTTGCTTTCTACCCTGTGTTGCATACCTCTTTCATTTAAGTGTTTAAATAAAGCATATTAATAATGGAAGTATAGAGTACCTAGGGCTTAGTAAATATTACATAAAAAAGGACCAGTATTAGGTGTTAGAATTAAAAATACTAATAATGGAAGTAGAACAGTGCCTAGGTCTTAGTAAATTTTACTTTAGAAAAGGCTAATAATTGAATTAAATTTAATCTTTAAGTTTTAAAATGTAAAACATAACGAAAAAATATTGTCTCAGACCTATAGCAACATCTTTGTTTAGCTGAACTATCCCAAAAATTTCCATTTGCACTTATGAGTCTTCCTTCCCAAATAAAAATTTCAAATTGGAAACCATTCCTAACCTCCAAACAATCATGTTTTTGTAATATATAGAGTTAAAAACCAATTTATGCAACAAAACATAGTATAGAGAGTTAAAAACAAATTTATGCTCATGAATCATTATTTAATTATAAATAAACATATATAAATCCACAAATACTTGTTTGAGCAACCTCAAAAGTAGTAAATAATAAATATGACACACATCTAGGTCATCCAATTGAAGGGCAACTCTATTGAAAAATTGCTAGACAAGATTCAATAGGTTTTGAGATGTCTTGTCAATTACAATTAGAAACAATAGAACATACAAGATTAGATAAATGCCCTTATGAATTCACATGTTCAAATTTATTTTACCACTTCCTAGGTTTGGGCAACCCAGTTAAAACAAGTCAATTTTAGAGAAGAGATCATATGTTTGGCTGAAAGACCCAAAATGATGTGCATGTGTAGTGGAATAATGTCTGTGAGTTTCTCTTTTCTATGGTAACCCTCTCACCTCACCTTTGGTTGAAGGGGACTACCACTTGATTTGTACTAATATAGAGATCCATATAAGGGGCTATAGGATCTAAAAAACTAGAGCAAGGGGTATCATGGGGTAAAAAATTATCCTTTCTAAGGAAGAGATTTTATAAAAATTAAAATATCATGCCCTATGGATAAAGTAAAGTGATTCCAACACCAAATTCTTTCATGCATCCACACTCAGACACAAAAACAATAATAAAATCAGACAATTATTTAGAAGTGATGGGACAATAACCTCCAACATTCATGATATCAGGGAAGACATTTTGTCACACTTTGAAATTATATTAGGGCCTTGCCCTCTTTGTCAACCTCAAGCTCAAATTACTCTTTTGCAAAAAATTCCAACTCTCATATCCCAAGAGTTCAATGATATCCTCTTAAAATATTTCACCAATGATAAAATCAGAGATGCAATGTTTTTTATGCAACCTGATAAATCTCTTTGACTTGATGGTTTTTCTCCTAGGTTATTCCAATACTTATAGGATATAGTGGGCCAAGAAATTTTTGTAGTTGTTCTAGATTTCCAATGGTACCTAGGTATATTAACTCAACTTTCTTGGCACTCATTATCAAATCCCATAACAAAAAAATTATTTTTGATCTCCTAGGTTATTCCAATACTTATAGGATATAGTGGGCCAAGAAATTTTTGTAGTTGTTCTAGATTTCCAATGGTACCTAGGTATATTAACTCAACTTTCTTGGCACTCATTATCAAATCCCATAACAAAAAAATTATGTTTGATTTCAGACCAATAAGTCTCTACAATGTCTTTTATAAGATCATCTCAAAGGTCATTGCTAATAGGATCAAATAAGCACACCCAACCATTATAGATAATTGCTAAGAGAGCTCTATCTAAAGGAGATATATAACTGATGGTATAGTAAAAATACAGGAACTCATCCACTTAGTTTCTTTTTTTTTTAAGTGAAAAACCCTTTGCGGGGCCACCTTGGTCTGAGAGACCACGAATAGGGGGTTCTACACCGTCAAAGTCACCCGAGGGTCGCACCCTACCCTTCCTGCACCAACATTATCAATTGGATTTTTGGATACCCAATTCAGCTTTTTGGTAGGGTGGAGATTTGAACCTAGGACCTCCCTTGGAGAATTCCCCTCTCCTCTCCAACTCACCTACAATACCTGAGTTTCCACTTAGTTTCCAAGATCATGAAACCTAGCCTTTTTTTGAAACTTGATATTAACAAAGCTTTTGATCAAGTATCCTAGGAATTTCTCTTTGTTATCCTTAACAAATTTAGATTCCATGATGAGTGGATTGCCCTAATTAAAGAATGCTTATCTTATACCTATTTTTCTATCCTTGTTAATGGTTCTACTATAACTTTTTTTAGGAACTCCAGAGGTTTAAGGCAAGGGGACCCACTCTCTCTATTCCTCTTCATAATTATGGTCAAATCCCTTGGAATATCTATCAAAAAAGTGATTTCTCTTGGTATCCTCTTTGGAATCAAGAAAAATTCAAGGTTCGGGGATATTACACATCAAAAATTTGTAAATAATATGATTTTGGAAACCATTTATTATGTTCCTGAAGCAAAAATAATCAAAACCATATTAAAATTTTATGAAGAAGTTGCTAGCCAGAAGATCAATTTGATAAGAGACAAATATTTTTTCTAAAAACCCTTGTTTGTAGGTAATAAAACATAGCAATAATATTGGGATGCATCATTTCAAGTATTTCTTCTATATATTGGCATGCCCTTGTTTCACAACAATATGACAGATGTGATGTGGAACAATGTTATTGATAGAATTCTGAAGAAATTAGCTAGCTAGAAAAAACCCCGTTGAGTCAAGCTATCAAGGCAAATCTTGTACAACCAAGCCTCTAGAGAATTTTGGTCTTCTTCATGTCTGTATTCAAAGTTTTGACCTCAATATGTAATAAGATTGAGCAAATAAAAGTAAAATTCCTTTGATCCAGGAATTAAAACTACAATAAACTACCGTTGGTAGCTTGGAATAAAGTCTACTCCAAGAAAGATAAAGGTGGACTAGACTTTAGGAAAATTCACCAAATGAACCTAGCCCTCTTGGCCAAATGGGGATGGAGAATTTCCAAAGAAGCTCAAGCCTCATGGATGGATATAAATAGAGACAAACATCTCCAACATAATTCCTTCTTGGAAGAATTCTCATTCCCAGTGGATCTCACTTCTAAGACTCGATCATCCATACCAAATAAATTATCAAAAATTCCAAATATGGCAACCTGGATCTGGAAAGAACATTAAATTCTAAAACCTATCATAGACTAGCTGTTTGGAGATAGAGTGGCTAATTTTATTTCTCAAACGTCCAACAATAGGCAATGGAAAATTATTCCTACCAATAACCTTAGTAGTGAACTTAAAAATGTTGCAATAGAAATATAAAATTTTTTAAGGGTCTATGTATTTACATTACAACATTTTTAAGTTCATTGCCTAAGGTTATTGGTAGAAATAATTTTCCATTGCCTGCAGTTGGATGTTTGAGAAATATAATTAGCCACTCTATCTCCTAACAACTAGTCTTTGACAGGTTTTAGAATGGTAAGACTTGACTCAATTATTAGTGCATGGTCATTCATCCAAGAGTCTTCCTAGAATTTAATATTCCTTCCAGATCCATGTTGCCACCTTTGGCCTTTTTTGATAATTTCTTTGGTATGAATGATCGAGTTCCATAAGTGAGATCCACTGGAAATGGGGAATTCTACCAAGAATAAATTATTCTAGCGATAGTTACCTCTTATTATATCCATCCATGAGGTTTGAGATTCTTTGGAAATTCTCCATACCTATTTGGCCAAGAGGGATAGGTCCCTTTGGTGAATTTTCCTTAAGTCTAGTTTACCTTTACCTTTCTTAGAGTAGAATTTATCCCAAGCTACCAATCGTAGTTTGTTGTGGTTTTCATTCCTGGATAAAATGAATTTGCTTTGTATTTTCTCAATATTCTGATATTTGAGGTCGAGAATTTGAAGATAGATATGAAGAATACTGGAATTCTTTAGAGCTTTCCTTTGACAAGAGTTGCCTTGGAAACTGGACTCAACAGGGATTTTTTTCTAGCTAGCTAATTTCTTCAGAATTTTGTCAATAACATTGTTCCACATCATGTCTATCATATTTCTGTGAAACAAGGGTATGCCAAGATATATAGAAGGAAGACTTGAAATGATGCATACCAATATTATTGCTATGTTTTATTGCCAAAAAATAAGGTTGTTTAGGAAAAATATTCTGCTCTTGTCAAAATTGACCTTCTGGCCAGTAGCTTCTTCATAAAAGTTTAAGATGGTTTTGATTACTTTTTCTTAAGAAATAAAAGAAATGGTTGCTAAAATAATATCATTTACAAATTTTTGGTGTGTAACAGCCCTAGACCTTGAATATGGCTTGACACCAAATATGAGACCAAGAGAGATTGTCTGTTTGATGGATCTCCCAAGGGCTTTGGCCATAATAATGAAGAGGAATAGAGAGTGGGTCCCCTTGCCTTAAAACTTTGGATATATTGAAAAAACCTACAGTAGAACCATTAATAAGGATAGAAAATCATGTAGAAGATAAAAATTCTTTAATTAGGGCAATCCATTCATTGTGGAATCCAAATTTAGCAAGGATGACAAAGAGAAATTTCTAGGATACTTGATCGAAAGCTTTGTTCATATCAAGTTTCAAGAAAAGGATAGGTTTATTGCTCTTGGAAACTAAGTGGATGAGTTGATGGATTGTTATTACGCCATCAATGATATATCTCCCTTGAACAAATCTCCCTTGGCAATGATCTATAATAAATTAAGAGTTCTTCTTTGAGCCTATTAACAATGACCTTTGATATGATCTTATAAAAGATATTGCAGACTTATTGGTCTAAAATAAGACACTGATTTTCTATTATAGGATTTGGGAACGAGCACCAAGAAAGTTGAGTTGACATACCTAGGTAATGATTTGTTCCATTGAAAATCTATAACAACTATAGAAATATCTTAACCTTATAATTATTAGAAGTACTAAAAGAACCTAGGAATAAAGTCATTAGGTCTAGGAGCTTTATTGAGTTGCATAGAAAACATTGCATCTATAATTTCATCATTGGTGAAAGCTTTTAGGAGGCTATCATCAAACTCTTGGGATATGAGAGTTGGAATATTTTTTAGAAGAGCAATTTGATATTGAGGTTGACAAGAAGGGCAAGGCCCTATAATATTTTCAAAGTGTGACATAGCCTCTTCCCTGATCTCATGAATTTTGGAGGTTATTGTCTCATGACTTCTAGAAAATTATCTAATTTTGTTATTGCTTGTGTGTCTGAGTGTGGATGCATGAAAAAATTTGGTGTTGGAATCACCTTTCTTGAGCCATAGGGCATGATATTTTTATCTCTATAAAACCTCTTCCCTATCAAGGATGTTGTGATACTCTGATAGAAGTTCTTTTTCTCTTTGCCTTAGATCAAGTTCCAAAATCCCATTTTGAATATTGCTTTCTATGGTATTCAAATCATCAACAATCTCTTGTTTGGATTGGAAAATATTTCCAAAAATTTTTGTTTTCCATACCTTCAGGTTATTTTTTATAAAGCATAGTTTTTGCCAATTTAAGCTATGGGTGATCCTAAAAATTACTTACACCACCATTCAAAAAGGCAATTCCTACGCATTTCATGTTGTAACCACATTAATTCAAATATGAAGGGTGTTTTGAAGGCTGGGCCTTGTATATTTTTTCTAGGACTAAAGGACTGTGATCTAATCCAATTTTTGGAAGAGAGTAGATGGTGGCATCACCAAAAATTTGGATTGCTTCCTTGGATACCATAAATCTATCAAGTATCATTTGGATGAGCTGGTTTCATTTTCTTTAGTTTCTCCAAGTATATTTTACCCCTTTTAACTGAATGTCCATGAGTTCATTCTGTTTCACAAACTTTGCCAATTCTTCAAAGCACCTAGATATGATGGGGTTCCCTCCTTTATTATTTGAAGGATAGAGTGGGTTGTAAAAATCACCTATGAACATCCAAGGGTGGTTCTAAAAGGGTATTCCTACCCTTTGTATTGCCTAGCCGAATGCTTCCACAATGTAATTCAATAATAATCGTTCCAAAAGAATCAAAAGTAAGAAAAAATAATTTGAAACACAAAATGAATAGTAATCAAATAAGAGTGAATGAAATATATAATTAAATCAAATTTACATCTTAAGGAGGGATGGTCCTTGCCACTTGGAGGGCTCAGTCCTCTATGAATATGCAAGTGAATAATTCAATGTAAAATATGATTTCCAAATATAATCAAGAACCTATGTTAATAATAAATTTAATCAAACAATCCATGGAAAGCTAAAATAGTCGACTAGGTATGTTAGGTATGTAACATGGCTCCCCTCCTCAGAAAGCTTTGTCCTCAAAGCTAGAAATGTCTGAAAAATACTTTCAGGTTCCCATGTAACATCTTCTTCAGGTAGGTTTTACCATTTGATGAGGAATTCTTAGATGTGATGAGATCTCATCATACATATTCTACTTTGTAAAATTGATTCAGGCTAGAGACATATACATCCTTATTCATCGAGTATTGATAATTTTGATTGAGATTATACTTTTTGGATAATCACTTTTTGATACAAGGCACATGAAATACTGCATGTATACAATATGAGGGAGGAAGCTCTAGTTGATGTCACTTCTCCAATTTGATGCACTATTTTTTAAGGACCATAAAATTATGGATCCAACTTTTGACTGGTCTTGATATTTAATGATAATTATTTGTAGGGTTATAAACACAAGAACACCATATCACATGTATTAAATTGTCTTTTACAATGGTGTGTGTCTTGTTGCTTCTTCGTAAGATTTTGTGCTTACTGCTTGGACCAAGTTGTCTTTGATAATGTTGAGCATTGATTGTTGGTGTTGGAACCAATCATCTACTTGGGCAACTTTGGAAGATCTTGGTACATAATCTGCTATTGTTGGTGGTTTAATTCCATACAATGCTTCAAATGGAGACATCTTAATGGAATAATGGTACAAAGTGTTGTACCACCATTATGCCAAGGAAAGCCAATGACTCCATTGATATTGTTTATCCTGAACCAAACATCTTAGGTAGGTACCCAAATATTTTTTAACTACCTTAGTTTGGCCATCTATTTGTGGATGGTATGCAGAGGACATATTCAACTTGGTACCACTAAGATGAAATAATTCTTTCCAAAAATTGCTAGTAAATATGGGATCACGATCACTTACAATATTTTTTAGTATTTCATGTAATTTGAAAATTGAATTCATAAATACCTTAGCCACTTTGCTTCCTAAAAATGGATGTTGCAAAGCCTAGAAATGAGCCTACTTGGAGAGGCAATCCACTACCATAAAAATTACTATTTTGCCTTCTGATTTAGGAAGACCTTCAATCAAATCCATTGAAATATGTTCCCATTGACGATATGGAATAGGTAATGGTTGAAGCAATCCTGGTGATTTGACTGTCTCGCCCTTATTGCATTGGCATACTTCACATTCAGCCACCCATTGTTTGAACTTTGATTTTAATCCTTTCTAACAAAAGGATTATTTTATCTGCATATAGATTTTCAAAAAAACTGAATGTCCTACTGATGGAGAAGCATGCGATTCATATAGAATCCTTGATTTGATTTTAGAATTGTGTGGAATGTAAATTTGATTCTTTCTTATTAACACCTTGTCATAATAGGAAAAAAGAGGGTGCTTGGATGAACCGAACAACAAATCTTGAATTATTTGAGCAATTTTTGTATTGGACAACCATTCTTCTTGCAGTTGATAAATCTATTGGGAACATGGACCTAAAATAGAATTAATAACCACTTCATATTCATATTTTCATGATAATGCATCTGATGCCACATTTTATTTTTCTTTCTTATACTCGGTAATGAAATAATATCCCAACAATTTTTTTAACCACTTGTTATGCTTGGTATAAGAAAATCATTGTTCTAGAAAAGGCTTGAGACTACTGTGATCAATTTTAATAATAAAATGACTACTTATTAAGTAATATCTCCATTTCCCCATTGCATATAGAATAGCTAACATTTCTTTCTCATATGTGGACCCTCCCAAATTTGTTTCCAAAATTTGTTTACTTTTGAATGCCAAGGGATGACCCTTCTGCATTAATACTACCCCAATACCTATTCCTGAAGCATCACATTCAATCACAAATGGTTTGTAAAAATTTGGAGTTGCAAAAACTAGAGTAGTACACATTGCTTGTTTGAGGTCCTCGAATGCTTGAGTGGTTTTTTTTTACCAATGAAAAACATCCTTTTTTGTAAGGGTCATGAGAAGAGCTGCAATTTTTCCATAGTTACACACAAACTTGTGATAGTATTTGGTAAGGCCTAAAAAAACCATGTAATTTCTTGATGGTTTTAGGTATGGATCAATCCTAAATTTCCTTTATATTATTAGGATCCACTTTAAAACCTTATTGAGAAACTATATGACCTAGGTACTCAACTTCTTGAACACCAAAAAGGAATTTAAAGCATTTGAAAAACAATTTTTCCTTGTGTAGTATATGAAGAACCCTTACCACATGCATTAGATGATCATTCCATGCTTTACTATATATGAGTATGTCATAAAAAAAGACTAGCACAAATTTGCAAAGGAAAGGACAAAACACATGGTTCATAAGACTTTGGAATGTGGATGGGACAATAGTGAGACCAAAAGGCATGACCAGGAATTCATAGTGACCTTCATGAGTATGAAAAGATATTTTGGGAATATCCTCTTCCCCAAATCTAATTTGGTGAAACCCAGAACGTAAATATAATTTTGTAAAAATATTTGCACCATGTTGTTCATCTAGTAAATCATCGATGATAGGTATAGGGAATTTATCCTTGATGGTGATTTTGTTAAGGGGATGAAAATCTAGACACATACGCCAAGAATTGTATTCTTTATGGGCCAAAAATACTGGTGAAGAATAGGTACTAGTGCTATGACGGATGACTCCATGTTTTGATAGTTCTTGGAAAATTTTCTCAATTTCTATTTTTTGAGGTTGGGGATATCAATAAGGACGACCATTAGGAGGAAGACTTACTGGAACAAGGTGTACGACATGGTCATGGGATATTTTGGGAGGTAGTACCTTGGGATATTGGAAGACATCATCATAGTTAGCCATAATGTTTTGCAGATCTTATGATTGAATTTATAGCATGGCTTGCGCTTGCTGTTCCATACAATTAATTTTAGAAATGAATCTGTAACTTCCTATTATTAATATTTTATCCATGTTGTGAGAACTTACTACCCTTTATGGAGGTGTTGGAATTCCTTGGAGGTGAATGATATTTTCCTTTTCTTTCCATTCCACAAAGTAATGTCTGTAATTAAAACTAGCCGTGTCTAATTGTTCTAACCATTCAACTCCCAAAATGACTTCCGAATTCCCTAGATTCAGAACAAAGAGAGGCCCATGCCAAGTATAATTTCCTATTTGTAATGAAATTTAAGATGTTATACCAATACATTGAGCATTTACTCCATTTGCAATTATAACTTGAAACCTATCTTGATTGGAGGATTTAATGTGTAATTTTAATGCCCTAGATATTTTTTTATCGATAACGTCATGAGTACTTCCTAAATCAATCAACACATTTACCCTATTTTATTGAATGAATCCTGATGCTTTTATTGTTTGGTGAGTTTTTAGTCTCATAAGAGCATGTACTAAAATTTCCATAGTGTCCTCTTCAAATATTGCCTCCCTAGGTTCAATTTGATCTTCATTTATGGGAAAGTTAGGTGAGTTGATATCCTCTATTTCCTCTTCCTCTTCCTTGTCAGTATATTTGATGTGAAATTTTTATCGTAGTACACATGCCTGATATTTTGGATGGTTATTGCAATATTTATAGTAGAAATATCTTAACGGTTGATCATTTTTGTAGAAAGAGGTGTTGTGGTATTGATGCCGACTATAGGAATTATGCTAGATAGATGATCCCAATTGCACCTTCTTCTCAGCCAACTTGGCAATATTTATATAGGTATCTAAAGAGTTTAGATATTGTAGGTCAAATTCAACTTGAATATTCTATTTCAACCCATTTCTAAAAGTAGATACCACCACATTAGATTGTATGTTTCTTGTGTAGGAGAGCAGACTAGTGAATTCTGAAATATATTCCCTTACAGATCATGTTTGCTTAAGTTAACAACTGAACCATGTATGAAGATAAGGATACTTTGTCAAACCTATTAAGGAAAAGTGTGGTGGAGTAATCCCAAAATATGGTATTTTTAGTATCACGTTTGTGTTATGCAAACCATTGGTAGGCTTCTGTACTGCGTTTGGAGGAAGCAAAAGGAACTTTTTTTACATTAGGAATTCGGTATAAGTATAAAATGCTTTCCATTTTACCTAACCACCCACATGGATCATGACCCTCAAATGTGGGTATATCAATGCATGGTAAATTGACACCATTAGGTCATCTTGGTTGTTGGTAAACTCCCTCTCTATTAGGGCCTCTCTTTGTTCTAAATTCCCTAGATTTAGAATAAAGAGAGGCCCATGCCAAGTATAATTTCCTATTTGTAATGAAATTGAAGATGTTATACCAATACATTGAGAATTTACTCTATTTGTAATTATAACTTGAAACCTATATTGATCGGAGAATTTAATCTATAATTTTAATGCCCTGGCTATTTCTTTATCGATAACATTATGAGTACTTCCTAAATTGATCAATACATTTATCCTCTTTTCTTGAATGAATCCTAATACTTTGATTGTTTGGTGAGTTTTTAGTCTCATAAGAGCATGTACTAAAATTACCATAGTGTCCTCTTCAACTATTGCCTCCCTAGGTTCAATTTGATCTTCATTTATGGGAAAGTTAGGTGAGTTGATATCCTCTATTTCCTCTTCCTCTTCCTTGTCAGTATATTTGACGTGAGATTTTTATTGTAGTACACATTCCTTATATTTTGGATGGTTATTACAATATTTATAGTAGAAATATCTTAATGATTGATCATTTTTATAGAAAGAGGTGTTGCGGTATTGATGTCGACTATAGGAGTTATGATGGATAGATGATTCCAATTGCACCTTCTTCTCAACCAACTTGGAAATATTTATATCAGTATCTAAAGAGTTTGGATCTTGTAGGTCAAATTCAACTTGAATATTCTCTTTCAACCCATTTCTAAAAGTAGATACCACCACATCAGATTTTAAGTTTCTTGTGTAGGAGAGAAGACTAGTGAAGTCTGGAATATATTCCCTTACAGATCATGTTTGCTTGAGTTAACAAATGAACCGTGTATGAAGATGAGGACACTTTGTCAAACCTATTAAGGAAAAGTGTGGTGGAGTCATCCTAGAAGATGGTCTTTTTAGTATCACATTTTTGCCATGCAAACCATTGGTAGGCTTCTATACCGAGTTTGGAGGAAGCAAAAGAAACTTTTTTTGCATTAGGAATTTGGTGTAAGTATAAAATTCCTTCCATTTTAGCTAACCATCCACATGGATCATGACCGTAAAATGTGGGTATATCACTGCATGGGAAATTGACACCCTTAGGACGTCTTTGTGGTTGGTAAACTCCCTCTCTATCTCGGTCATCATTATTCCACTATCTATGGAAGCAATTTTGGATGCCTCTAGTAGGACCTCTTTGTTCATAATATTCCTTACTATCTCGATCCTCATTATTCCTTTGTCTATAGAAGAGAATTTGGGCACTACTAGTAGGACCTCTTTGTTGTTCATAAACTTCTTCTCTATCCTGATCCACATTATTCCTCTATCTATGGAAGTGATTTTGGGAACTACCAGTAGGACCTCTTTTTTGTGCATAAAATTCCTCACCATATTGATCCTCATTTTTCCAGTGTTTATGAAAGCGATTTGGGACAGGAGGATTTTTTTGGTTTAGGTTTTCAATTAGTTTGGTCAACATTGTAGTCAATTTTTTCATGCCCTCTAGTAATATTTACATGCTCGGGGTGTTGGCATTGGGGTTTTCTATTTCCTCATGTGTGATATTATCATGGAAAGAAGTATAAGGATTGGAAGTCAAGGTGGTAAGCAGTGGATGATCAAGATAAAAAATATTAATGCGTAAAGGAGAAGTATAATGTGTACCTTTGTTTCATGGAGGTCCTCTTTGTGATTTTAGGAACCCTTCATTTGAATTCTCTGAGCTTGTTAATGAATCGTTTGGTCCTATGGTCCACCTTCCACTCATGCACTTGTCAATAAGTCCCTCTTAACAAATTTTACCTTTTATTTCTACAAAAAAAATGGTGAATTTGGGAATAAAATTGTTTGATTTTCCGCTTCAACTATCGCTCTAGTTGTGACATGGATTTGAATTTGATTTTCAATGGCTATAACTCCCCACAACTATATTTTAATTGAATTTGAAGCTCCAACGATTACTTTTGGATCATCTACATCTAGTGTTTTACTATGAGGCTTCTAATAGCTAGTTCTTGGACTTCCAATGGTCATAACCCCACAATAGGACCAACTTGCTTGTAAGTTATGTGACACACGACTCGACACTTAAGTGACACACAACTTGACATGCAAGGTAAGATGACACAACTAGGGACAACACGTAACGTGACACACGACTCGACACTTAAGTGACACACGAGGGAAGATGACACAACTAGGGACAAAACATGATACAACATGCAAGGGAATACAACACACGAGGAAAGACAATAAGACTAGGGACCACATGCTATGAGATGAGGAATGAAATGAATTCAACTGATAGGAAGGAAGATAACATGTGAGGGAATATGACAAGATCAAGGACTTGATGGAACCATACACTAAACAAATGAATAAGGGATGAAATAAATTCGATATGTGACTCAATAATTGAGATGACAGCTGGGTTAATTAGACCAATGGAAGGAGGACATGAAGGAAAATAATGATAGTTAATATTTGTACGTACGAGGAGTTAGTGGCTATGTGACCGAAGTCACACCTCGATATGTGTGACAGTCACCTTATAAACAACTACTATGCCCACTACACGCTGTATGTGGGATATTTATCTCGACCAATAATAAAACAAATACAACTTATGCTTTGTAACTTATGTTATAATTTGATAATGGATTTTCATGCACTATGATTGGCTAGTAGCTACATGTTGTAAGATGCTACATTTCTTTGGGTATTTTGGTGATTCAATGATGGTTACAGTGCTTTTACATCGAATTATTCACTTGTGTATTCATAGAGTACTAAGCCCTCCAAGTGGCAAGGACCAACCCTCCTTAAGAGGTAGATTTGATTTAATTATACATTTCATTCACTCCGTTCAATTTCCTTCTACTATTCGATATATGTTTCAAATTGATGTTTTTTACTTTTGGTTCCATTGGAACAATTATTATTGAATTACATTGTGAAAGCATTCAACTAGGTAAGACAAAGGGTAGGGATACCCTTTCATGTGGTATCATATATGGTTCGATCTTAAAAACTAGACACAACTATGTTAGGTAGACACTGATCACTTTGACACACACAATCCCAAGGGCAGCCCCCAAAGGTTAAACAGTGGTCCTAACCACTCTCACAATAGTTTTGGAAGGTCAGAGATCAATTTGGCACCTTCAGGCACCTTGCTCAATATTCTTTCCACCCTAGAACGAATTCAAACTGGGATTCACCCCACCCAAGGATGAATTTTGAATTCATTCCAAGGTGGGGCGAATTGCAAGTTTGACGAGAAAAAAGTCAAATCTTGACAAATGGCAGCTCAGATCCGCCACTCAACGCTTCCTTCATCACATGGGAGTATGGGTGAACATTTTCAAGCATTAGAGGCAATTATAAGGTCAGTCATGAAGTCCCAATTCAGGGAGGAATCTCCTTCCCCTTGGGAAGGCATGATTGCCAAGTGGCACCTCTACATGCCCATTTCAAGAGACCTCCAGGTCTATAAATTGGTGAGTTTCCTCACCCTAAAAGATACAGAGAAGGAGCATTTTAGAGCAATGAAGAGCTGTCATTTTATTTACATACCTCACACCTTTTGGATTTGCGCCTTTCACATCCTTGATCTCCTTTAGAGGGGAGGTCATTGGGTGACTATTGGGAGGATGAATATAGAGCCCAAAACCTGAAATTTGGCCACAATATCCCACCAAATTTTATGAAAATACCACACAAGAGGTTTTGGACCCATCCTAAGTGGATTGGTGCCAAAATTAGGCCTCAAACGACGGGCGGCCTGCCCCATGGGCGCCCCCTCTCACACTGCCACAATCCTAATCGCACCATTTTATAACGATGGGAATTCCATCATAGAATTGTTTTATTTCAATTTTGCACTCAATTCTATGATTCTTATATAGGTTGTCATTTGAATTTCATCTCGTTTTGAACAATTTTGACCATATTTCTATCTTTTCTCGCCTCTACTAACCTACAGGTAGCATCATAAAATTCCCATTGATGGAGGATAAATTGGGAAAATATGACCATCTGGGTCTTCCCAAAATACCCCCAATTATCTAACCCCAAGTTTGCATGTCTTTTGGAGCTTCCTAGGTAGGACATTTGGATAGTACTTTTTTAGCGTTTTGTTGTAGGTGAATTCATCCCACCCCGGAGTGAATTCAAATTGGTGAGGAATTTCTTGACTGTTCTTTTTACAGAGCCTTCCTGGGGTGTCTTGATGCCTATATCAAATTTTTAGAGCATTTGGACCTGTTTTAGTCATAGTTTAATTCATTTTTCTCATTCACTTATCGTAGGCTTGGGGATTGCATGCTTTGTTTTATCCACAGGTGCTACTGACCGTTTCTTGTTCCTTTGAATGCAGGGTTTGGACATTAAAGGAGCAATGAGGATTCAAGACTCATAAATGCAAGTTGCGGCGACATTTGGTCCACCCATTTTACATGTGGGCATGCGAAAGAAGGAAAGGCACCCATGGATGTAACAAGAATGCATGCTTAAATGCTCCTAGCCCTTGGAATGGGAGGATGCGCATTGTAACCAAGTTGTGAAACATATCAATAAAAAGGGCTATCTTCTTTATTCACATTTGTTTCATTTTTATTTGCTCATGCTTTTCCCTCTTTTCATGCACTTTCAAGTTTCTAGGATTTAGCGCTAAGTTCGGTTCTGTTGCATCGCATATTCGCTTTCCTTTTTTCTTCCATATCCTCATGATTTTAGTGGAGATCACGATGGGACCTTGTCCTCTATTTTTAAGATCAGAGATCTGATCCAAACTTGGTTGTTTTTGCTTGCAAGTACAACGTTTTCATACATTGATTGTTGTTCATTCCATCAAGGGGCAAATACAGAGCTGTAATTCGTATCACCCAGGGACGAATGGGAATTCAACCCACCCTAGGACAAATACAGTCCTGTAATTCATTCCACCCTAGGATGAATTCTAGTCTATGAAGTTTCTAGGCAAAATCTTAGAACCGATAGATTTGGGCAGAGAAGAGGTAAGAATTCTGCACTTTTCCTGTCATTTTCTGTCTTTAGTTTTTCTATTTTTCTGGTTTCTTTTTTTGCGTGCATAGAAAAAGTTTTGTTGCATGTTTATTTTGTTTAATGCAAAATAAAAATAACCCCACACACCACGTGGAAAATTAAACACCAAGGAGTTGGTCATAAAACCCTAGCCTTTGATCAAGACCAACGGTGGATTTCATCACCACCTTGGCTTGAATTTTGCATTCATAAACCCCGATCGCTACTGTTGCTAGACATAAATCCTGATGAAAGCTGACCGAGTGTAGCTGGGCTGATTCCCAGTGCATGAGGATAAGTCTTCTATGGTAGGTGTCATAAACAGGGTGATTCCCCTTCCGTACCACCTATGTTCCACGTACCATCTACTCTCATGTACCTATAGTTTCCCTCACGTAAGGGCGGGTATATAGAGAGGTTGGTATATCATCCTGGCAATGGTATATCGAAGGGGCAACCAATTTTGGGAGTCATAAGAGCCCTCATTTTGCATTTAAACGTTCTTTACAAAAACCTTCAAAAAAAAACAAAACACACTAAACCAGGTTTAGGACACACTTTTAATATTTAAACGAGATAATCACCTGTTTGTGTATGTGTGTGCTCTTTTCTATTTAGTGTAGCATAAAAAAATCATAAAAGAGATAAAAATATATTTAGCTTGTAGAAAAATGACACCATGGTGTACACCCATAGCCAAGCCCAATCAAGGGCAGAAGCTATGGAAAGTGTACAAGGGGGTACAAGTCACCTCTGCTATAGCCCTAAGGACTTGGTCATACCGCCTTGGTGGCGTGACCCACAAGGGAGTCCACATCATTCCATGTCAATATGGAACTATAGGGACACCCCTTTGGGGGACACACCTATTCATCATAGCCCATTTCAGGAAGAGTCCTTACATGTGGCACTCAACATAGATAAGAAAGCTCCCTTAAAAGCTCGATATGAGTGGCCATCGCGCGATGAAGTGCTAGAGAGGCATAGTGTCCATGAGGAGAGGCCACATGACTATGGCATCCCTCCTTTGCCCCACATCACTATTAGAACCAATAGACAAACCCTAGAGCATAGGGCTCTTTAAGTAGGGCGAGATAACTCTATCCACCACTTTCACACATACGAAATGGAGCACGAGGAAGACCATTACATTCCTTGAGAGCAATGTACAGTGTGGGAGCCATGCGCCTCTACACCTGCTATGTACCATGGTCACCCATTGAGGCTAGAGCATCGGGTAAATGCCACCAAACTCGAAAGAGGGAAGTGACCCATTGAGATCTCGGATCATCGTGATAGAGGTAAATGCATAGGAGAAGCATCCAGGCCTCCAAGGCTCAATATGGTGGAGAAAATTGACCTGGTAGTCACTAGACATACCACTTGCCAAGCCCAGATCACGTGGCTTGAGCAAGATTAGTAGTAGCTAGAGGATCTATACTGCCTTAGCAAGGAGTGCATTCAGCACCAAACAGATGAGCTACTTCATAACCCAGTTGAGAGGGTTCCAACCCCTCGCACCCAAAGAGTGGAACCATATGAGAGGCATAATCCCTTGGTGCAAGATAGGTCTCTGTGACCTTATCAAGTTTTGCCTCCGAGACCCCCTAGACCTGAGAGGGAGGCCACTCCTCGAAACAACGATGGGTACCCTCCACGGGGACCCACCCAGGGTCATAGGTCTCACCCAAATAATCCTCAAGAAGTTTATGAGGAGTATGAAAAAGAAGCAAAGCAGGTCGAAATGCCCTACCAAGGCGGAGGGGTTGCTATTCGACCACCCCCCCATAGGAATCAAAACTCCCACAACCCACAATGGGAGCAAACTAAAGAGGAAGAGATTAAATATTTCGATGCATACAAAGAGCGTTTGGAGTCTATGGAAACCAAAGCTTCTGGGCCCTAAAATGCCCATGTTACACCAAATCCGCAGTCATCCTGTGCATCCGTCAGTTCTTGCACCCCCTTACCCCCTTACCCAAAACACTTTAAGTTGCCTCAGTTGGAAATATTTAAGGGTGAAGAGGATTCCCAAGAGCATGTGACCAGATTCTTGAGCGAATGTTTTGGCATTCAGGACAATGATGCGTTGTTGCTAAGGACATTTATAACCACATTTGCAGGCCCTACCTCGGATTGGGTCACTCAGTTTCCAAAGCACAGCATTAGTAACTTGGATCAGTTAGTGGATGCATTCCTCGAATGCTTCGCCTTCAACACCAAGAAGAAGGTGTCACTAAGTGACCTGGCCAGACTTAGGCAGTATGAGGAAGAGACCATGGTGGCCTACGGGAATCGGTGGAGGACTATGCTTTCCAAGCTACCCTACCTCCCTCCTATGTTTGACCTTACACAAATGTTCTCACGAAGTTGTTTGAGATTGATCTCTGTGCTATTTTAGCTGCAGTAATATGCCACCTTAGAGGAAGCTCTGGCGCAAGCTAGAATCATCGAAGAGATCAAGATACAGGATGGCAAGATTACCAAACCTTAGAAGAAAGAATGGAACAAGAACACAAAAATAGGGACTACGCAACAAAAACTCATTGCGATCAATCAAGTTGCTATAAATGTCCCTAAGCCTACATAAGAAATATAGCCTCAAAAGGCTAACTATCAGGTAGTGCCTCCTAATAATTATGAAAGAGAAAACCAGAAGCAAGAGCAAAATTAGCAGCGTCGCCCTAGGCGATAGTACACACCTTATACATAGTCTAGAGACTCCCTATTCGACTGCTTGTCAGCGGTGAACTTGATCAACCTTCTAGAGATCCAAACCATAGATCCCAACGCTCCCAAGCCTAAAGGATACTGGGAGGAATTGTATTGTAGGTTACATAGGCAGAGGGGACATGACCTGAATGCATGTTGGAAGTTCAAAGGATTGATACAAGACCTGATTGACAATAAGACGTTGGCAGTGGACAACCCCGTAGCGCCAAACAACCAACAGATGGGAGTTTTCAAAGACCCCTTGCCCACCCATGATGCACAAGCAAAACCCATTCAAGTCAGGGAGTTTGGCTCAAAGAATTCGCTCGACATGGTGGGCGCGGGAGGGTGGCTAGAGAGACGCAGCTGAGGACAGGAAGAAAGAGCAGAGATGGGGGTCACTTTTGAAATTTTGAAGAAATACCAAAAAAGCATATAAAAAATGTAATGTCAAATTTAATTAATATAAAATTACATTTTTTTTCAAGGAAAAAAAAGAACCCATATCCTTTTACTTACAAATCATCACTAAAATATATAAAAACTATTATTTTTTTTTATAATTTAAATATATTAATTAAATTAATTAATTATCTCATATGTCATCATGTTTACTATTTTTCTTACTTTATTTTCTTTGGAGCTTCATTAGGCACTATCGTTGCTTTGTATATGTCTTACTTTACAGTCATATTGACCTCTTTTGGTTACCGATGGATATTAATACAAATTCAAATTCAAATTCAAATTCATATACCCACAATATTTATTTAAACTATCAATATCATTTTCATAATATTTTTAACACCAAATTATAATTTCATTTCTATCATTGACAATAATATATCATTTATTGAGTTTCAAAATTACTACGAAAACAAGGGCTTTGACCTTTCTTTGAAAGGTCCAAGGTTCAAATCCCACAAAATATGAGAGGATTGGAATCCCTTATAAAAACTTGTGTAAACTCATTGAAAAAATAATATCTCATTTATTAATTATATTTTTTCTTTAACATAAAATAAAGTATATTTATTCATCTTGGATTTGGCCCCCGAGTGTGTGGTGACAGGTAAGACAAGTCCGGAGTCAGACGTGTTCAACTTCGAAGCAGTGAGTTTGGAAATAGCCTATGAAAAGCACCTTGTGGAGTGGAGCTTGAGCCAACATAACTCCAGACTGCTGGAATGGATGTGGGATTTGTATGGACATGCTAGAATTTTGGATATGGCCAATGAGAGGCTGGGAGGAAATTTTAATCTAGAGGAAATGGAGTTGCTCATGGTCGTGGGATTGCTGTGTTACCCGAAGGCAACGTTGATGATGAGGGAGGTGGTTAAGATTTTGAAATGCGAAGCACGATATGTTCCTCTAAATTTGTCAGTACTCGTGTATGCCAATGCTCATCGATATGACAGTATGTCGATGTTAATAGAGACATTTTATAGGATGTCTATGAGGATGAACTCTGCAAATATGGCTGATTTATCCAAATTATCAAGCTCGTCAATTGTAAATTTATCCTTCTCCTCAAGGTCCTCCAAGCCTCTACTGTATAATACAAAAGTTCATCCTTCAAGTGCGGTTGGATAGATTAATGCATTTGTAAAAAGGATAGATCAGTTGGATTTTAATTCATCAAATATTATCTTTAATCTCTTTTCTAGAAAACACCATACGGTAATCGTGCTTCGAATTTCAAAATCTTGATCACCTCCCTCATCATCGACCTTGCCTTCGAGGGTCTCGATGCGAAAACATCAATCCCACCACCATGAGCAACTTCATTTCCTCTAGATTAAAATTTCCTCCCAGCCTCTCATCCGTTGCCTCTATAATTCTAGCTTGTCCATACAAATCCCACACCCATTCCAGCAGTTTGGAGTTATGTTGGCTTAAGCTCCGCTCCACATGGTGCTTTCTACAGGCTATTTCCAAACTCACTACTTTGAGGCTAAACACATCTAACTCCGAACTCATATTTCTTGTAACCACACACTCAGGGGCTAAATACCCCAATGTCCCCACAACCACGGTTGTATGCGGCTCATCATGGTCATTGTCCATCACTCTAAAAAGTCTCAAATCTCTTAGAACTATGACCATGAGGCCTCCAAATATTTTACCCTTGCCACAGTGATGGAACGTGACCATGATGCATCCCATACAACCGTGGTTGCTGAGACATTGGGTATTTGGCGCCCAAGTGTGTGGTTATGGGTAAGAC
Organism: Wollemia nobilis; assembly: GCA_028583015.1. NCBI lineage: Eukaryota > Viridiplantae > Streptophyta > Pinopsida > Araucariales > Araucariaceae > Wollemia > Wollemia nobilis. The sequence continues at coordinate 6,220,900 of JAQPPZ010016096.1, forward strand.
AAGTCTGGAGTTGGACATGTTCAGATTCAGAGCAGTGAGTTTGGAAATAGCCTATAGAAAGCATCCTATGGAGCGCAGCTTGAGCCAGCATAACTCTAGACTACTGGAATGGGTGTCGGATTTGTATGGACAGGCTAGAATTCTAGATGTGGTGAATGAGAGGATAGGAGGAAATTTTAGTCCAAAGGAAATGGAGGTGCTCATGGTAGTGGGATTGTTGTGTCACCCGAAGGAAAGACTGACGATGAGGGAGGTGGTCAAGATTTTAAAATGTGAAGCATGATATGTTCCTCCAAATATTTTGGTACTCATGTATACCAACGCTCATCGATCCGAAGATATGTCGATGTCAACAGGGACATTGTATGGGACATCTATGAGGATGAACTCCTCTACTATGGTTGGTTTAACTAAATCATCAAGCTCATCAGTAGTAAACTCGTCCTTCTCCTCAGGGTCCTCCAAGCCTCTACTGTATAATACGAAAGTTCATTCTTCAAGTGCAGTTGGATAGATTTATGCTATTTTAAAAAGGATATATCAATTGGATAGATTTAAATGTTTAATCTATTTCCTAGTCAACACCATACGAAAATCGTGATTTGAATTTCAAAATCTTGACCACCTCCATCATCGTCGACCTTGCCTTCGGGGGTTGCTATGTGAACACAACAATACCACTACCATGAGAATATCCATTTACTCTGGATTAAAATTGCCTCCCAGCCTCTCGTCCATCACATCCAAAATTCTAGTCTATCCATACAAATCCCACACCCATTCTAGCAGTCTAGAGTTATTTTGGCTCAAGCTTTGCTCCACATGGAGCTTTCCATAGGATTTTTCTAAACTCACTGCTTCAAGGCTAAACACGTCCAACTCAAAACTCACCTTTCCTATCACCACACACTTAGGGTCCAAATACCCTAATGTGCCTACAACCATGGTTGTATGGGACACCTCATGGTCATGTTCCATCACTCTAGCAAGACTCAAATCCCCAAAAACTATGACCATGAGGCATCCAAAGATTTTAGCCTTACTAAAGTGATGGAATGTGACCATGAGGTGTCCCATACAATCATGGTTGCAGAGACGTTGGGGTATTTGGCCCTCGAGTGTGTGGTGATGGGTAAGACAAGTCCGGAGTCAGACATGTTCAAATTCGAATCAGTGAGTTTGGAAATAGCATATGAAAAGAACCTTGTGGAGTGGATCTTGAGCCAACATAACTCCAGACTGCTGGAATGGGTGTGGGATTTGTATGGACATGTTAGAATTTTAGATGTGGCCAATGAGACATTGTAAATAATTGCTCTACACTCTGAACCATCCTCTTCTTTGCTGCTGACAAGCAAGATGATGGCCTCCTTGCACTCTCCTATGTGTTGTGTTATGCAATCATGGTAGAATCGAGGGTTGTTCACGAAAGCCTTCCAGAGCTCGAAGAAAAACTGGTATGGCATCATAAGGAGACATTCTCTACCTAATTTGTCATGAAAATTCGAAAAAACCTCCATGGCTGCTTGATAATGGTGTAAGGACAATGACATGAAAATAAATAATTAAAAAAAAAAACTAACTAAAACAAGATTTGAAGAGATTGTTGTGCATGTGTCTTTCAACCGAGGAACTCAGTCGTCAAGAATATAAGAGAGGAAAACATTTAATATTGGAGATACATTTATTTATTTATTATTATTCCTTTCTTATTGGAATTTAAATAATTTTATTAAAAAATAATTATTATTTCTTCAATAGGATTTAATAAATATAATATTTATTTAGGTTATGAGTGTGAGGGGTGGGTGTGTGATGGTTTTGTGTTAAATTTCCTATTAATAAGTATAACTCACCGTGTATATCGGTCATAGGAGTTCCTCACAATAACCAAACCTATATATATATATTTTAAAAATTATAATATAAAAATACATACATAAGTATTTTAAAATATTTAACTAATATAATAGTTGATATATATTTACTCATTCATGAAAAAAATAGTATTTATTTATTTGAGTTTATTTTTAGCATATTTGGTTAATTAATTTTTTTTGAAAGACCATTTTAATATAAAAAATAAAAGTCCTTTACAACAAAAAGAAAAAAAAAGGTGGGTGGAGAACAATCACACCCCGAATGCTACTAACTTATCCTAATAGTGAATAAAGAAAAACAAACTGCATTATACGGGTACCATGGCCATCAACAACAAACTAAAAACATTTTACAGTCGTAAAGGTTTTTACAAAAATGAACCTATATCAAATAGGGCCTTATCCATTTGAAGTGGGTGGTTCCCCCACCCATAAAAATACTCCTTTTGATTTAGAAATAAAGTATTTCTATTCAAAAAAACTATTTTAGTATTGTTAATTTTAAAATTTTTTGTATAATATAAATTATATAAATTATAAATAATTTTTCAAACAAGTATTAAAAATTATTATTTTAAATAAATAATTCAAAAACTAATAAAATATTTGCAGTTATGGAATTTTTGAAGTATAAAATGGGAATATAAAACAAAACCCTTTACCATGTGTACACACTTACTACTTCCAAAAGAAAGGATATACATTTAGCATGATATAATCAAATTTCCAAAACAAAGGATATACATTTAGCATGATAGAATCAAATTTCCATGGATGGAGTAAGAGAGAAGAAAAACACTTATGTAAAACTTAAAGATATATTAACTAAAAGTACCATTAATTAGCATGAGTGATTACCTAGTGGTAAATTTTTTTAATGTTGCACAATTTATCTTCATGGTCTTGTTGTGTAGTCTTGCTTTTTATATATACTAATCATAATTCATCATCAATAACGATACCTAGTTTTTGTTTCAAATAAATTGTAGCTTGGGATTGGTCTCTTCTTTCTTTTATAATTAAAATAGACATAGATATGTTCAATTCAACTCCTTCAAATTTATAATTATTTTATTTTATCCTATAATTATGTCTCCAATCAAAGGTGAAATCTCCTTCCTACAACGATATCATCACAAGTTCATATTTAATTTTTAATTCCTCTAGAAAATATAGCTTCCAATTAATATTTGTATTTTCACATCCAATTTTTTTTTGAAATCCAAAATCTTTAAAAAAATTCTAAAATAAATTTTAAAGAAAAATATGTTGGTACTTTTTTCACTATGATTATATATCCATATCTGATTATATATCCATATCGACATAGTACATTTATTAGAACCCTTATGTCTTAACATTTTTTTTCATTACTATTATAGTTATACTTTAGTTAATTAGCTAAGTGTCTTTTTAGTATGTGGAGTTGACTATTGAGCACTGGGATTAGAGTCATTTAGCTAAGGGCCTATTTTGAGGATTTTGTATTACATTACAACATTAGGGTTAGGTTTTGAATTACTATTTACTCAATCACAAGAAAGAATATTACTATCCTAAATATTATTTTGTATTTAATGTTGATCTAAAGAAGGTAATCCTTTTAAAGAAACCAACAATATACTATACTATATTTTAGATTTAACAATAAGTTTTTGTTTTATGGATCAATTTAATAATCACTTTATTATATATTTAAGATTTTATATTTTGGATAGTCATTTTAAAGCTAATACCATAACATAGCATTTTGTAAGGAAAATTTTGTTGTAACTCTACTAACCAATATCCTCCATGTAATATTTTTTAGAGGTAAAAACTTATATTGGGGATTTTTAAAATTCAATGAAAATTATCATCTAAGCACATCAAACAAATATTTAATTTGAGGTGGGACTTGACACATTAATACCAAGGGATTCAACAAATTCATATACAACTACAATATTCTAGGCCTTCAAACAAATTCATATATAACTATAATATTCCATGTACCATCTGATATATTAAAAGACCACCCTAGGTTTAAGAGAAGCTTTGCCAAATTCATATACAACTATAATATTCCATGTACCATATGATATATTGAAAGACCACCCTAGGTTTAGGAGAAGCTTTGCTCTATAAAACTAACAATCATGGTTAATTTATTATGAATCAATAAGTAATTAGCATTGTGAAACTTTTTGTATTATGTTAATTTCAATATAATATGGTTAGGTGAATAGTGAAATCATATGTACTTAGAGCCCTTAAATATTAGGTCAAATACTATTTATAACTTAGATATATATATTATTAATCTTATGGACCAAACACACCATAGCCTAAAAAATCTCTCTAATAGCTCAACCTTAATAAATTGGGGTGTAGTTGGTACATAAATCCATAATAAAATTTAAACTAGTATTTGTTAGTATCTAAGTGTCCTAATAAAAACAAATTAATATAATAAAAACAAATTAGTATAGATCTAATAGATTCAAATACTATGAAATAAAACTAAGAATAATAAGATAGAATTACAAAACTTTGAAAAGAAACAAGGTAACCAGGAATCATAAAAAGCAATTCGATTTCAAATTCCAAATACTAATAATAAAAAAAAATGGACTTACAGGTGTTCGCGATTCTCCGCCCGTGCAATTCCACCAACATAAACCCCGGGGATCGCCCGATTCCGGACCCTAAATTCCCCTACCGATAAATAAACCTAAAACGACGGCTAAGACCTAAGACTGAACGAAATCCTTTGTGTAACCCTGTCACATCACCGTCCCCCCTCGCACAATATGACGACTGCCACGGAACGCGGAGAAAGCCTTTTAACCGGAGAAATAACATAAATATTAAAAACTAGGTGTGGAAAGTATTATCGCCTTGTGGAAAGCTCGTCAATTGTAAATTTGTCCTTGTCCTCAGGGTCCTCCAAGCCTCTACTGTATAATACAAAAGTTCATCCTTCAAGTGCGGTTGGATAGATTAATGCTCTTTTAAAAAGGATAGATCATTTGGATTTTCATTCATCAAAGATTATCTTTAATCTTTTTTCTAGAAAACACCATACAGTAATCGTGTTTCGAATTTCAAAATCTTGATCACCTCCCTCATCATCGACCTTGTCTTTGAGGGTCTCAATGTGAACACATCAATCCCACTGCAATCAGCAACTTCATTTCCTCTGGATTAAAATTTCCTCTCAGCTTCTCATCCGTTGCATCCAGAATTCTAGCTTGTCCATACAAATCCCACACCCATTCCAACAGTCTAGAGTTATGTTGGCTTAAGCTCCACTCCACATGGTGCTTTCCGCAGGCTATTTCCAAACTCACTACTTCGAGGCTAAACACATCTAACTCCGAACTCGCCTTTCTTGTAACCACACACTCAGGGGCTAAAAACCCCAATGTCCCCACAACCACATTTGTATGGGACTCCTCATGGTCATTGTCCATCACTCTAAAAAGTCTCAAATCTCTTAGAACTATGACCATGAGGCCTCCAAAGATTTTAGCCTTGCCACAGTGATGGAACGTGACCATGATGCATCCCATACAACCGTGGTTGCGAAGACATTGGGTATTTGGTGCCCAAGTGTGTGGTGATGGGTAAGATGAGTCTGGAGTTGGACATGTTCGAATTTGGAGTAGTGAGTTTGGAAATAGCCTATGGAAAGCATCCAATGGAGCGGAGCTTGAGCCAGCATAACTCTAGACTGTTGGAATGGGTGTCAGATTTGTATGGATAGGCTAGAATTCTAGATGTGGTGAATGAGAGGATAGGAGGAAATTTTAGTCCAAAGGAAATGAAGGTGCTCATGGTAGTGGGATTGTTGTGTTACCCGAAGGCAAGACTAACGATGAGGGAGGTGGTCAAGATTTTAAAATGTGAGGCATGATATGTTCCTCCAAATTTTTTGGTACTCATGTATACCAATGCTCATCGATCCGAAGATATGTCGATGTCAACAGGGACATCGTATGGGACATCTATGAGGATGAACTCCTACACTATGGCTGGTTTAACTAAACTCGTCCTTCTCCTCAAGGCCCTCCAAGCCTTTACTGTATAATACGAAAGTTCATTCTTCAAGTGCAGTTGGATATATTTATGCTATTTTAAATAGGATATATCAATTGGATAGATTTAAATGTTTAATCTATTTCCTAGTCAACACCATACGAAAATCGTGCTTTGAATTTCAAAATCTTGACCACCTCCATCATCGTCGACCTCGCCTTTGGGGGTCGCTATGAGAACACAAGAATACCATTGCCATGAGCAACTCCATTTACTCTGGATTAAAATTGCCTCCCAGCCTCTCGTCCATCACATCAAAAATTCTAGTCTATCCATACAAATCCCACACCCATTCCAACAGACTAGATTTATTTTGGCTCAAGCTCCGCTCCACATGGTGCTTTCCACAAGATTTTTCTAAACTCACTGCTTTGAGGCTAAACACGTCCAAATCAAAACTCACCTTTCCTATCACCACACACTCGGGGGCCAAATACCCTAACGTGCCCGCAACCATGGTTGTATGGGACACCTCATGGTCATGTTCCATCACTCTAGCAAGACTCAAATCCCCCAAAACTATGACCATGAGGCATCCAAAGATTTTAGCCTTACCAAAGTGATGGAATGTGACCATGAGGCGTCCCATACAACCATGGTTGTGGGGACATTGGGGTATTTGGCCCCTGAGTGTGTGGTGATGGGTAAGACAAGTTCGAAGTCAGACGTGTTCAACTTCAAAGTAGTGAGTTTGGAAATAGCCTATGGAAAGCACCTTGTGGAGTGGAGCTTGAGCCAACATAACTCCAGACTATTGGAATGGGTGTGGGATTTGTATGGACATGCTAGAATTTTGGATGTGGCCAATGAGAGGCTAGGAGGAAATTTTAATCTAGAGGAAATGGAGTTGCTCATGGCGATGGGATTTTTGTGTTACCCAAAGGCAAGGCCGACAATGAGGGAGGTGGTAAAGATTTTGAAATGCAAAGCATGATATATTCCTCTAAATTTGTCAGTACCCATGTATACCAATGCTCATCGATCTGATGGTATGTCGATGTCAATAGGGACATCGTATGGGATGTCTATGAGGATGAACTCCTCCACTATGGCTGGTTTATCCGAATCATCAAGCTCATCAATAGTAAATTCTTCCTTCTCCTCAGGGCCCTCCAAGCCTCTATTGTATAATACAAAAGTTCATCCTTCAAGTGTGGTTGAATAGATTTATGCTTTGTTAAAAAGGATAGATCAGTTGGATAGATTTTATTCATCATAGATCTAAATCTTTAATCTCTTTCCTAGAAAACACCATAAGGTAATCGTTCTTCGAATTTCAAAATCTTGATCACCTCCCTCATCATCGACCTTGCCTTCGAGGGTCTCGATGTGAACACATCAATCCCATCGCAATGAGCAAATTCATTTCCTCTGGATTAAAATTTCCTCCCAGCCTCTCATCCGTTGCATCTAGAATTCTAGCTTGTCCATACAAATCCCACACCCATTACAACAGTTTGGAGTTATGTTGGCTTAAGCTCCGCTCCACATGGTGCTTTCTGCAGGCTATTTCCAAATTCACTACTTCGAGGCTAAACACATCTAACTTCAAACTTGCGTTTCTTGTAACCACACACTTAGGGGCTAAATACCCCAATGTCCCCACAACCATGGTTGTATGGGACTCCTCATGGTCATTGTCCATCACTCTAAAAAGTCTCAAATCTCTTAGAACTATGACCATGAGGCCTCCAAAGATTTTAGGCTTGCCACAGTGGTGGAACATGACAATGATGCGTCCCATACAATCATGGTTGCGGAGACATTGGGTATTTGGTGTCCAAGTGTGTGGTGATGGGTAAGACGAGTCTAGAGTTGGACGTGTTCAGATTCGAAGTAGTGAGTTTGGAAATAGCCTGTGGAAAGCATCCTATGGAGCGGAGCTTGAGCCAGCATAACTCTAGACTGCTAGAATAGGTGTCGGATTTGTATGGATAGGCTAGAATACTAGATGTGGCGAATGAGAGGATAGGAGGAAATTTTAGTCCAAAGGAAATGGAGGTGCTCATGGTAGTGGGATTGTTGTGTTACCCAAAGGCAAGGCCGACGATGAGGGAGGTGGTCAAGATTTTAAAATGTGAAGCATGATATGTTCCTCCAAATTTTTTGGTACTCATGTATACCAACGCTCATCGATCCGAAGATATTTCGATGTCAACAAGGACATCGTATGGGACATCTATGAGGATGAACTCCTCCACTATGGCTGGTTTATCTAAATCATCAAGCTCATCAACAGTAAATTCATCCTTCTCCTCAGGGCCCTCCAAGCCTCTACTATATAATACGAAAGTTCATCCTTCAAGTGCGATTGGATAGATTTATGCTATTTTAAAAAGGATAGATCAATTGGATAGATTTCATTCATCACAGATTCAAATGTTTAATCTATTTCCTAGTCAACACCATACGGAAATCATGCTTCGGATTTCAAAATCTTGACCACCTCCATCATCGTCGACCTTGCCTTTGGGGGTCGCTATGTGAACACAACAATACCACCGCCATGAGCAACTCCATTTACTCTGGATTAAAATTTCCTCCCAGCCTCTCATCCATCACATCCAAAATTCTAGTCTATCCATACAAATCCCACACCCATTCCAGCAGTCTAGAGTTATTTTGGCTCAAGCTCCGCTCCACATGGTGCTTTCCATAGGCTTTTTCTAAACTCACTGCTTTGAGGCTAAACACGTCCAACTCAAAACTCACATTTCCTATCGCCACACACTCAGGGGCCAAATACCCCAATGTTCCCACAACCATGATTGTATGGGATATCTCATGGTCATGTTCCATCACTCTAGCAAGGCTCAAATCCCCCAAAACTATGACCATGAGGCATCCAAAGATTTTAGCCTTACCAAAGTGATGGAATGTGACCATGAGGTGTCCCATACAACAATGGTTGCAGGGACATTGGGGTATTTGGCCCCCGAGTGTGTGGTGATGGGAAAGACAAGTCGAGAGTCGGACGTGTTCAACTTCGAAGCAGTGAGTTTGGAAATAGCCTATGAAAAGCACCTTGTGGAGTGGAGCTTGAGCTAACATAACTCCAGACTGCTGGAATGGGTGTGGGATTTGTATGGATAGGCTAGAATTCTAGATGTGGCCAATGAGAGGCTGGGAGGAAATTTTAATCCAGAGGAAATCGAGTTGCTCATGGTGGTGGGATTGCTGTGTTACCCGAAGGCAAGGCCGACGATGAGGGAGGTGGTTAAGATTTTGAAATGCGAAGCATGATATGTTCCTCTAAATTTGTCAGTATTCGTGTATACCAATGCTCATAAATATGATAGTATGTCTATTTCAATAGAGACATTGTATAGGACGTCTATGAGGATTAAGTCCTCCAATATGGCTGGTTTATCCAAATCATCAAGCTCATCAATAGTAAATTTGTCTTTCTCCTCAGGGCCCTCCAAGCCTCTACTGTATAATACAGAAGTTTATCCTTCAAGTACGATTGGATATATTTATGCTTTTTTAAAAATGATAGATCATTTGGTTAGATTTCATTCATCAAATATTAATCTTTAATCTCTTTCCTAGAAAACACCATACGGTAATCATGCTTTGAATTTCAAAATCTTGATCACCTCCCTCATCATCGACCTTGCCTTCGGGGGTCTCAATGCGAACACAGCAATCCCACCGCCATGAGCCGCTCCATTTCCTCCGGATTAAAATTTCCTCCCAACCTCTCATCCGCTGCATCCAGAATTCTCCCCTGTCCATACAAATCCCACACCCATTCCAGCAGTCTAGAGTTATGTTGGCTTATGCTCCGCTCCACATGGTGCTTTTCGTAGGTTATTTCCAAAATCACTGTTTCAAAGCTGAACACATCCGACTCCGAACTTTCCTTTACCATCACCACACACTCAGGGCCCAAATACCCCAACTTCCTCGCAACCACGATTGTATGGGATACCTCATGGTCACATTCCATCACTCTAGCAAGGCTCAAATCGCCATGAACTATGATCATGAGGCGTCCAAATATTTTAGCCTTGCCAAAGTGATGGAATGTGACCATGAGGAGTCCCATACAACCGTGGTTGAAGGGACATTGGGGTATTTGGCCCTCGAGTGTGTGGTGAAAAAAAAAGGAGAGTCCAAAATAAGACGTGTTCAGCTTCGGAGCAGTGAGTTTGGAAATAGCCTGCGGAAAGCACCCTGTGGAGCGGAGCTTGAGCGAGCATAACTCCAGACTGATGGAATGGGTGTGGGATTTGTATAGATAGGCTAGAATTCTAGATGTGGCGAATGAGAGGATAGGAGGAAATTTTAATCCAGAGGAAATGGAGGTGCTCATGGCAGTGGGATTGTTGTGTTACCCGAAGGCAAGACCGACGATGAGGGAGGTGGTCAAGATTTTGAAATGTCAAGCACGATATGTTCCTCCAAATTTTTTGATACTCATGTATACCAATGCTCATCGATCCGATGATATGTCGATGTCAATAGGGACATCGTATGGGAAATCTATGAGGATGAACTCCTCCACTATGGCTGGTTTATCCAAATCATCAAGCTCATCAGTAGTAAATTCATCCTTCTCCTTAGGGCCCTCCAAGCCTCTACTGTATAATACGAAAGTTCATCCTTCAACTGCGGTTGGATATATTTATGCTTTTTTAAAAAGGATAGATGAGTTGGATAGATTTCATTCATCACAAATTCGAATCTTTAATATCTTTCCTAGACAACACCATATGGTAATCATGCTTCGAATTTCAAAATCTTGACCACCTCCCTCATCATCGGCCTTGCCTTCGAGGTCTCGATTTGAACACAAAAATCCCACCGCCATGAGCAACTCCATTTACTCTGGATTAAAATTTCCTCCCAGCCTCTCATCCATCGCATCCAAAATTCTAGTCTATCCATACAAATCCCACACCCATTCTAGTAGTCTGGAGTTATGTTGGCTCAAGCTTCACTCCACATGGTGCTTTTCGTAGGCTATTTCCAAACTCACTGCTTCGAAGATGAACACGTTTGACTTCAGACTCGCCTTTCCCATCACCACACACTCGGGGGCCAAATACCCCAATGTCCCCGCAAAAATGATTCTATGAGACGCCTCATGGTCACATTCCATCTCTCTAGCAAGCGTCAAATCCCTCAAAACTGTAACCATGAGGCATCCAAAGATTTTAGCCTTGCCAGAGTGATGGAATGTGACCATGAGGTGTCCCATACAACCGTGGTTGTGGGGACATTGGGGTATTTGGCCCCTGAGTGTGTGGTGATGGGAAAGGCGAGTCCGGAGTCAGACATGTTCAACTTTGGAGCAGTGAGTTTGGAAATAGCCTATGGAAAGCACCCTATGGGGAGAAGCTTGAGCCAACATAACTCCAAACTACTGGAATGGGTGTGGAATTTGTATGGATATTCTAGAATTCTTGATTCGAAGGATGAGAGTCTAGGAGGTAATTTTAATCTGGAGGAAATGGAGTTGCTCATGGCGGTGGGATTGTTGTGTTACCCTAAGGCAAGGTCGACGATGAGGGAGGTGGTCAAGATTTTGAAATGCGAAGCATGATATGTTCCTCCCAATTTACCAGTACTTGTGTATACCAAAGCTCATCGATCTGATGGTATGTCAATGTCAACAGGGACATCGTATGGGACGTCTATGAGGATGAACTCATCCACTATGGCTGGTTTATTCGAATCATCAAGCTCATTAGCAGTAAATTTTTCCTTCTCCTTAGGGCCCTCCAAGACTCTACTATATAATACGAAAGTTCATCCTTCAAGTGCGGTTGGATAGATTTATGGTTTTTTAAAAATGATAGATCAGGTGGATAGATTTCATTCATCACAGATTCGAATCTTTAATCTCTTTACTAGACAACATCATACGGTAATCTTGCTTTGAATTTCAAAATATTGACCACCTCCCTCATTGTTGGCCTTGCCCTCAAGGGTCTCAATGCGAACACAGCAATCCATCCACCATGAGCAACTCCATTTCCTCTTGATTAAAATATCCTCCCAGCCTCTCATCAATGACATCCAGAATTCTAGCCTATCCATACAAATCCCACACCCATTCCAGTAGTTTGGAGTTATGTTGGATCAAGCTCCACTCTACATGGTGCTTTCCATAGTCTATTTCCAAACTCATTGCTTTGAATATGAACACGTCCAACTCCAAACTCACCTTTCCCATCACCACACACTCGAGGTCCAAATACCCCAACGTTCCTGCGACCATGATTTTATGGAACATCTCATGGTCACATTCCATCACTCTAGAAAGGCTCAAATCTCCCAAAACTATGACCATGAGGCATCCAAATATTTTAGCATTGCTAGAGTGATGGTACGTGACCATGAGCCATCCCATACAACCATGGTTACGGGGAATTTGGGGTATTTGGCCATCGAGTGTGTGGTGATGGGAAAGGCGAGTCTGGAGTTGGATGTGTTTAGCTTCAGAGTAGTGAGTTTGGAAATAGACTATGGAAAGCACCCTTTGAAGTGGAGCTTGAGCCAACATAACTCTAGACTATTGGAATGGGTGTGGGATTTGTATGGAGAGGCTAGACTTCAGGATGCAGCTGATGAGAGGCTAGGAGAAAATTTTAATTTGAAGGAAATGTAGGTGCTCATGGTGGTGGAATTGCTATGTTACCCAAATGCAAGGCCGACGATGAGGGAGGTGGTCAAAATTTTGAAATGCAAAGCATGATCTGTTCCTCTAAATTTTTTGGTACCCATGTATACAAATGCTCATCGATCTTATGGTATGTCAATGTCAACAAGGACATCATATGGGATGTCTACAAGGAATAAATTCTCCACTATGGCTAGTTTATCCAAATCATCAAGCTCATAAGAAGTAAATTCGTCCTTCTCCTTAGGGTCCTCCAAGCCTCTATTGTATAATACAGAAGTTCATCCTTCAAGTGCGGTTGGATAGATTTATGATTTTTTAAAAAGGATAGATTAGTTGGATAGATTTCATTCATCACATATTTGAATCTTTAATCTCTTTCCTAGACAACACCATACATAAATCATGCTTCAAATTTTCAAAATCTTGACCACCTCCCTCATCGTCAGCCTTGGCTTCGAGGGTCTCAATGCGAACACAACAATCCCACCACCATGAGCAAATCCATTTTCTCTAGATTAAAATTTCCTTCCAGCATCTCATCTAGAGCATCCCAAATTCTAGCCTATCCATACAAATCCCACACCCATTCCAGTAGTTTGGAGTTATGTTGGCTCAAGCTCCGCTCCACATGGTGCTTTCCATAGAATATTTCCAAACTCACTGCTTCGAAGCTAAACACATCCATATTTGGACTCACCTTTCTCGTCACCACACACTCAAGGTCCAAATACCCTAATGTGACTGCAACCTGGATTGTATAGGACGCCTCATGGTCATGTTCCATCACTCTAGCAAGGCTTAAATCCCCTAAAACTATGACCATGAGGTGTCCAAAGATTTTAGCCTTGCCAGAGTGATGGAACGTGACCATGAGGTGTCCCATACAACCGTGGTTGCAGGGACATTGGGGTATTTTGCCCTCAAGTGTGTGGTGACAGAAAAGGCGAGTCTAGAGTCGGATGTGTTCAGCTTCGGAGCGGTGAGTTTGGAAATAGCCTACGAAAAGCACCCTGTGGAGCGGAGCTTGAGCTAGCATATCTCTAGACTGCTAGAATGGGTGTGGGATTTTTATGGACAAGGTAGAATTATGGATGCATCGAATGAGAGGGTAGGAGGAAATTTTAATTTGAAGGAAATGGAGTTGCTCATGGTAGTGGGATTGTTGTGTTACCCAAAGGCAAGGCCAATGATGAGGGAGGTGGTCAAGATTTTGAAATGCGAAGCACGATATGTTCCTCCAAATTTTTTGGTACCCGTGTATACCAACGTCATCAATCTAACCATATTTCTATGTCAACAGGGACATCATATGGGACGTCTATGAGGATGGACTCCTCCACTATGGATGGTTTATCCAAATCATCAAGCTCATCAATAGTAAATTCATCCTTCTCCTCAAGGCCCTCCAAGCCTCTACTGTATAATATGGAAGTTCATCCTTCAAGTGTGACTGGATAGATTTATGATTTTTTAAAAAGGATAGATCAGTTGGATAGATTTCATTCATCATAGATTTGAATCTTTAATCTCTTTCCTAGACAACACCATATGGTAATTGTGCTTTGAATTTCAAAATCTTGACCACCTCCTTCATCGTCAAGCTTGCCTTTGGGGGTCTTGATGTGAACACAACAATCCCACTACCATGAGCAACTCCATTTCCTCTTGATTAAAATTTCCTTCCATCCTCTCATCCGCAACATCTAGAATTCTAGCCTATCCATACAAATCCCACACCCATTCTAGTAGTTTGGAGTTATGTTGACTCAAGCTCCACTCCACAAGGTGCTTTTCATAGGCTATTTCCAAACTCACTGCTTAGAATCTGAACACTCAGAGGGCCAAATACCCCAATGTCTCCACAACCACGATTGTATGGGATGCCTCATGGTCATGTTCCATCACTCTGACAAGGCTCAAATGCCCCGAAACTATGACCATGAGGCGTCCAAAGATTTTAGCCTTACCAAAGTGATGGAACATGACCATGAGGCATCCCATACAACTATGGTTGCAAGGATGTTGGGGTATTTTGCTCCCGAGTGTGTGGTGATGGGAAAGGCAAGTCCGGAGTCGGATGTGTTCAACTTCAGAGCAATGAGTTTGGAAATAGCCTATGAAAAGCACCTTGTGGAGTGGAGCTTGAGCAAGCATAACTCCAGACTACTGGAATGGGTGTGGGATTTGTATGGACAGGCTAGAATTTTGGATGCGATGGATGAGAGGCTAGGAGGAAATTTTAATCCGGAGGAAATGGAGTTGCTCATGGTGGTGGGATTATTGTGTTACCCAAAGGAAAGACCGATGATGAGGGAGGTGGTCAATATTTTGAAATGCGAAGCACGATATGTTCCTCCAAATTTTTTGGTACCCATGTATACCAACGTCATCGATCTAACCATGTGTCGACATCAACAGGGACATCATATGGGATGTCTATGAGGATGAACTCATCCACTATGGCTGGTTTATCCAAATCATCAAGCTCATCAATAGTAAATTTGTCTTTCTCCTTAGGGCCCTCCAAGCCTCTACTGTATAATACAAAAGTTCATCCTTCAAGTGCGGTTGGATAGATTTATGCTTTTTTAAAAAGGATAGATCAATTGGATAGATTTCATTCATCACAGATTCGAATCTTTAATCTCTTTCCTAGACAACACCATACGATAATCGTGCTTTAAATTTCAAAATCTTGACCACCTCCCTCATCATCAGCCTTGCCTTCGGGGGTCTCGATGTGAACACAACAATCCCACCACCATGAGAAACTCCATTTCCTCTGGATTAAAATTTCCTCCTAGCATCTCATCTATTGCATCCAAAATTCTAGCTTGTCCATACAAATCCCACACCCATTCCAACAGTCTAGAGTTATGTTGGCTCAAGCTCCGCTCCACATGGTGCTTTTCACAGGCTATTTCCAAACTCATTGCTTCGAAGTTGAACACGTCCAAATCTGGACTCGCCTTTCTCATCACCACACACTCAGGGGCCAAATACCCCAATGTTCCCACAACCATGATTGTATGTGATACCTCATGGTTATGAAATCACCTTTCTAATCATCACACTCAGTGGCCAAATACCCCAATGTTCCCACAACCATGATTGTATGTGATCCCTCAAAACCATGAGGCATCCAAAGATTTTAACCATTCCATAGTGATGGAACATTATCATTAGGCATTCCATACAACCATGGTTGTAGGGATGTTGGGGTATTTGGTCCCTGAGTGTGTGGTGACGAGAAAGGCGAGTCTGGTGTCGGATGTGTTCAGCTTCAGAATAGTGAGTTTGGAAATAGCCTATGGAAAGCACCCTATGGAGCGGAGCTTGAGCCAGCATAACTCTAGATTGTTAGAATGTGTGTCAGATTTGTATGGACAGGCTAGAATTCTAGATGTGGCGGATGAGAGGATAGGAGGAAATTTTAATCCAGAGGAAATGGAGGTGCTCATGGTAGTGGGATTTTTGTGTTACCCGAAGGCAAGGCCGACGATGAGGGAGGTGGTAAAGATTTTGAAATGTGAAGCACGATATGTTCCTCCAAATTTTTTAGTACTCATGTATACCAACGCTCATCAATTCAAAGATATGTCAATGTCAATAGGGACATCGTATGGGAAATATATTAGGATGAACTCCTCCACTATGGCTAGTTTATCCAAATCATCAAGCTCAGCAACAGTAAACTCGTCCTTCTCCTTAGGGACCTCCAAGCCCCTACTGTATAATACAAAAGTTCATCCTTCAACTGCTGTTGGATATATTTATTCTTTTTTAAAAAGGATAGATGAGTTGGATAGATTTCATTCATCACAAATTTGAATCTTTAATATCTTTCTTAGACAACACCATATAGTAATCATGCTTCAAATTTCAAAATCCTAAACAACTCCCTCATCATCAGGCTTGCCTTTGGGGTATCGATTTGAACACAACAATCCCATCACCATGAGCAACTTCATTTAATCTAAATTAAAATTGTCTCCCAGCCTCTCGTCCATCGCATCCAAAATTCTAGTCTATCCATACAAATCCCACACCCATTCTAGCAGTCTAGAGTTATGTTGGCTTAAGATTTGCTCCACATGGTGCTTTTCGTAGGCTATTTCCAAATTCACTGCTTCAAAGTTGAACACACCTGACTTCAGACTCGCCTTTCCTATCACCACACACTCGGGGGCCAAATACCCCAACGTTCCCGCAAACACAATTCTATGAGACGCATCATGGTCACATTCCATCTCTCTGGAAAGCGTCAAATCCCTCAAAACTGTAACCATGAGGCATCCAAAGATTTTAGCCTTGCCAAAGTGATGGAAAGTGACCATGAGGTGTCCCATACAATCGTGGTTGTGGGGACATTGGGGTATTTGGCCCCCGAGCATGTGGTGATGGAAAATGCGATTTTGGAGTCAGACGTGTTCAACTTTGGAGCAGTAATTTTGGAAATAGCCTATGGAAAGCACCCTATGGGGAGAAGCTTGAGCCAGCATAACTCCAAACTACTGGAATGGGTGTGGAATTTGTATGGACATTCTAGAATACTTGATTTGAAGGATGAGAGGCTAAGAGATAATTTTAATCTGGAGGAAATGGAGTTGCTCATGGTGATGGGATTGTTGTGTTACCCTAAGGCAAGGTCGATGATGAGGGAGGTGGTCAAGATTTTGAAATGTGAAGCATGATATGTTCCTCCCAGTTTACCAGTACTTGTGTATACCAAAGCTCATCGATCTGATGGTATGTCAATGTCAACAGGGACATCGTATGGGACGTCTATGAGGATGAACTTATCCACTATGGCCGATTTATTGGAATTATCAAGCTAATCAACAGTAAATTTGTCCTTCTCCTTAGGGCCCTCCAAGACTCTACTATATAATATGAAAGTTAATCCTTCAAGTGCGGTTGGATATATTTATGGTTTTTTAAAAATGATAGATCAGGTGGATAGATTTCATTCATCACAGATTCAAATATTTAATCTCTTTAATAGACAACATCATATGGTAATCTTGCTTCGAATTTCAAAATATTGACCACCTCCTTCATTGTTGGCCTTGCCCTCAAGGGTCTCGATGTGAACATAGCAATCCATCCACCATGAGCAACTCCATTTCCTCTGGATTAAAATATCCTCCCAGCCTCTCATCAATGATATCCAGAATTCTAGACTATCAATACAAATCCCACACCCATTCCAATAGTTTGGAGTTATGTTGGATCAAGCTCCACTCTACATGATGCCTTCCACAGTCTATTTCCAAACTCATTGCTTTGAAGATGAACACGTCCAACTCCGAACTCGCCTTTCCCATCACCACAAACTTGAGGGCCAAATACCCCAATTTTCCTGCGACCATGATTTTATAGAACATCTCATGGTCACATTCCATCACTCTAGAAAGGCTCAAATCCCCTAGAACTATGACCATGAGGTATCCAAATATTTTAGCATTACCAAAGAGATGGTACGTGACCATGAGCCATACCATACAACCATGGTTGTAGGGACGTTGGGGTATTTGGCCACCGGGTGTGTGGTGATAGGAAAGGCAAGTTTGGAGTTGGATGTGTTTAGCTTCAGAGTAGTGAGTTTGGAAATAGACTATGGAAGGCACCCTTTGAAGTGGAGCTTGAGCCAACATAACTCTAGACTGCTGGAATGGGTGTGGGATTTGTATGGAGAGGCTAGAATTCAGGATGCAGCTGATGAGAGGGTAGGAGAAAATTTTAATTCGAAGGAAATGTAGGTGCTCATGGCGGTGGAATTGCTATGTTACCCAAATGCAAGGCCGACGATGAGGGAGGTGGTCAAGATTTTAAAATGTGAAGCATGATATGCTCCTCCAAATTTTTTGGTACTCATATATACCAACGCTCATCGATCCGAAGATATGTCAATGTCAATAGGTACATCGTATGGGACATCGATGAGGATGAACTCCTCCACTATGGCTGGTTTAACTAAATCATCAAGCTCATCAGTAGTAAATTCATCCTTCTCCTTAGGGCCCTCCAAGCCTCTACTGTATAATACGCAAGTTCATTCTTCAAGTGCAGTTGGATATATTTATGCTATTTTTAAAGG
Organism: Wollemia nobilis; assembly: GCA_028583015.1. Lineage (NCBI taxonomy): Eukaryota > Viridiplantae > Streptophyta > Pinopsida > Araucariales > Araucariaceae > Wollemia > Wollemia nobilis. Next base: position 6,239,594 of record JAQPPZ010016096.1, read on the forward strand.
ATATATCAATTGGATAGATTTAAATGTTTAATCTATTTCCTAGTCAACACCATACGAAAATCGTGCTTTGAATTTCAAAATCTTGACCACCTCCATTATCACCGCTCTTGCCTTCGGGGGTCGCTATGTGAACACAACAATACCACTGCCATGAGAAAATCCATTTACTCTGGATTAAAATTGCCTCCCAGCCTCTCATCCATCACATCCAAAATTCTAGTCTATCCATACAAATCCCACACCCATTCTAGCAGTTTAGAGTTATTTTGGCTCAAGCTCCGCTCCACATGGTGCTTTCCATAGGATTTTTCTAAACTCACTGCTTCGAGGCTAAACACGTCCAACTCGAAACTCACCTTTCTTGTCACCACACACTCAGGGGCCAAATACCCTAATGTTCCTGACCATGGTTGTATGGGACACCTCATGGTCATGTTCCATCACTCTAGCAAGACTCAAATCCCCCAAAACTATGACCATGAGGCATCCAAAGATTTTAGCCTTACCAAAGTGATGGAATGTGATCATGAGGCATCCCATAAAACCATGGTTGCAGAGACGTTGGGGTATTTGGCCCCCGAGTGTGTGGTGACGGGTAAGACAAGTTCGGAGTCGAACGTGTTCAACTTCAAAGTAGTGAGTTTGGAAATAGCCTATGAAAAGCACCTTGTGGAGTGGAGCTTGAGCCAACATAACTTCAGACTGCTAGAATGGGTGTGGGATTTGTATGGACATGCTAGAATTCTGGATGTGGCCAATGAGAGGCTGGGAGGAAATTTTAATCCAGAGGAAATGGAGTTGCTCATGGCGGTGGGATTGCTATATTACCCGAAGGCAAGGCTGACGATGAGGGAGGTGGTTAAGATTTTGAAATGCGAAGCATGATATGTTCCTCTAAATTTGTCAGTACCTGTGTATACCAATACTCATCGATATGAAAGTATGTCGATGTCAATAGAGACATTGTATAGGACGTCTATGAGGATGAACTCCTCCAATATGGCTGGTTTATCCGAATTATCAAGCTCGTCAATTGTAAATTTGTCCTTCTCCTCAGTGTCCTCCAAGCTTCTACTATATAATACAAAAGTTCATCCTTCAAGAGTGGTTGGATAGATTAATGCTTTTTTAAAAAGGATAGATCAATTGGATTTTCATTCATCAAAGATTATCTTTAATCTCTTTTCTAGACAACACCATACGGTAATCGTGCTTCGAATTTCAAAATCTTGATCACCTCCCTCATCATCGACCTTGCCTTCTTTGGTCTCGATGCAAACACATCAATCCCACCGCCATGAGCAACTTCATTTCCTCTGGATTAGAATTTCCTCCCAGCCTCTCATTCGTTGCATCCAGAATTCTAGCTTGTCCATACAAATATCGCACCCAATCCAGCAGTCTGGAGTTATGTTGGCTTAAGCTTCTCTCCACATGGTGCTTTTTGCAGGCTATTTCCAAACTCACTATTTTGAAGCTAAATACGTCCGACTCCAAACTTGCCTTTACCATCACCACACACTCGCGGCCCAAATATCCCAACGTCCTCGCAACCACGGTTGTATGGGATACCTCATGGTCACATTCCATCACTCTAGCAAGGCTCAAATCCCCCTGAACTATGATCATGAGGCGTCCAAATATTTTAGCCTTGCCAAAGTGATGGAATGCGACTATGAGGAGTCCCATACAACCCTGGTTGAAGGGACGTTGGGGTATTTTGCCCCCCAGTGTGTGGTGACAAAAAAGGCGAGTCCGAAATCGGACGTGTTCAGCTTCGGAGCAATGAGTTTGGAAATAGCCTATGGAAAGCATCCTATGGAGCGGAGCTTGAGCCAGCATAACTCTAGACTGCTGGAATGGGTGTCGGATTTGTATGGATAGGCTAGAATTCTAGATGTGGCGAATGAGAGGATAGGAGGAAATTTTAATCCGAAGGAAATGGAGGTGCTCATGGTAGTGGGATTTTTGTGTTACCCGAAGGCAATACTAACGATGAGGTAGGTGGTAAAGATTTTGAAATGTGAAGCACGATCTGTTCCTCCAAATTTTCCGGTACTCATTTATACCAACGCTCATAGATCCGAAAATATGTCGATGTCAACAGGGACATCGTATGGGACGCCTATGACGATGAACTCCTCCACTATGGCTAGTTTATCCGAATCATCAAGCTCGTCAGAAGTAAAATCGTGTTTCTCCTTCAGGGCCGTCCAAGCCTCTACTGTATAATACGGAAGTTCATCCTTCAAGTGTGGTTGGATAGATTTATGCTATTTTAAAAAAGGATAAAACACTTGGATAGATTTCATCCGTCGCATATTCGAATCTTTAATCTTTTTCCTAAACACCACAAAAGTTACACCCTATTGCCGTTAGTTTCCATGTGTAATCTTTTAATTAATAAATGATCACAGTTGACAAGATGTTTTTTTTGCCCTTTTCCGAGGGCTTCTATGTCGGGTACATATGTTCTTTACAAGCTTATTATATGTCCGTAAATATTATTTAACCTAAAAAATAGGTTATTCCAATTGTAAAGTCAATAAAACGATGCCATTAAGCTTGTAAAGAACATACTTGACAGGATTGTAAATAATTGCTCTACACTCTGAACCATCCTCTTCTTTGCTGCTGACAAGCAAGATGATGGCCTCCTTGCAGAGCTCGAAGCAAAACTGGTATGGCACCATAAGGAGACATTCTCTACCTAATTCGTCATGAAAATTCGGAAAAAGCTCCTTGGCTGCTTGACAATGGTGTAAGGACAATGACATGAAAGTAAATAATTACAAAAAAAAAAACTAACTAAAACAAGATTTGAAGAGATTGTTGTGCATGTGTCTTTCAACTGAGGAACTCAGTCGTCAAGAATATAAGAGAGGAAAACATTTAATATTGGAGATACATTTATTTATTTATTATTATTCCTTTCTTATTGAAATTTAAATAATTTTATTAAATAAATAATTATTATTTCTTCGATAGGATTTAATAAATATAATATTTATTTAGGTTATGAGTGTGAGGGGTAGTGTGTGATGGTTTTGTGTTAAATTTCCTATTAATAAATATAACTCACTGTGTATATCGGTCATAGGAGTTCCTTCACAATAACAGACATATATATATATATATATATATATATATATATATATATATATATATATATATAATTTATAAAATTATAATATAAAAATACATATATAAGTATTTAAAAATATTTAACTAATATAATAGTTGATATATATTTACTCAGAAAAAAAAAGTATTTGTTCATTTGAGTTTATTTTTAGCATATTTGGTTAATTAATTTTTTTGAAAGACCATTTTAATATAAAAATAAAATTTCTTTACAGCAAAAAAAAAAAAAAAAAAAAGAGTGGGTGGAGAAAAATCACACCCCAAATGCTACTAACTTATCCTAATAGCGAATAAAGAAAAACAAACTGCATTAGGTACCATGACCATCAACATCAAACTAAAAACATTTTACAGTCGTAAAGGTTTTTACAAAAATGAACCTATGTCAGGGCCTTATCCATTTGAAGTGGGTGGTTCCCCACCCATCAAAATGCTCATTTTGATTTAGAAATAAAGTATTTCTATTAAGAAAAAACTATTTTAATATTGTTAATTTTAAAATTATTTGTACAATATAAATTATATAAAATATAAATAATTTTTCAAACAAGTATTAATAATTATTATTTTAAATAAATAATTCAAAAACTAATAAAATATTTGCAGTTATGGAATTTTTGAAGTATAAAATGGGAATAGAAAACAAAACCCTTTACCATGTGTACACACTTACTACTTCCAAAAGAAAGGATATACATTTAGCATGATATAATCAAATTTCCAAAAGAAAGGATATACATTTAGCATGATAGAATCAAATTTCCATGGATCAAGTAAGAGAGAAGAAAAACACTTATGTAAAACTTAAAGATATATTAACTAAAAGTACCATTAATTAGCATGAGTGATTACCTAGTGGTAAACTTTTTTAATGTTGCACAATTTATCTTCATGGTCTTGTTGTGTAGTCTTGCTTTTTATATATACTAATCATAATTCATCATGAATAACAATACCTAGTTTTTGTTTCAAATAACTTGTAGCTTGGGATTGGTATTTTCTTTCTTTTATAATTAAAATAGACATAGATATGTTCAATTCAACTCCTTAAAATTTATAATTATTTTATTTTATCCTATAATTATGTCTCCAATCAAAGGTGAAATCTCCTTCCTACAACGATATCATCACAAGTTCATATTTAATTTTTAATTCCTCTAGAAAATATAGCTTCCAATTAACATTTGTATTTTCACATCCAAATTTTTTCTGAAATCCAGAATCTTTAAAAAAAACCTAAAATAAATTTTAAAGAAAAATATGTTGGTACTTTTTCCACTATGATTATATATCCATATCTGATTATATATCCATATCGACATAGTACATTTATTACAACCCTTATGTCTTAACATTTTTTTTCATTACTATTATAGTTATACTTTAGTTAATTAGCTAAGTGTCTTTTTAGTATGTGGAGTTGACTATTGAGCACTGGGATTAGAGTCATTTAGCTAAGGGCCTATTTTGAGGATTTTGTATTACATTACAACATTAGGGTTAGGTTTTGAATTACTATTTACTCAATCACAAGAAAGAATATTACTATTCTAAATATTATTTTGTATTTAATGTTGATCTAAAGGAGGTAATCCTTTTAAAGAAACCAACAATATACTATACTATATTTTAGATTTAACAATAAGTTTTTGTTTTATGGATCAATTTAATAATCACTTTATTATATATTTAAGATTTTATATTTTGGATAGTCATTTTAAAGCTAATACCATAACATAGCATTTTGTAAGGAAAATTTTGTTGTAACTCTACTAACCAATATCCTCCATGTAATATTTTTTAGAGGTAAAAACCTATATTGGGGATTTTTAAAATTCAATGAAAATTATCATTTAAGCACATCAAACCAATATTTAATTTGAGGTGGGACTTGACACATTAATACCAAGGGCTTCAAAAAATTCATATACAACTACAATATTCTAGGCCTTCAAACAAATTCATATATAACTATAATATTCCATGTACCATCGATATATTGAAAGACCACCCTAGGTTTAGGAGAAGCTTTGCCAAATTCATATACAACTATAATATTCCATGTACCATATGATATATTGAAAGACCACCCTAGGTTTAGGAGAAGCTTTGCCCTATAAAACTAACAATCATGATTAATTTATTATGAATCAATAAGTAATTAGCATTGTGAAACTTTTTGTATTATGTTAATTTCAATATAATATGGTTAGGTGAATAGTGAAATCATATGTACTTAGAGCCCTTAAATATTAGGTCAAATACTATTTATAACTTAGATATATATATTATTAATCTTATGGACCAAACACACCATAGCCTAAAAAATCTCTCTAATAGCTCAACCTTAATAAATTGGGGTGTAGTTGGTACATAAATCCATAATAAAATTTAAACTAGTATTTAGTAGTATCTAAGTGTCCTAATAAAAACAAATTAGTATAATAAAAACAAATTAGTATAGATCTAATAGATTCAAGTACTATGAAATAAAACACAATTTAATTAAGAATAATAAGATAGAATTACAAAACTTTGAAAAGAAACAAGGTAACCAGGAATCATAAAAAGCAATTCGATTTCAAATTCCAAATACTAATAATAAAAAAAATGGACTTACAGGTGTTCGCGATTCTCCGCCCGTGCAATTCCACCAACATAAACCCCGGGGATCGCCCGATTCCGGACCCTAAATTCCCCTGCCGATAAATAAACCTAAAACGACGGCTAAGACCTAAGACTGAACGAAATCCTCTGTGTAACCCTGTCACATCACCGTCCCCCCTCGCACAATATGACGACTGCCACGGAACGCGGATTTAACCGGAGAAATAACATAAATATTAAAAACTAGGTGTGGAAAGGTATTAGCGCCTTGTGGAAAGGTCGTTGTTGCCAACGTGGTGCTTGCTATGGAGGTTTCGTTGGGTTTATATTGGCTTCGAACTCTGGGTGAGGGTTTGTTGGGTTTATAATGGCTTCGTACTCCGGGTGAGGGTTCGTTGGGTTTATGTTGCACATATATCGAATATTGGATTCAAAGAATTCTACATTGGGATGGTTGATGCAAATTATTGATTTGGATTTTATTTATTTATTTATTTTTTTTTATACGAATTTTTTATATACAACATATCTCTAACATGTGAGGGGAGAGATTTTATTTTTTTAAATATTGTCTTATGCCAAATTTGAATCATTATCAAATATAGATCAACATTAAGATTAATCAAATGTATTGATTAATCAAACTTCAAAGTTGCATAGAAAAATGTATCAACATTATTAATAATATTTATTTATTTAAAATTGATTATATTTATATTTCATATAAATGTTTCTATAGAACCCATATCTTTTGCTTACAAATCGTCAATAAAAGCTATTAAATTTTTTATTATCATATAAATATATTCATTAAATAATTAATTATTTTTAATATCTATAACATTTATTTAAAATATTAATATTATTTTTATAAAATTTTATAATACTAAATTTTAATTTCATTTTTATTGTTGATAATAATATTTTATTTATAAACCGTGAAGTGGGTGAGTGTGTGAGGGGTGGGTGTGTGACCAAACCAAAAAAAAATATATATTTTATTTATTGAGCTGCAAGCTTACTACGATAGCGTTTGGGCCTTTCTTTGAGAAGTTCAAGATTCAATCCCCATTCAATATGAGGGGACCTGACCCTAAAAGCATGTGTAAAATCATTGAAAAAATAATATCTCATTTATTTTTTTAGATTTTTTCTCTAATTTAAAATAGAGTATTAATTTTTCATCTTGGATTTCGATGTTTCTTTAATTTAAAATAGAGTATCATTTTTTCATCTTGGATTTCGAAGGCACCCAAAGGATAGTAAAGAATTTGGTATTTCTTTGAAAAGTGTAAAGTTCAAACCCATTCAATATGAGGAGACTGGGACACCTCCTAAAATCCTATTTAAACTCATTGAAAAATAATATCTCATTTATTTCTTAGCTATTTTCATTAATTTAAAATAAAGTATATTTTTGATCTTGGATTCCAAGGGTGACCAAAGGATTAATCTCATGTAATATAAGAGTCTAAGTCATAGCATGGTGTAGTACACAACTTTAACAAATAAATAAATAAATATATATATATATATATATATATATATATATATATATATATATATATATATATATATATATATATATATATATATATATATATAGTCTCATGTAATATAAGAGTTTAAGTCATAGCATGGTGTAATATACAACTTTATATATGTGAGAGAGTGGAATCCCTTTACCATCTACTTTGAACATGGTTTTTTTAAAAGTTAGAAACTAAAGTTTAAATAGTTAATAATAATTATATTTAACATGAAGATACTCAGGTTCAAACCTCAAGGTAACCTGTTTGCAAAGGTAGTAGTCTGATATGAATCATTTGAGTGCATGTTAGATCAACGATGATGGTATGAATCCCAAGCGATCGGTGGTCCCCTTCACATCAGGTCAACAATAACGAAGTAGAATAGGTTTGATGGAAGCAATCCTTATGGTTTGAACCCTATGTTTGTCATTTACTAAAAATAGTTACTAAAAATATTGTGTTTTTGACCATATATCCTATGTAACCGAAAAAAAATTATATTTGACATAAATTTAATAGTTAAATACCATAGATGTTTTGGGGTTTGGCTTTGTTTTCAAATGTAGTAGTCTGATATGAATTCTCGGAGTGCATGTCAAACCTATAATGACAATATAAATCTCGGGCGATCGATGGTTCCCTTCATGTTAGATCAACAATAAAAAATCGAAATAGGTTTGATGGAAGCAATACCTATGGTTTGAACTCCATGCTTATCAGTTACTAAAAATAGTGTGGTTGTGACCAAATATCCTATGTAACTGGAAAAAAATAATTATCTTTAACATGAATTTAATAGTTAAATATCATGGATTTTGGGAATAACGTAGTGTTTTGGGTTTTCCCTCTTCTTTGGTGGGTTCAAGGTTCAAACCATTATGTGTGGGATATGTGTTAAATTTCTTGTTGATAAGCTTAGCTCTCCTCCTTGTAAGAGGTCATGGTGGGATGAGGATGCCCAACCGCGATCATAGGAGTTTCTCACACTAATAAAATCTAAAAAAATACCATGAATTTAAAAGAGGAGATTCATATTTTAATATTTTCAGATAATACATGTATAATTGTCAATAAATTTATAATACTATTCTATGGTCATCATGCAGTATGAGTGGGACATTTTTAATCCCATATAGCCAATTACACAAATAAATAGATATCGTAAATCTCTTAAAATTCTATGTAAATATATACCATGGGACAAGCATTCGATGAATTAAAGGATTGGTGAGGACTAGACTTTGACTTCATAATAAGCTAAAAATAAAACTATTATATATATATATATATATATATATATATATATATATATATATATATATATATTGTAAAACAAGGGATTGTCCATTAAATGTCAATAATTCAACTAGTTAACTATATGTTAAATTTCTTGTTGTTAAGATTAGCTCTCTTCCTTATAAGTTGAGGATACTCAACCCTTAGTAGTCATAGAATTTTCTCACACTAATCCAATCCAAAAAAATACCATGAATTTAAAAGGAGGAGATTCATGTTTGAATATTTTCAGACAATACATGTATAATTGTCAACAAAGTTATAATACTATTATATGGTCATCATGTAGTATGAGTGGGATATTTTCAATACCATATAGCCAATTACACAAATAAATAGACATTTTAAATCTCTTAAATTTTTATGTAAAGAGACAAACATACGATGAATTAAAGGGTTGGTGAGGACTAGATTTTGACTTCATAATAATATAAAGATCAAACTATATATATATATATATATATATATATATATATATATATATATATATATATATATATATATATATATATATATATATATATATATATATATATATATATATATATATATAACACAAGGGATTGTCCATTAAATGCTATTTGTTCAACCAATTAACTTTTAGATCCAGGTTTGAATCTTGACAAATAATAGATGTATATTAATCAAGTTGTAAAAGCGTTATATGATTATGATGTAGTACAAGTAAGGTATGTTTGAATTCTATATAAATAATTTAATAAACATAAAGTATTTCTCAACTAGGTATGGTCTCTAGTAGTTTGAATTGAAATTTCAAAGATCAAACATATTCCCTTCCATAAATCTCCCTTAAAAGTCAATATTTGCTTTTTATTAGTAAGATGTCTTTTTTAAAAGGATGTGAGAAAAAAAATCATTTCCTCTTTGTAAGTAGAATAGGGTTTGCAAAGAAAATAATATTGGAGAGCTCGGCTTGTAGATTTCAACATATGAGTTTGGATTTAGGGTCAAAAATTGATTAGATGTTCAAATATTAAGAAAATAGTTGGGTAAAATATTACTAGAAAAATAAACTTGTGTAAACTTAAATTTGAAAGTACTAAGGAGTAGCACAATAGTTCTTTAGGAGGTCCAAATTTCAAACCGTTGTGTGTGTGTTTGTGTGTTACATTCCTTATTGATATGTTCAACTGTTCTACTTATGAAAGGTCATGGTGGGATGGGGAAGCCTAGCCCTGAGTGTCCATAATAGATGTTTATCACATTAACCAAATCTAAAAATAAAAATATTACTAGAAAAATATATAAGTTCTCTTAATGCAATAAAATTACTTAGAAAATGAACCCTACTAAAACATTGTCAACATGGAAGTTTACATAAGATAGTTTGCAATTGATAAATAAGTATATTAAATGGTTAGTCAATGAAGAGTATTATTCAAATTTTTGGTTTTATGCTTGGTCAAATCGTTATCCTCTTATATCTTATCACAATGACAACCATTGGATTATGTTAGGACCATCCTAACATACCTTAATACTTATATTATTAATTAATTATATTTTAGGGTCACAACCCTTCACTCTTACAACTATTAGACTAGGTATTTAAATGCAATCCAAATATGATAATAAGGCATCATTGCACAAATATATAAATTAAGTCTATTGTGGGTTTTATACCTTACAATCAAAAAGCGATTCAATATAAAAAATGATCCTGCTTCCCGCACCATTTAGTTTCATACCATCTGGATCAGAGCTAGATCAAGGAGCAAATTCACCATTAAAAAATTTTCCCATCGTATATTTCAGCCAGTCCACATTTGTGAGGATGCAAACAACATTCATGCTTCATGGATCCGTGTTCAAATCCTCGTAGAAAATTAAACCTTCTCCTAAGGTACAAATTAAGTTATCTTACACCCAAATTGCTCGACCTTTCACGTGGTGACCGATGGCTATTTTGAAAAAGCTAAAATCTTCAACGCAGCATCAAGGTTTTCGACGTCCAAAACGCAAAGAAAAAATATTAAAATTAATTTTTTATTTTTTATTTTTTTCTCACCTGTACCAAGTCATATTGATCGTTACCTACACCAACCACAATGGCTGAAGGACGACGATCATTGGATTCCATTCATGAGAAACACGAAAGGCTCACTGAAGAAGTTCAATAGGAAAGAGAGGAGAATACCCGTACCACAAGAGAACTCTTCAAGAAAATATTTGCAATGGATGTTAAACTTGATTTCATCAGTCAAAATTAGGCAACAACACATGCAAATTCACCCAACCACGGGTCATCAAACCGAGCAATATTAGGATGTCCACAAACTTCCATTCTACAACGGACAACCAAATTAGACTTCCCAAAATTTGAATGAGGAAACCCTACAAACTGGATCTACCGAGTAGATCAATATTTCTCACTAAATAAAATTCTAGAAATGCAAAAAGTGCATATCACCTCCCACTTGGGAAACGATGCCATCCAATGGTACCAATGGTTCGAGAAAACTAACGACACTCCAACATGGTCAACCTTTACACCTAATATATTAGTGTGATTCGGCCCTAGCAAGTTTCAAAGATTTACAAGGGCCCTCACTAAATTATGCCAAACCACTTCGGTAAGCGAATACCAAGAAAAATTTGAAATTCTAGCTAATCGAACATCTGGATTAGACGCTGCCTTCTTTCAAGAATGTTTTGTCAGTGGATTAAAAGAAGAAATTTGAATAGAGGTGCAAATGTATAACCCTACAAACATGTTAGAGATCATCGACTTGACAAAATTAATGGAGGACAAAATTAAGGCATGGAATCGATTCACAAAACCAACTTGGGGGAAACCATCAAACACTTATACCAACCCCAAACCAATGCAAAATGCATGAACCCAAAACTCCTACACAGCCCCCAAAATTAACCCCGCTCTACCAATTAAGTGTCTGAGTTTCGAGGAAATGAAGGAAAGACAAGCTAAGGGTCTTTACTACCATTGCGATGAGAAATTTGACAGAAATCATAAATGTGCCTCACAAAAATTATATATTCTAGATGCCACAGAGGAATGGAATTCTACTGAAGAGGAACTTGAACTTGAATTAGAGGTATTATCCAACACACTTGAAAGTGATGAAGAAAATGGACCAAAGGTTTCCTTCAATGCCCTTGCTAGATTTTTTTCCCCTCAAAAAATGCGAGTAAAAGGGTATTTTAAGAAACAAAGACTTACTGTGCTCCTAGACTCTGGTAGCACGCACAATTTTAACGATCCAAATGTGGCTAAACAAGCAAATTGTTTTATATACCCTTGCAATAACTTCAAAGTGATGATTGGAAATGGCAAAAAATTTGCATGCAAATGAAAATACAAAAATATAAAACTAACTATGGGGGTTTATAACATGAAAGGCGACATGTACATCCAACCCCTAGGTGGGTGCGACATTGTACTAGGCGTACAATGGTTACAAACCTTGGGCGTATTCCAATGGGAATTTGATGAACTATGGATGAAATTCACAAAAAAGAACCAAACCTATATTATGCAAGGCCTGAAATTAGGACCTTCCCAAATCGTCAGCTCACATCGAATGGACAAAATTATCTGAAAATGAAACAAAGTAATGACCGCCCAATTATTTTCAATTCAACCTAGTCACAAAGAAGATGAGACACCAGAGTTACAAAAGATTTTAGACCACCATAAGTCGGTATTCAATGAACCAAAACAACTACCTCCACAACGAAGTCACGATCACACTATTCCACTATTTCTAGGGCATCAACCTCCTAATATTAGACCTTATCATTATCCATACCTCCAAAAGACCAAAATAGAGAAATTAGTACAAGAGCTTCTTAAGGCAGGAGTCATTAGACCTAGCAAAAGCCCTTACTCATCTCCAATTATTTTAGTTAGAAAAAAGGATGGCTCGTGGCATTTATGTGTTGATTAGCACTTAATAAAATGACCATCAAAGATAAATGTCCTATTTCCGTCATAGACGAGCTATTAGATAAACTCCATGGGGTAGCTTATTTTTCCAAGTTAGACTTACGGTCAGGCTACCACAAAATACGATTCAATGAAAAGGAAATTCCTAAGATGACCTTTCACACTCACGAAGGGCACTATGAATTCTTGGTGATGCCATTTGGCCTGACCAATGCTCCTTCTACCTTTCAAAGTCTAATGAATAAGGTATTTCACCCTTTTCTTCATAAATTTATATTAGTTTTCTTTGATGACATTTTGATTTATAGAAAAACATGGGAAGAACATTTGGACCATATTAGACAAGCGTTCCAAATCTTGAAGGAAAATCAACCTTATGAAAAAATATCAAAGTGTTCTTTTGGAAAACAAGAAATTGAATACTTAGGGTATATTGTCTCAAAGGAAGGAGTTATGGTAGATCCTTCCAAAATCGAGGAGGTGAAAAATTGGCCTATTCCAAAAACCTTAAAAGCTCTACGTGGGTTTCTTGGACTAACGGGATATTATAGAAATTTTGTCCAAAATTATGGTAAAATCGTTGCTCCTCTAACAACATTACTTAAGAAAAACATTTTCAAATGGTCGTCTAAAGTGGATGAGGCCTTTATCACCTTGAAAACTGCAATGTGTACCACCCCTATTCTTGCCATGCCCAACTTTTCTAAACCGTTCGTCATTGAAAGTGATGCTTCAGGAATAGGAATGGGAGCCGTACTCATGCAGGATGAAAGGCCTCAAGATTTTATAAGCAAAGCATTTTATCCTAAGAATTTAGCTCACTCTATGTATGAAAAAGAGATGTTGGCGATTTTCCATGCTATTCAACATTGGAGGACTTACCTTATTGGCCAAAATTTCATTATATGCACTAACCATCATAGCTTGAAGTATTTTTTGGAACAAAGGACTAATACCCCGAAACAACAAAAATGAGTTACTAAAATTCTTGGCTATGATTATGAAATTACATATAAAAAGGGAAAGGACAACATGGTAGCTGATTGCAATTTCTAGAAAATTTGAAGATATGCCACAAGTCCATGCTATTTCCTCCCTTATTCCTAAATGGGTAGATGAGGTTCATGAAGAATGGATAAATGATCCTACTATCCATTCCTTAATTCAACAACTTCAACATAATCCTAGTAGAAAACATCCCTACACTTGGAAGGACAATAAATTAAGATACAAATGGAGGATGGTCCTCACCCCCAATTCAACTTATCATGAAAAAATTATTCATGAGTTACATACCTCACCCACTACAGGCCACTCAGGGTTCTTAAAAACCTATAAAAGAGCCACTACCTCCTTCTATTGGGTAGGAATGAAAAATTACATCAAAAACTTTGTAAAAGAATGTGAAGTTTGCCAAAGACAAAAGGGGGAGACCCTTGCTATTCCAGGATTACTTCAACCTCTTCCTATACCCACCAAAACATGGGCAAATATTTCTATGGACTTTATTGAAGGATTACTAAAATCAGGAGTAGAAAAAACCATTTTCGTAGTTGTTGATTGTTTATCTAAATATGCCCATTTTTGTTCTGTGGCTCATCCTTATACCACTAGCACTATAGCCCACCTCTTCCTAGATAACATCTTTTAATTACATGGTATGCCCTCCATAATTGTTAATGATTGTGACCCAACTTTCACTAGCACCTTTTGGAAGGAATTGTTCAAATTACCAGGTACTCAACTTCGTATGAGTTCTGCTTACCATCCTCAAACCGATGGCCAAACAAAAGTTATAAATAAATGCTTGGAAACATACCTTCGATGTTTTGTTTCCACTCAACCACTCCATTGGGTAAAGTGGATTTCACTAGCAGAATGGTGGTATAACACTTCATACCATACGTCCATCAAAATGACTCCTTATGAAGAACTATATGGTCAAACACCACCATCCCTCACTTCCTATATTCTAGGGACTACAAAAGTCCATGTGGTGGAAATGAAACTTGCTAATAGATATGACATACTATGGATCCTAAAAGAGAACCTACACGTCGCCCAACATCACATGAAGAAGCAAGCCGATCAACATAGAAGCGAACGTAGTTTCCATGAGGGTGATAGGGTTTTCTTACATCTCCAACCTTATCATCAGTCCTCTCTTAAACAAAAAGGTTCTCAGAAGTTAGCACCCAAATTTTACGGGTCGTATAAATTTCTCCAACATATTGGGACCGTTGCTTACAAACTAGAGCTCCATCCCTCTTCCAAAATTCACCCCGTATTTCATGTATCTTGCCTTAAGCTCACAGTTGGAGCCCATATCATGACACAAACCACTCTCCCTGAACTCTTCGATGATGGAGTACTTCTCGTCGATCCAGAAGCTATCTTGTATTGCAACTCTCGTCACCTTCATACTCATGATATCACAGAATTTTTAATCCATTGGAAAGGTCTACCTTTAGAAGATGCAACATGGGAAAATTTTCAAGATATCCAGCAGCAATTTCCAAATTTCCAACTTTGAGGACAAAGCTCCTTTAAGGGGGATGGCATTTTAGGACCCTCCTAACATACCTTAATACTTATATTATTTATTAATTATATTTTAGGGTCATAACCCTTCACTCTTACAACTATTAGACTAGGTATTTAAATGCAATTCAAATATGATAATAAGTCATCATCGAACAAATATATAAATTAAGTCTATTGTGGGTTTTCTACCTTACAATAAAAAAGCGATTCAATATAAAAAATGATCCTTCTTCCCTCACCATTTAGTTACATACCATATTATACATGCCTAAATTGTATTAAAGCCTTATCTTGTTATCTCTTATTCAAAATGAAAACCATTAGATCATACATGTCTAGCTTATAAAGGTCCTTTCTTTTTATTAGTAAGATGTTCCAAGTTTTATTAAAATATTTTAACTATTTATTAAAATAGTAAATATTAAATTTGTTTCTAGCTAATAATTAAATTTTAAAATATAATTTGTAAGTCATTTTAATGCTTTTCTAAGTTATCAAACTATTTAGTAATCAAGGAAACAATGTTCTTTATAGAGGTAGTTGTTTATTAAGTGGTTGCATTAATTATGAAGCTACCAAAGATTAGATATAATTTTTTACTTTTATTTTTTAATATAATTATAAATATTTAACTATCAACAAAAATGCTTCATGTTTTTTTAAATTTAAATGTAGTACTAGTTAATAAGTAACTAAACATATTAAAATTTAATACCAAAAGACATTAGATCAACCATTTAT
The DNA here is from genome assembly GCA_028583015.1 of Wollemia nobilis. Taxonomy (NCBI): domain Eukaryota; kingdom Viridiplantae; phylum Streptophyta; class Pinopsida; order Araucariales; family Araucariaceae; genus Wollemia; species Wollemia nobilis. Next base: position 6,255,386 of record JAQPPZ010016096.1, read on the forward strand.
ATTTATCAACTTTCAAGAGATATCTAAGTCTGAATCTTGCCAAAAGATGCATGCATACTTTTCAAAATATCAAATATGAAATATATTTTCTAGTTATACTCTCATGACATATTAAACCAACATAATGATCTCAAATTCAATTCAATTAATTTCAATTTTACATTTTTTGTTATTTTAAATAGTTTTAACTCTCCTTATTTTTAATTATAATTATTAAGTTATCAAATGGTATTAGCTCAATCACCTAATTCAAATTTCAAAGAGGAGACCTTGCAATATTTCATAATAGAGTACCCATTCATTGAACTACTTATAAATTTAGAAACACAAAATATGTAGATCTAAAGTAGTGGAAGATATATCTAATGAACTAATTCTATTTTAGATGTGAATCATTATAATAAATAAATATTTTAATATATGTAGAAATATTCTAAGTTTACACAAATTTTATTTTTATGGGAAAAAAACTAGTACGAATTTCAAAATGGAAATCAAGACCTTGGTCCCATTGGGCATGCTAGAAATTGTTGAATCATTAAACTATGTAATAGAATTGCATCCACATTTATTTTTCAACAATTAATGAAAAGAGAAAGAACATCTTATTTGACCTTTGTCCAATTCCCCATTAACTATGTTAATATTATATAATTATAGTGTAGAAAAGTATGTTTGAAGAGGTAAAAGTGTGAGATTAAAATACAATGTAATAAAATAAAATACAATTAAAACCATACAATTTTTAGTGTGTGATCATTCACTTTATATAAAGAGAATTAAATAACCTAAATATGTTGTATTAAGTATAAAATTTGTAATAATGTAAAGAATAAATAATAGAAAGCAAAAGAGACAACCACATCCACTATGCATTCCAAAGGGTAGTATAATTAATGATAAGTGAATGTCATGTAAAATCATTCTATATTTTCAAAAATAGTTTTAGAGTATAATGTAGAGTCCACCAAGTGTATCTCTAATTTCTTCAAATGTCCTGTTGTGGCTGATCCACAACACACCCCAAAATTGGGGACCCATATTTTTTGCATGCTTTCAAAAGGAATCTCAGTGACCCAGATGCTAAAATTCAAGAAAAAGGGGCAAAAATGCACAAGTATAGAAAGTGTCGCGAAATCGCGACCTGTCACGCCATCGCTGCCGAAAAATGAAAAAGTGTCACGAAATCGTGACATGTAGCTCCGTCGCGGCCGAAAGAGGAGAGAGAAAGGTAAAATGAAAAAGTGTCACGAAATCGCGACATGTAGCTCCGTCGTAGCCGAAAGAGGAGAGAGAAAGGCAAAATGAAAAAGTGTCACGAAATCGTGACATGTTGCTCCGTCGTGGTCGAAAGAGGAGAGAGAAATACGAAGCAGAAAGGTGTCGCAATATCGCGACATGTCACAAAATCACGGGTCAAACCAGTCAAACAGGACGAAGCTGAAAAATGTCGCGATATCGCGACAGAAAGCAGCGGATGAGCACGAAGAGGGAAAAACGTCACGAAATCGCGACAGGTTGCAGCCAAAGCAGCGCGAAGTGGAAAAACATCACGAAATCGCGATAGGTTGTAGCCATATGGTATGGAACAGAAAGCCGTAGGATACTCCGAATGAAAAATCGTCGCGATTTCGCGACAAGAAGCAGCCGAAGGCGTACGGACATGGAAAGCGTCGTGATTTCGTGACATGTCACGAAATCGTGACATGTCACATTTTCTTGGGCGTGACGGCAAGAAAGGCTGCTGACAGGAAAGCGTCGCGATATCGCGACATGTCACGATTTCGTGACATGTCGCATTTTCGCGGCCAGGAAGGCGAACAAACTGCATGCTATTTTTGTCATGATTTTCGTGGGACTATTACAGAAGGCGCAGAAAGCGTGAGACACGTGGCATACAGGTGTCAGAGTTGCAGAAGCGTTACATGCAGCGGCAGGTTTCGAACGTTTCGGCATCGAGCATGAAGTAAAAGCATCGAAAAGGCGGGAATTTGAAAAGACGCATTCTGGGAGGTGAAACGAAGCGACGCAGGTGAACCGAAGAGCCGTGCCAGACAGTATAAAACTTGGAAGCGCAGATTGAACAGGGGTTGGAAATTGCTGCTAGCAGAGTTGTAGAGACAAGGGCTGCATGCCATTATGGGCCTGCACTTGGAGCAATTTCCTTCATTTGTTCTGGATTTGTTATACCTGGAACATTCTGTAATTGCAATTGATATACCATTTTAATACAGAAATACAGAGAGTTGGCATCTCATTGATGAGAAAGAAGGAGTCATTTTTGCATGTATAATTTGATGTTTATCTTTCCCTTTCAGATTTTAGGTTTATAGATGGAGTTTAATGCGAGTCCTCTCGGTTGCTTCATGCGAAGGCCTAAAATTTGAAATTACAGTAAAACCCTAGAAACCCGCACCTAGCTTATCAGGATTGTGCGAAAGTGCAGATTCAATAGGTTAGGTTGCATGCAGAAAACCTCATTATCTTCGGTTTCATCAATCATAATGATAGCATTATGGACGTAGTTTAGTTGCATCTTCATTTGCATGTATTTTATTTTCAAACCCTTATTTTATTTTCTGCATTTTAATTACAGTCATTTAAATAAATAACTGAAAATCCATTAAAGCTCAGAGTCCATTGCAAATCCAAATTAAAGTAAACTACAGTGCCCCTTGTTAACATCCACTTGCAACCCTAAGGTATTCCCTGCATTTACATTGAACAGCATCATTGGTGTTTTAGAACCAACATAATAGGAACCTTGGAGAAATTATTTTGTTATAATTTCTTTGCAAGCAGAGGATTTTGGGACTCAGATCCTACCGGAGAGTGTGCTTTCACAATTGGGTGAAAACACCACTCAACAGATTGGCGCTAGAAGGAGGGCCCAAATCGGTTTACTTTATTTTGGTTTCATACATGAATAATATCTTTTGATTTAATTTTGAAATCTTTTCTTAAAGCTCACAAACAGCTAAACTGCAGCTTTTGTTTTCTTTGGTTGCAGGTTTTTCTTTGAAATAATCGAGGGTTTCATCAGGCAGGTTGGACCCACCGCGTCGTATTGCGACCAGGTCCCAAACAACCGGAGAAACCATTTTTCATGACCTTACTTGTACTCCCAAGAATAAAACCAAGCAAGTCGTAAGCTCACCGAGTCACAAAAGACCTGTTTTCTCCGGGGAACATCGAGTGGACCTACGCCCGTAATATCGGTTGCCACTAGTGTTCCTATTGTCGATAATATTTCTACTGCTATTGTAGGTTTGTCCTCATCGATTTTGAGTCAAATGGCTCAAGCTCCAGTAACTCCTTGGTATGGAGCTAACAATACTCCTTTGAATATTGTTGGGGATATCCATGAAATCCCCAAGAACATTGAAATATTTTTGCCTAAATACAAACCAGATGGCCCAAGAACAAGAGAAGAACATATCCAAGCCTATAGGGATGTTTTAATTAGGCTGCAAGTTCAATATGAAGATGTGGCTTGCAGACTTTTCCCATGAGCTTAGATCCAATAGCATATGAATGGTATATATGCTTGCCAAGCTGGTTCAATCACTTCTTGGACACAAATGGAAAATGCCTTTGTTAATCAATTTAGGTCACCCTTGGATCCCGCAACCATTTACAATCGGTTTATTACATGCAAAAGGGGCCAGGGGGAACCGATCGAGAATGTTTAATCGAGAGATTCCAAAAGTGCTATAATAGAGCAGTTTGGCATTTTGCCATCGATCCCACAGTGGCTTTGCAGATATATTTTGGGGCATTGGACCCCATGACAGCCATGTTTGCAAGACGAAATCCTCAAGTCACCACGCTCGCTCTAGCCTATAATGAAGCCATGACTATCGAGCAGCAAATGACACCACAAGGCTACGGGTTTACCCAGATGCCTATGATGGGACAGTATGCTCCATATGGTCAAGCTCCCTTGGCAAGTCAAGTCATGGCACCTCAAATGCCAAGCATGAACGCCTTCCCATATCAACATCCGTATCCACCAGCACATGCATATGCACCCATTCCAATCCAACCAATCACATCCATTCCACCTGTCCCTGCATTTTTGTAGAACAGTCAATCAACTATGCAAGGAACTAGCCAAGTCAATCCTCAGGCCATAGTTCCTTTTCCAAATCCAACCCCGATTCAAAGTGTCAATCCATACGGGAATCAAATTCCTCAGAACCCGACCCAAGTGTTGAATCAAGACCCCATCAATTATGCGAATCCAACGGGGGTTAACAACAATGTGATTCCACCAAAGGAGATTTATTCAGAAGTCGAAGAGCTCAAGAAATTAGTTCATAAACTGAGCAATGACAGGGTTCAACAGCAGAAGTATGAGTCCCATGCCCCTCACTCAAATCAAAATTTTAACAATAGAGGGAGGCACTGGAACACCAAGCCAAACAATGGGGGAGTCCCAGCTCCCATTGCTAATCAACTAGATACTTCTCGAGGACCTAGCCAATCCAATTCTCTTTTGAATCTTTCAGATTTGGCGTGGGAAAGGGGGTGCGAGGTTGCACAACACAAAAGAACACAATGAGAGGAATTGTCCTGAAATTGCTAGATACACTCATTGTCTTCGAGCACAAGTTGATGATTTGGAGCTGGTATCAAATGAGGGTCCATCGCAACATCAAGATGATAATATTATGGTGATGGAAACAGTATATCATCAAGAAGGTGAGAGTGAGGAAGAAGAAGATGAAATTCTGGAACAAGAGGTGCAAGCTTTTCGAGATTTCGGAAAGGGGAATCATGGATACCATTTGAGAAGTAAATCTAAAGCCCCTAAAACCTCATCAACACCTCCAAACAATTCTATTCTTCCTCCGGATACTAAGGCAAATAATAATCCTCCCCCTCCACTCAGAAGAGAAATGTCTAATGACGTGCAGAAGACAGTCAAATTCGAAAAACCAAACTATGACATAGTGGAGGATCTAAAGAAGTCCAAATCTAGCCTTTCATTCTTGGACGCGGCTAGATTGCCTGGCCAAAAGGAGGCATTGATAAAAGCTTTGAACTCACCTGATCAAATGTGGAAGGAAAAGGGAGTTGAGTCCCATCTGATTTTGCGAAAGGAGAGAAGGGATGTCCCGCCATTCTTACTGACTTTGAGAATTGCGGGTAAGAATTTGCATAACTGTTTGGTGGACACGGGTGCCACGAGCAACCTCATGCCTTCAGAGATATGTAAAATGCTAGGTCTGCAACCTGTTTCATCCAAATGTACGGTCTTGCAATTGGACCGTTCAGAGGTAAATGTGGTAGGGACCTTATATGATGTCAAGATTCAATTAAATTCTGAACCCAGGGTCCAGCAGGTTGTAGACATTCTGGTGGTTAATATCCCAAGTAGGTATGGAATGTTACTTGCGAGGGATTGGATGAAAACTATGAATGGCTATTTTTCAACAGACTGCTCACATATGTGGCTACCATGGAAAGGAATTGCAAACCAAATCAGAGTGGAAAATGAACCGAGGCTCAAAGAAATCATAACAGAATTTAACAAGCCGAATGAAGTTCAGTTTTCTGAGCCAGAACTGGGGGTTTATGCACTTGATGTTGAGGAAGCTGCTGAAGAGCCTAAAGAGGAAACATGTCATGGTGGCTCTTCTGAGGAAAATGATTGCACGTGGTTGCTCAGGTTCGATGGATCAAAATCTAGACAGGGAGCAGGAGCTGGAGTCGAGCTCAGCGGCCCAGGAGGTAAACCATTATTGGCTGCCTACGGACTGCAATTTCCTTGCACGAACAATGTGGCGAGAATACGAAGCATTGATCTTTGGTTTACGTCTAGCATTGAGCAAGCAAGTTAAATGCTTGAAGGTTTTGGGAGATTCTGAGTTGGTAGTCAAGCAAATCAAAGGACAGTATACATGCCATGACAGGAGACTAAGCCTTTATAGAACTAGGGTTATGGACCTCATTGAGGAGTTCGATGCGTTCAATATAGCCCTTATTTCTAGGAAAGGAAATCGAATAGCAGACTCTCTTGCAGTCGTCGCGGGCATGTTAAACCCGGTTGATATAAAAAGATGTAAAAATTTCTCCATTGAATTGGTTCCTTGTCCATCAATACCCGATAATGTCAAGAATTTCCAGGTTTTTGAAAGTGACAGACACATCTTCAAATTTGTCACGAACTCGGGTATTTTTGAAAATCGGGTGATTGATGAGGAACAAAGGTGGCAAGATGAAACAGAGAATGAAATTGAAACTGCGTATCAATCCAACAAAATACCTAAAGACGTGGTTTCATTGGAAAAAATGTTCGACATGGGATGCAAGCCCAAGAAAGGTAAAAGAGTCCCACTCCCCAAAGATGCATGTGATTCAATTAATCTAGGGAGTGCAGACAATCCAAAGGAGGTGTACATTGCAAAGGCATGTACGAGATGAAGAAAGGAGCAACATAATGCTAGGCATTGAAGCATTACATAGATTGCATTGCTTGGAATTACAATGAGCTGAAGACATACAACCAAGACATTATCACACATACCATCCCTTTGAAGCCAGACTCCAAGCCTTTTAGGCAAAGACAGCGAGTTGTTAACCCGCTATTGGAGCCTTTGATCGAAAAGGAGGTTAAAATATTATTGGAAGCGAAAATCATTTTTCCTGTTAGGCACTCAACTTGGGTTGCTAACCTCGTCCCAGTAAGGAAAAAGAGTGGAGAGATTAGGCTGTGCATAGATTTTTGAAATCTTAATAAAGCCTCTCAAAAAGATAATTATCCATTGCCATCAATTGATGAAATTCTACAAATGGTAAATGGATCGGAAATGATGTCCTTTCTTGATGGGTATTCTGGATACAACCAAATTCTTATACATCCAAATGACAGGATGAAAACAGCCTTCACCACCAAGTGGGGGACATTTGCATATAAGAGAATGTCGTTCGGATTTGTTAAATGTTGGTGCAACTTTTCAACGCGCCATGGATTATGCATTCAAAGGGCTCATAGGCAAATGTATCATCGTGTATGTGGATGATATCCCGATTTTCTCGAAAAGAGAGAGGACCATGTCAAAGATTTAAAGAAAGTGCTTCAAAGATGCGAGAGAACATGGAATTTCCTTAAATCCCAAAAAGTGCATTTTCGGAGTTACAGAAGGAAAATTGCTTGGTCACATCATTTCAAAAGAGGGCATATCCATCGACCCGGAAAGGATACAAGCTATCCAAAACTTACCTCTCCCGAGTAGTAAAAAGGAATTGAGATCTTTCTTTGGGCAGGTTAATTTTGTGAGGAAGTTTATCTCTAGCTTTGCTGAGATAGCCAAACCTCTGAACAAGATGCTCAAGAAAGATGTGGATGTAAAATGGAACGAGGAAAGTAGAGTGGCCTTCCAGAACATCAAAGATGCCATTTCCAGGGCCTCGGTCCTTATAAGTCCAGACTACTCCAAGCCTTTCTATATTTATGCTTTTGCATCAGAACACTCTTTGGCGAGTGTCTTAACCCAAAAAGGCGAGGATAGTGCAGAAAAACCCATAGCATTTTTAAGTGCCCCCTTGAAAGATGCTCAATTAAGGTATTCAATCCTTGATAAGCAAATGTACGCACTTTTTAAAACGGTGAAAAAATTTAGGCATTACATTGTGCACAGCAGAGTTATTGCCATCGTGCCTGACTCTGCTGTTAAGACCATGTTTTTACAAAATGAACTAGGTGAGAAAAGAGGGAAATGGATTTCCACCATCCAAGAATTTGATCTCGAAATCCAACCTATGAAACTAGTTCGAGGACAAGGACTGGCGAAGGCGATCGCAGAAAATAATCCGCAGATAACATGCCAATACTCGAACACAGAATACATTGCTAAGGATGACTGGTATGTTGATATTGTGCAATTTTTATTGACTGGTAAGTGTCCTTCTAATCTGAATTCAACCCAGAGAAGAGCTTTAAGGCTTAAGTCTATCAATTATCTGATGAAATCTGGTGTTCTTTATAGGAAGAATCATGAAGGGATCTACCTGAGGTGCATAAACAAAGAAGAAGCTGCCAGGGTGTTGCAGGAATTTCATGGGAAACATGGAGCTGGTCATGGTGCGGCAAATGCTACAGTGCATCAAATCCTGAGAGCAGTATACTACGGCCACACATTTTCAAAGATGCACATGCCCATGTACGATCTTGTCATATCTGTCAAGTGGCTGCCAATAGAGAAAGAAATGCAGCCATGCCGTTACAACCTGTAGTTGAAATGAGGCCATTTGCACAGTGGGGACTAGATTTCATTGGGGTTATTAACCCAAATTCTTTTGATTCTCATAAATTCATATTGACAACTACAGATTACTGCACAAGGTGGACAGAAGCGATTCCTACTAAACATGCCACCACAGACGTTGTAATTAAATTCCTTGAGGACCATATTATAACAAGATTTGGAATGCCCGATGCTATTGTCAGTGACAATGGTAAAGCGTTTATTTCTACGCAATTTGCAGATTGGGCATATGATAACAAAGTGAGCTTAAAATTTGCATCCAATTATTATCCTCAAGGAAATGGGTTGGCCGAATCTTCAAATAAAAATTTGTTGAATACCATTAAGAAGTTTCTGGAAAAGAACCCTCGGGATTGGCACAGCCAATTGAAGTTTTCCCTTTGGGCAGATAGGACCAGTGAAAGAATCCATAGGGAATACTCCCTATCATTTGGTCTATGGGCAAGACCCGATATTTCCTGCAAATTTGAAGTTGCGGACCTTACATTTCATACAAGAGTACTTGGGGACGAGATGATCAAGTTGAAGCCGAGGTCAAGTCATTTGTTGCACCTTGATGAAAAGAGAGAAGAAGCCATGAATCACATGAATAAACACCAGGAAGTTATCAAAAGATGGTTTGACAGAAGGGCCAAAGTTAAATCATTCAGAATTTCAGATTTGGTATTACTATGGGACAAAAGACATGAGGAAAAAGGGAATCATCAAAAGTTTGATTGTCTTTGGTTAGGCCCATATCAGATTTCGAAGATTCTTGGGAAGAATACCTTCAGGCTAAAAACTTTAGAAGGGAGAGATTTTATGCTACCGGTTAATGGGCAGATTTTAAAGCATTATTTTAGCCCTTAGGTTGTGAGATTTTGATATTATTCTTTCGGTTTTGGTGGGGATTTTCAGTTTTTGTTTTTATTGTTTAGGATTGTTAGTCTAGCTAGGATTTTGGTTGTGGATTTGATTTCAATTGACATGTTTTGTTTATTTTGATAAAAAAAAAAAAAAAAAAATATTGAGATGTCAACTTATGCTTAAGGTTAGGAGAATATGAAATATTGGAATTGTCCTGTAAAAGCTCCACAAGTAACACAAACATCTTAAGTTATATTGTTTGATTTTGTGATGCATGAAAGAGTCAGTTTTGCATGACAAATCATTTCATTTGCAATTCAAGAGATAATGCATTCATGTTCCATCTCACTTTACATACATTCCATCTTAGTTGCATATGCATCTTAGGTACAAGTCATTAAAGTATGTCAAATCCTCTTAGGGTTGTGTTATAACATAAATGTAAGAAGAATCCTAAGGTTGGAAACCGAGTCTTGAGATATCTAGAACCAAGCACGTCTCATACATTAAAAAGGATCTTGAGCAAAATGATCAAAACCTAACTTGGAAGAAAAGGTTGGGCGAAAGAGGTTTTCATGTCTATCCTATTATGCAACATGATCCTTAAAACAGTGGTTTTGACCACTTCCATAGAGCTTAAAGCCTAAAATCAGAGTAGTAAGGATAGGGTTAAATCCTCATCGAACTTAGGTTGAGGATCCAATTCCCCAAAGCTTTGATTTGACCTACATGGAGTAGTAAGGATAGGGCATAAATTCTCATCTCGCTTAGGTTGAGAATCTGATTCCCCAAAGCTCTTATGTCTCATTTCATAATAAATCTTGGATTGGAAGGATCGTACTACTTGTCCTCTGCAAAGGATGGGTAGTCATCCCCAAGGTCTAAGCAATAAAATTAATATTTTCCATTTACATCTAAAGTTTGGATTGGAAGGATCGTACTACATGTCCCTAGCAAGGATGGGTAGTCATCCCCAAGGTCCAAGAAGTAAAAAAAATAAAAATTTTCCCATCTCATATTTATATTGGATTGGAAGGATCGTACTACTTGTCCTCTGCAAAGGATGGGTAGTCATCCCCAAGGTCCAAAGAAATGAAGATAAGTTTTGGATTGTGGGGTTAGATATGCCCATGCATGGCAACATGTCTTGTCTAAAAAACAAGACCACTGATTGTCCAAAAGGGTTAGACTAGCATGACCATTTCTTCTATAATTGGTTTAATTATTTTGCTCAAAGTGAGGTAATGAACTCTAAATCGGAATAGTAAGGATAGGGTTAAACTCTCATCTCGGTTGGTTGGGAGTCTGATTCCCCAAAGTTCTGATTTCACATTCACTTGCACATGGGTTCAAGATAGTAGGGACTCATAACCAACTTTGGGATATAATAAGGCAATTAATTAGTGGATCCTAAGAGGGTTTGGCAATCTTGAATGTTTGTACATAATACTAGAAGAATGACTATGCCTTTTATAAAAGCAAAATCTCCTAGCATATTCATTAGGGTACACAAATCATTCACAATCTCACATATGCATTCATGCAAAACTGACAATGGAGTGTGGATCAATTTCAAATGATAGGGAAAGAAATTCATTGCACACACTTGAGCTAATACTTGATGATTCTGATGATTCATGTACTTCTGATCTTTGGGCATTTGTTTATATTGCTTATGTGCTAACACATGTTTTCGAGTTTGTGATATGTTTCGAGGTTGGGTTCTCACTAAAATGCTCAAGAGCATTTGACAGCAGAGTCGCCATTTGTTGTGGCTGATCCACAACACACCCCAAAATTGGGGACCCACCTTTTTTGCAGGCTTTCGAGAAGGAATCTCAGTGACCCAGATGCTAAAATTGAAGAAAAGGGGCAAAAATGCACAAGTGTAGAAAGTGTCGCGAAATCGCGACATGTCGCGAAATCGCGACATGTCGCGCCATCGCTGTCGAAAAATGAAAAAGTGTCGCGAAATCGTGACATGTAGCTCCGTCGCGGCCGAAGAGAGAGGAAAATGAAAAGTGTCACGAAATCGCGACATGTTGCTCCGTCGGCGAAAGAGGAGAGAGAAAAAAATGAAAAGTGTGTCGCGGGAAATCGCATGACATGTTGCTCCGTCAGCGGCCGAAGAGGAGAGAGAAAGACGAAGGAAAGGCGTCGCGATATCACGACATGTCGCAAAATCGCGGGGCAACAGTCAAATAATACGAAGAAAAATGTCGATGATATCGCGTGAAAGCGATGAGGCACGAAGAGGGAAAAACGTCGCGAAATCGTGACGAGGCGAAAAGCGGAGTGAAAAATCGCGAAATCGCGATAGGGAGAAAGGCATGAAGGAGAAATGGTCGCGAAATCATGACAAAATCGAGAAAGGGCAGAAGAAAAAGCGTCACGAAATCGCGACAGAAACAAGCCGAGGCATACGGAAGGAAAAAACGTCGCGAAATTACGACAGCATGCAGCGAAGGCACCCGAAGTGGAAAAACGTCACGATTTCGCGATAGGTTGCGGGAAAATGGTACGAAACAAAAAAGTGTCGTGATTTCGTGATAGAAAGCTGCAGGATACTCCGAATGAAAAATCATCGTGATTTCGCGACAAGAAGCAGCCGAAGGCGTACGGACATGGAAAGCGTCACGATTTCGTGACATGTCGCGAAATCGCGACATGTCACGTTTTCGCTGGGCGTGACGGCAAGAAAGGTTGTCGATAGGAAAGCGTCGCGATATCGCGACATGTCACGTTTTCACGGCCAGGAAGGCGAACAAGCTGCATGCTATTTTTGTCATGATTTTCATGGGACCATTACAGAAGGCGCAGAAAGCATGAGACACGTGGCATACAGGTGTCAGAGTTGCAGAAGCGTTACATGCAGCGACAGGTTTTGAACGTTTCGGCATCGAGCATGAAGTAAAAGCATCGAAAAGGCGAGAATTTGAAAAGACGCATTATGGGAGGTGAAACGAAGCGACGCAGGTGAACCGAAGAGCCGTGCCAGACAGTATAAACTTGGAAGCACAGATTGAACAGGGGTTGGAAATTGTTGCTAGCAGAGTTGCAGAGACAAGGGCTACATGCTATTACGGGCCTGCACTTGGAGCAATTTCCTTCATTTGTTCTGGATTTGTTATACCTGGAACATTACGTAATTGCAATTGATATACCATTTTAATACAGAAATACGAGAGAGTTGGCATCTCATTGATGAGAAAGAAGGAGTCATTTTTGCATGTATAATTTGATGTTTATCTTTCCCTTTCAGATTTTAGGTTTATAGATGGAGTTTAATGCGAGTCCTCTCGGTTGCTTCATGCGAAGGCCTAAAATTTGAAATTATAGTAAAACCCCTAGAAACCCGCACCTAGCTTATCAGGATTGTGCGTAAGTGCAGATTCAATAGGTTAGGTTGCATGCAGAAACCTCATTATCTTCGGTTTCATCAATCATGATGGCAGCATTACGGATGTAGTTTAGTTGCATCTTCATTTGCATGTATTTTATTTTCAAACCCTTATTTTGTTTTCTGCATTTTAATTACGGTCATTTAAATAAATAACCGAAAATCCATTAAAGCTCAGAGTCCATTGCAAATCCAAATTAAAGTAAACTACAGTGCCCCTTGTTAACATCCACTTGCAACCCTAAGGTATTCCCTGCATTTACATTGAACAACATCATTGGTGTTTTAGAACCAACATAATAGGAACCTTGGAGAAATTACTTTGTTATAATTTCTTTGCAAGCAGAGGATTTTGGGACTCAGATCCTACCGGAGAGTGTGCTTTCACAATTGGGTGAAAACACCACTCAACATGTCCAATAGACATTTACGATGGATCCCATAGATCCTAATCATGGAAAATTGTTTACATATGAGTCACCTAAGGTAAATCATTTCTACGTGTCATAAAATCCCTAGTTTAGGGGTATCTTTAGTACATTTATGCACCACTAATATTTTACATTCCTCTCAAATTACTCCATATTAGTTTAATATGCTTCTAAATTCTCTTCAGCATTGTATGAGGACAAAATATTACCTTTATGGAGGTTTCTTCAAGTTATGTTCTATCCTTGATATTTTTTGTCCCCAAAGATAATGATTCACAAATTTTGAAAGTAGAAATTAATGGATTTACAAAATGACACTTCATTGACTAGAGATAAGATCATTCCCCACTTTTATGGATTTTCCATTTTGAATATTTACTCCTTTAAACCAATCATCTTCTTCATATTTAGTATGATTTGGGATTTTCTCTCAAATTTGTGGACCTACAATACTACTAGTAGAGGTATAAACTTTTGTTTCCTCATTTTCCAAGAATAATTTTTCAAGGGAATTTGAAAGTATTGTTCAAGATATTATAGTTTATTATACCATGTCAACTAATGATCTACAAAACACATTATCTCAAGTTAATTAGGCACTTTGGCATTAGTAAGACACTTATGGTACTATAGTAATAATTTCATTGACAACACATATTGATGCTTTAAAAATCGTCCATATTTTCTTTTAGTAGGTCTAGGTTCACCACTAGGGGGTCGCTCTTAGGAAAAGGTAAATACCATGCGATTGAATATACGAGGTAGTTTTAATATCAAGTTAAACCATCGGTATAGTGGTAAGTATCTTCTAGGAAAGTGATGTTTAAAAATAATGCATACCTAGATATAGATTCTATTGGTAAAAAAAAGGCTTCGAGAAGATGGGTGGGGTTTGTATTTGTGTTGCATACAAAAATATTTATATCATTTATAATAAGAAATAGTTCTAAAATAATAAAATATTTACCAAAACAAAGAAAAATTCCTGATTAAATAATTAGCAATGAATTCAAAAACCACATTACTTTTTTTCCCTCTAAAAATATTTTTAAAAACTTAGAATTAGAAGTGACAAAATATCAAACAATTACCAACCATATTGATGGGGATGTTGGAATCTGACATGTATATGTTGACCAAGCCAAGCACCGAATCATATTTTAATTTACTGAGGTATGTTACATTTTTCAATATGTAGTAATATTAATAATGATAATTTTAGGTATCAAGTGGCATTAGATCAACTATTTAGTTTCCTCAACAATTCAAGGAGGAGATACAAGTTCTAATATTTTCAAATAATACATATATAATACCCAATATTTGTTGTAACACCACTATGTGGTGATGATGTAATATAGGTGGTACCCGTTTCAATCCCATATAACCCATTGAGAAGAAATAATGATAATTTTAGGTTAATTTATTCTTCCTTAAGGAGCAATGTGGATGCACGAAACTTTTTAACCCTTTCATGCATAGGGTAGATCTACAAGCCCTTTTATCTTTTTTATATACAACTATGTTTGATGGTTCACATTTTTTGAAAATTTGAGGTTTGTGTGCATTATTGACTGAAAACTAAAAATAAGTTTAGTGTTAATATTTGGGGAATTAAATTTTTTTTGGAGGGGATTTAAAGATAGTGTCTTATCTTTGTGATTTACATCATTGTGGGATAGTGAGAACACTAGGGAGTGGTTTATTTTTTATATAAGCTAGATTTTCCATGATTTAATGATATATTTTGGGATCTTATCATTGTTGGAGAAATGTTTGGGGGACTGAGATCGTAGCAAGATATTGGGCTTATTGTTTGTGTGCACATTGTGTTTTTCAAAGTCTTGCATCAATTCAACTGCATTGGTAAATAATTGAGGACCTAATAAAGGTTGGAATCGAAACCACATATCATAACAAGATATGACAAACTTTGTATGACATAATGTAGGTGTTAATGCATCAAATCTAAGTTTAATGATTAGAAAAATAGACCATGGTCATAATATTTAGTGCCTTGGATTTATTAGGATTCAAATTGAAGGCTTTTTATTTCTCTTGTATACATTTATGGGTATTTCATTCCATATCTATAGCTTTATGTTTATATTTCCTGTAACAGTCGATAATTATTTGGTTGGCATTTTATGTGTCTTTGTGGTATTTGTACCATGTGTTTATGAAGTTCCTTTATGTTCATATTTCCTATTATAATCCATAATTTTTGGCTAGGTATTTTATGTCTCTTTGTGCCATTTATACCATGTGTTTCTAAATTTCTTTAATTGATGTAGAAAACTATTTTTGAAGAACATCATAATACATTTGATGCACACCGTGATTGCAAAAATCTTGGATTTAACTTTTGCAAACAAAGTATTACAACAAAACAAAGGTTTTGGTGTGACAAAAATGGAAGGGTAAAGGATTTGTAGGTATGTGGCTAAAGTTCTATCGTCTCCCACAAGATTAAGACAACCTATAACACCCAATTGACATGTTAGAGAATTTTTTATATGAGGCATGATAGGGTGCATCTATGATGAGGTTGACTATATTTAATCATTGTAATAAGACAATCAACAACCTTACCTGCCATGTATCTAGAAAAAATAAAGACAATACGGTAATCATAGGCAAGGGTATCTTGCCACAAGAATGCTTAAAAAGTAGGCCACTAGATAATATTTAGGATTGGTTTAGGAGAATTTTGGTTCCACATCATAAAAATATTTATACAATCAAAATTGCACATGAGATGGATAGAGCTCTAGACCAAATATTAGATGCCACATATTTTGGAAATGTCACTTCAAGTGCAAGTGGACTCATATTTAATAATTTGTTAAATTTTTCCTCCTACATTCATCACAATGGTTTGTGATTGAATATATTTTTAATATTTTTTGTACTAGGATGATTTTTTACCCCATGTTACCCCTTGCTCCACTTTTTTTAGATCCGGTACCCCCATGTATGGATACCTATATTAGTACAAAGCAAGTGGTAGTCCCCTTCAACCAAATCTGAGGTTAGACGGTTACCATAGGGAATAACAACTCACAAACATTATTTCACTACACGTGCACATCATCTTGGGCCTTTTAGCCAAATATAGTATCTCTTCACTAAAATTGAGAGTTTAATATGGTTTCCTATATCTAGGAAGTGGGAAAATAAATATGAACATGTGAATTCATAAGGACATTTATCTAATCTTGTATGTGCTATTGTTGCCAACTATTATTGCCAAGACATCTCAAAACCTATTGAATCTTATCTAGCAATTTTTCAATAGGGTTACCCTTTAATTCTATGACCTAGATTTGTGTCACATTTATTATTTGCTACTTTTTGGGTTACTCAAACATGGTTTTGTGGTTTTATAAACTTGAGATTTAGAATTATGTTTATTTATAATTGAATAATGATTCATGAGCATAAATTAATTTTTAACTCTCTATATTATGTTTTGTTGCTAGTTTGAGTATGTTTTTAACTCAAAGCATACCTCATAGAGTTGCCAACATGTATCTAGGAAATAACATGATCAAATAAAAGTTTAACTATTAAGATGGCAATTGTAGTGATGTTAAGATCATGTAATATATATTAGAAAAAATGTTTGTTGGGGGGCTAGGAATGGTTTCCAATTTGAAATTTATATTTGGGGAGGAAGAATTATAAGTGGAAATGAAATTTTTTGGGATAGTTCAGTTAAACAAATATTTTGCTCAAGGTCTGAGATAATATTTTTTTCTACGTTTTACATTTTAAAATTTATAGATAAAATTTCATTAAAGTACTAGCCTTTTATGAAGTAAAATTTACTAAGACCTAGGCACTCTTCTACTTCCATTATTATTATGTTTAATTTTAACATGGTGATTTAGAACCATCCCATCATATAAATAGAAAGAGATAAAGAGAGAAGAACAATATCTTATTAATGAGAATAGAGTGATACAATCTGAATTGAAATATGAGTCTCTTTATATAGGAAGATGGATTCCTTGGCCAACACTCGACCTAGCTATACAAGGGCACACCTTGCACATTGATATTTGTGCATATATTACTTCATCCCCAAGTAACTCCTAATCTAATAGTGTATCTAAGGTGGTACATTGATATGTACCTAAATAATGCAATATACTCTAACACCCACCAATATTATATTTATTAGGTATTTAAAACCCTAGAATTAAATATGGATCTCTATATTTATCTTCATTCTTCAAACGGTATCAGATTTGATCTTCTACTTGAGCTTTAGCTTTTTGTTTGACTCTTTTTTTTAGAATTTGACATTGTTTCTATTTTTCTTCGAGTCTTATTATTGAAGAAGTTCATATATTTCTTGTGTACATATCTATACTTTGAAAAGTATACTCGAGAAAATTCACTAATGAAGTTTCTTGAAATGGTATATATCCATTCAAAGAGATGATTCTCTTTGTACTAACAATATCTTTGAGAATGATTGGTACCTACACAAATTTTACAGCTATGGAGATTCCAACATCTCTCTACCTTGTGCCCATATTTGTTATAGTGTCTGCATCTATTTTCTGTAGCCAAATCCCTTTGTCCATTCTATCCTTCATGGAAACTATTTCTATCAATCTCTATTACTGATTTGATGTCACTATCCTCAATTCCTTGCTTGTTTCTAGTCTATCTTGTATATTCAAGATCTTCATACTATGATATGATTCCTAATTCTATTGGTTCTTTCAATCCATGCTCATGTTTTTTTTATCTTGTATCCTCACATCTTATCATATTTGAACAAAATATATTAGTATTATCAAATAAAATTATTAGAATGATCTTTTTCAATATCAGTTTGATCCTAGGTATCACTATATATATCACCATCTATATCTATGCTTTCATTAATTCTAGAAACATGAAATTTTCCTAAGCAAACATGAATTGTATCTAGATCACTTGTATCACATATACCATCAATATTTGTAAAATGTTCTTCTATCTTTTTCAAGGATTATAGATCACTAGTGTCAATGCTTGCATTGCAATATTTCCTTTTATTTTGACAAGAATCATGATTTGCATATTTATCCATTTGAAGAAGATCACTAGTATCATGGCATGCATCAATCATCAATGGTTATGATTCTATGGTATTGCAACATGAATCTACCATCATAGGTTTTAAGTCCTTTGTATCATTAGAATTATATTCCATTTCTATCTTATTATTTACCTCTTCCACCTTTTCTTGTTCTCTTATCATAGAAAAATTAAGAGTGATGATTCCTTTGCGAAATATCCCCCCAAAAAGGGGGAGAAAAAAAAAAAAAAAAATAAAAAAAATAAAAAAAAAAAAAAAGAAAATTTACATACATATTAAAAGAAAAAAAAACCCCTTTTTTTATTTCAAAAAAAATTTTAACAAAAAAATTTTTAAAAAAAATTTTCCTAAACAAAAAAAAATATTTTAAATAAATTATATTATCCCCTCTTCTTTTATTAAATAAAAAAAAAACAAAACAAAATAAAAAAAAAAACAATAAATATACTAATATTATAATAAAAAGAAAAAAAACAAAAAAATTTTAAATAATAAAACAATTAAAAAATAAAAAAAAAAAACAAAAAAAAAAAAAAAAAATTATCATCTCCCACCCTCATATAAAAAAAAAAAAATTTTATATTATAAAAAAATATACTTTTTCCTTCATTTTTTGTGTGCATCCTTTTAGTAGTTGCAATCATTTCTTAATATTTTCTAGTGATTCATATTGAATGTATATTTCTTCTTCCTGAATGTATGAGTCTTCTTCAATGTAGATTAGATCTTCTTGTAGACATAGATTTTCTTCTTTAGAAAACTCCTAAAGTTCAAGTTTTTGAGTTTCTACTTTTGGACTATTTGTCTTTTTTTTTTATTTGCTTTTTCGTTTTCATGTTATTTTGATATAGGCTACCATATGGCTCCCTAGGTTAGAGTTTTTTTAACTATATTTCCAAAATTCAATATCCAAGTTTGATGTAGTAAATCTAATCTCTCCAATGTTATTAATTTACATATATTAAATTTGAATTACAAAACTTGCTTGATTGATTACAAAACTTATAGTTTTCTAGGTAGAATACCTTTTGACTCCCAAGTAATTTAGGATATGCTATAATCTTCAATAAAAAATCTTAGAAATATTTAGTTCACCTCTTGGGTTGATTTTGTAATATTTTTAGAATAATAATCAACATTCAATGTTTTTCTTATCTCCTTAATGAAGTATGATCTAGTGGTTGGATTTATTTTATCTCCTTAGTATGAGTGTGAGACAATTGTTATTACTTGATTCCAACTTTCAATAACCTTGATGGTATTATTTCTTCTACCTTAAGTAATTTTATTTTACAAATTCTAAATTTCTAAGGTTTTGGTGAAGAAGGCCTTATAACTTCCTACTTTTGGAATATTAGAAAATAAATGTATTCTCTGATTAATATTTGTGTTTACTAATGTTTTCAACCTTATATCTCCTATATTATTTGCAAATATCCATAATTATTTCTTCCTTTATTTCTTGCTATCTAAGGCTGTTAATAATCAATATTATATTTAGCACCTTACAACTTCAAATTTTAGAAAGCAAATAATTGAATGATTTACCTTTCTTAGCCTCTTTGATGATGAATTCCCAACAACTACTGAGTGTGTTATATCATTTGGCATCTACTATAAAATTTTACTCCTTCCATCCTCTTTGAAGTGTAAATATCTTATATACAGTCTCTAGTCTGATGATTAGTAACCTTTAGTCTTGAAATGTCTCCCAATGTGCAAGCTCCAATGCTTACTAATGACTAGTGGTTCTTTTTAGCGATTTTCTCTCTACTATGACTTCGAATGTTATGTTCAGTAATCTTTCAACTTCCTGTGTCTATCAATTTTGATTCACTATTCTTATTTCATGCACTTCAATATGCCTTGTTTAATATATAGTTGGAGAATGAGGATCTATTAGAGCTATATTGGCTTCCTTCATAGCATTTAAGCAATTGAAAATTAGCTTATCTATATTTTTTGGTATTGTGATGAAATATCCCCTTGTCTACGTGATAAAGGCTACCTTTACTTTCTCACAATAGTGCTTCTAACATGGAAAAATTATCTACAATCTTTGCTTCCTCTAACTTAGGTAACATAAATTAGAATTTTTGAAATCATCGTGGCTCTTTAACCTTGTATCTTTTGCTATTTAATGTGTGTTACCTTCCTGATATAGGACCACCGAATACTATGGTATAAAATGCTTTTTTGCTACACGCTGGTAGATTTTGTAATGGCAATCTAGTTGGTGCTTACTAGATCAATGCAATAGTAGTTCCTAACATAGTTGATGCTTGATGAGAGAAATGTTATGAATGTAACAACTCTTTTGACAACATTTTTTGCTCCCAAATTTTATGGTGCTCCTCAAAAAATTCTATAACTCTTATGGTGCAAGTAGAATGCAATATTATATCTCCTTACTATGTTATTCTTAGGGTTTTTTAGGAGTGTGCAACCTTCTCCTTCGTTAGCGATGGGATCCCAACTGATGCATGATTTTTGCTCCTCCTTTCTTATTTATAGCTTGATGATTGTTTCACCTACCCAAAACTTATTGTTTTGCCTTCCTTATTGCATAGCTCTAACTATGTGTAACTTGGTTATCTGATAGCTTGAGATGCTTTAAAGAGTTTTGTAATGGTTCCTTCCAAGACAAGTTTGTAATGGTCTTCTCCTCCATGTGATGTTGGTTAATTTGTAATAGCTATCCACAAGATAAATATCTATATTCCAAGTTTCAAAAATCAATGAATACCTAGCACTATTTTTTTGATTGAAACATTAATGAACTCATAAATTTGATAGTCCTCCTTATTGTGTTTGATTTGAACCAGTGATGTACCTCCTAGTTGCATGTACTACAATAGTTGAGTTAAGATAATTATCTCAATATTTTCTTGTTATATCTACCTATGTATGCATTGGATACTCAAATGATATTATTTAATAATGCATGTGTGGTTACATAGATCTTAGATGTAATGCTCATTCCTAAAAAGGATTATCAACCCTTTTTTTAATGACTTCATGAAATTGAGATAGCCTAATGTTATGTTCAATATCCTACATACTAGTTGTCCTACTATCTCATTATTTAGAATGACTACAACTGGATAATAACATCTACTAACGATAGAAACAATCTATGAACCAATCATTCAGTGATTTCTAGTGATAGCTGTAATCTTCTCCTCTCAATGTAAATGATTATCTTTGTGCTAGTGTTACTTAGATCTGATGCTCTTCTCTTATACCAAGTGGTAATGCATGTAACCAATTCATAACATTCCCTTCATTTTATATAATACACTTGCCAAATCTTTGTGAGTTGTTTTGTCTTCCGTGCTCTCCTTCATGCAAACTATTCTATCGATGATTAAGTTATCTCTAAGGTTGGCTCCAACTGTTAATGATTCTTAGGAACTTCAATGATGGTTCTTGATGATTTGACTATATTGGCATTTGGTAAGACACTCCTTATAATATGTGCTACATTGGTTGGGTTAGCACAGTGTCGATATCTTTAGATACTTTCAATGGAAGGGTATTGAGCCCTAGGATGGCTCTTATTATTTTATGTCAAACCTCCTTTACTAGACTATGTAAACCACTCACTTAGATGGCAGAACCATATGCAATGTAGTCTCCTCTTTGGTGTGTCTTTTCCTTTATGGTGTGGCTCCTTGTATTCATTGGTTCACGCACTTGATTGCTATGTAGATTAGGGTTCAATGATGTAGATAATATCCCTTATAATGCACTAAAATTTGAGAATTCTATTTGTCTCTTTGTGAAGCTCTCCTTGCTTCAATGATGAGCCTGTTTTCTTCTCCAATCTATGGAGGTACTATTGCTCTTAAGGTTGCTTATTTGGGCCACAAAATTTTGTAGTCCTTGTGCATCAAATAGTGTCTTTAGACACTTTGATAGTATGCTAGTTTTGTGCCCTTGATTTTAGACTCAACTTAACAATCAATGCACATAATAATCCTTTGAGACTAACTATTTTAATGAAAAAATAGTATAGTGTAATGGATCCATAATATTTATAACTTAATGCACTTTAAAGGTAACAATAATCTCACCTTATTGCTCATGTAAATAAACTCTCAAAGTAGTTTGGAATATGCACTATTTTAATGCAACTTAAAATACTTAATGAAATTTTAATAAGCTTTAGCATGAACTAGTATAGTGCAATTGCAATCTCACCTTATCACTCCTTAAAAGTAACTTTTAATCATGCACTATAATTTTTGCAACTTACTATAGTCTTCTTCTCTACAACTAGATAATAGGTATAATTTATCTAACTCCTATTTAATGTGTTGGTAATAACCCTTAACATAAACTAATCTTCTACACTCCCTTGAAGACTCAATATGCAACATTTTTATCTTGTAATTTCTAAATCTTAATAAGATATTTAAATAATTTAAGTAGTAATCTGAACAAGTATTCAAGTAATGAAACCTTTGCAACTTAATTTTGTTACCTTTGATGTTCTTTGAACATGATGAAAATATTGATGATTTGATTCACCAATTTTATATTTGGAATGGAGGTTGCTCATAGCTATGAACCTTTCTAGTATTTTATTGTAGAATCTAGTAGTCTTAATTTTGGGGCTTGTTGTTGGATGGTGACAATTGTCCCATTCCTTTCACTATCAGAAGCTTCTCCTCAGTAGTATTCAATCAGAAAAGGAGATAACCAATATCTTATTTCTCACAAACTATTCTCTAGAGTCTCTCCTTGAATCTTGTAACAAGGCTTCAAGAGCCTTCTCTTTTCTCAATCTCTCTCCTAGCAGTAGTTCTCTCTATTAAAAATTCCTAATGGTAGCATTTGCATGCAATTACGAATAGTGGTAGGTCCATTTTTCAAATATGTAAGCCAACAATACCAAATGTGGCTTTCCCTATTACTATCTATATTCACCATGGCTCTAATACCACTGATGGTTTTAGCACAATCCCATCATATTAAGAGAAAGAGATAAAGAGAGAAAAGAAACATATTAATATTGAGAATAGAGTGATACAATCCGAATGGAACTATTAGGTCCTTTATATAGGAATATGAAGTCCTTGGCCAACACTCTACCTAACTATACAAGGGGACACCTTTCACATTAACACTTGTACATATGTTACTTCTTCCCCAAGTAACTCCTAATATAATAGTTTATCTAAGGTGGTACATTGATATGTACCTAAATAATGTAATATACTCTAATATTACACCTAATACTAGCCCTTTTTGAAGTAATATTTACTAAGCCCTAGGGACTATTCTACTTCCATTATTAGTATACTTTATTTTAACACTTAAATGAAAGAGGTATGCAACAGAGGACATAAAGCAAACATAAAGAAAAAATTTGATGAGATTGTTAAAGGATGTTGTAAATTCAATAGCTTACTAAGTTGAAACTTGTAGGGTTTTTGGAGAATGACACCAAAAGTTTGATAATTTTACATGTGCACACAAACACCTTTATAAAAAAAAATTACTTTATTTCTAGATAATAGTTTAACTATTTGCATGGGCATAATACTATGAAAGGAGAACTCTTTCAAGATAAACAAGTGTCCCAAGCCTATCTTTTGCAAAATTGGTTGTAAACATATATTGGTAAATAAGATATATCATAACCTAATAACTAGTAACTATTGTACACAAGTAGATAATATGAGAAAAATATCAAAGACATAGTCTACAAGAACTCTTAGAACAAAGTATTAACATCTAGATAGACATAGAAGAAAACAAATTAGGACAAGTTCAATCATTTATTATGAAAATGGTATTTTATGATAATAGCATAGTACATTAATTTCTCTTACATAGTTCTTAAAATGTGATCATGTGGGTCAACATACTATACTTAATTTGTAATAGATTTGTCTCTTGTATATTTTTTTACTTTTGATAACATCTCATGATGTATATTTATATATAAAAAATGTGATATGGTCATTAAATTAGAAAGGTAGGTGACCCAAAAAAATATTTTGGAGATGTGTATTTACTTTTATAAGCTAATTCTCATCCTCTAATACTTTGACTCATTGGTTTGACATTGAGATACAAGTGATTCTTAGATTAGGTTACCTCTTTAGCATGTGTTTCCTACTTGAGTTATTCAACCTCTTAAATAGTCCTATACATGCTTCAACAAAGTTTCATATGTATGATACTACACAATTAAAAAATTCAAAATAAATTCCATATGGCTTGATAGCATACAACCTCCTAATTAGTCATGCACATGTTTACACAATTTGAAAATTTAAAAGGAAATTCCACTAGCTCTAACTAACTTTTTTTTGGGAGAGGGTTACAAGGAATGCACATTACAAAATCATGAAGCTTAACTATAACTAGGTTAAAGTGAATATGGATCCAAAAATTAATTCTATTAAACATGATTTCTTATTCAAAGTCAGTGATATTTTGTGTCTATCTTTGAACTCTCTCATTACATTTCTTTTAAAGTATCATATATTTTAGCTTTAAAAAATGAATTACTCAAAATAAAATAATTAATGAGCTAGTTATGTCAAATGTGATTTCTCATGCAATTTTAATGAGAATTTTTTATCTTACTTTTAATATTTTCTTATTTATTTTATGTCAAAGAATCATGTAGCCTTTACATTAGAAAGGAAAGTGACTTAATCAAATTTTTGTAGATAAGGATTTACCTTCACAAGGTAACACTCATTCTCTATTAGTTCCACCTAGTATTTTGAAATACTAGGTGAAGTGATAATTTTATTAGGTTGTATCTGGATGGTGGTAGGTGTATAAATTTGGCATGCATTTTCTACCTTTGGCATGAAGTTTCCAAAATAGTCCTACAAACACCACCAAGATTTTTATGTATCTTACTACACATTTTAAAAATAAAAAATAACTACTACAAGGATTGAAATAACTTCTTGGAAGAGGTTTCAATGTCCATTAGGGAAGTGTGGACCTTAGCTACAAGTTATAGTGAATAGGTATTTTGAAAATAATAATGTAAAACATGAGTTCCCATTCAAAATTTAGTGAGGCTTTTGTCTTCCTTTGAACATTGTATCATATTTTTCCTTTTAAAGTACCATAGGTCTTCATGAGGAAAATATTGAATTACTTAGAACAAATTCATTCAATTATCTTAAATGAGTTTTTGTCTTTCTTCGAATGATTTATTATTTCCATTTTTGTCAAGGTACCATAAATTTTCATTTGAAAAAAGAAAATCATTTATTATTCAAACCAATAAAACTAGCTTTTAGATATAACATCAAAATCATGGTATTTTTATCAAGCTTTTACACCTTACTTATATAAAAATCCATTCTAACAAAGTTATAATAATACAAGATAAACTAAATGGAATATATGTTAAGAAAAGAACCAATTGGTTTGGGATGATATTTCATCCTTAAATATTCTTTTGGCAGGATTGGTGTTGCCCTATTTTTAAAAAATCATTTAAAAACTCATATCTAGAGGTTTGAGAGAGATTTTAAATATGTTTATCTCTCAAATTATAATTTTCAACATTGACATCCTCTAGGCATTGTTATTAGGAATGGATTTCTTAAACAAGTTTGCATTCACAAAATGTTTTAAAAAACTTTGGTAACTATTTTTTTCAAACATTTTCTCTAACATTTATGAATTAATAAATTGAATTAATTTTAATAGCTTTTAAAAAATCTATTAAAACATATACCAAGACTTACATATTTTGAATTTTAGCCACTATTATCCTATAAATAAATTTTCTAAATTTTTAGATGATAAATGGAAAAACCTAAGTTTATGTGTCTAACTTTGGCATAGTTACAATAATCCAAGATATGTATCTATGGATAAAATTTTATGGGTTTGTGCATAAAATCTATTAAAAAATATAAAAAATATTTATTTTAAGCGCTATTCTCTTCTAATTAAAGTTTCTAATTTTTTAGTTAACATGTTGAAAATCTAATTTTCTAGGTTTAACTCTCATAGAGTTGCAATACTTCAATATTAGAAAATAAAAAAGAAACAAAAGAAAAGAATATGTGAATTAATAAACCAATTTTAGCTAGATTAAAATTAAAAATGTGCACAACTACGATCACGATACTATATGTTGTCCTCTTCCTTTTATTTATCCAGTAATTTTCTGAAAATTGAATTCCAAATTTTGCTATGCTTCATCCTCTTTTCTCTGGGTTTCAACTATTATATGAATTTTTTTTGAAGAGGTTGAAAAGTTAGGGTGTATCAGGGGAAACCCTTCCCATGAATTGAACTTGGATCTCTATTAAGAGCCCAATGAATTTTTCTATTTGCGTGTCTTTTCTAGGAATGTAGGTATAAAATTTTAACTACAAAGAAACGATGACCAAAAATAAGTTATGTAAGTTTTTAGGTATAGTTTCTACAATGTTACAATAATCCATGATAAGTTAAGAAAGAAGTTAAAAAGAAGAATATATGTATTGATAAATTGTTTCTAGTTGAACTAAAACTAAAGACTTACATAATTATAATCATGGATACTTGCTATATGTTGTATTTTTCACTTTAAGATTCAATCATTGTGCAGAGATTGAATTATAAAATTTAATGTTGTCTTCTTCACTTTAGGCTACAACAATTTTACAAAGGTTAAATTACAAAATGAGTGGGTGTGGTTTTTTTAATAATTATGAATTTATCAATAATAGTACAAAGGTTAGATATTGTAACATCCATGGATGAATGAATGTTTGGTGAATGAATTACTATAAAAAATAAATAATAAAAAACTAATGAACAATAATACATTGGCTAAAACAATTTTCTCATGATGCATGGCAATTATTGCTACAACTAATATTCCCCTCTCTAGTCTCATTGTAGACACCTCTCGATGTAATTACCATAGGTAAACCTAGGATTTCAAATATCGTTCTAATAGATGTGTGATCTAGTTAACATATTCATTTGAGAGTGTGCTTTTTCTCAATGAGAAAAAATATGGCAAATTTGTGTTCAAAAAACATGCTTAAGAGCTTTTGTGTTTCAATCAAATCCTTTGGGGTCAACTTTGAAAGCATATTCCAATGATTGAATTTAAAGGTACCTTTTAATTTTTTTGGATAGATAATAAGGGGTTGTACTCAAGTCCCCCACCCTTGACAAATTACAACTCTCTTCTTTAGAGCTTGAGATTTCATAAATAGATACACTTATCATCTCAGTTGAGATGCTATAGCTTGAAACCTATATCATTTTACATAAAATGACTGAATTCTTGATTTTCATTTTTTGGATCTTTTCAATCTTTTGTATGAATACAAATATTCTAGAATTTAGCATCCTTTTCAATATTTTTTAGTAGCAGCGTTCACAATACAAAAAAATTCACCTCTACTATCTATGCATTGCATCTTAGTACAATAATATTTCCAAAACATGGTACTATCATAGTTAGCTTTACCAAATTTGGATTGCTAGTTTCCTTCCTAAAACAAAATTTCAATCACACAAACTATAATAAATAGTTTTGTATGAAAACACATTAATGTTAGAAAATAAAGTAGATATTACCAATGGAGAACATTGAAGTAAATATTAATCATTATTTGATTCAATATGACAATATTTTCTCATTAGCTTCAACTAAAACTACTTTCTCTAACCATGGAAACTAGAATTTAACTTCACGATCCTCAATCAAAACCTCTCTATTGGCTAGCCTATCTACACATTTTTTTGGTTTCCTTAATGCATGTGTAAACTTGATTTCTTCAAACTCTTTAGAAAGATATTTAATTTCCATAATTATCTCTTGTATGTTCCATGGCGCCTTTAATTTCCTCAAAATTGTATTTATTACTATGAGAGAATCACCTTCCATCCATACTATGTTTCATTTTATTTTCACATATTTTTAACATTTCTAAATTTTCCCAAAATTCAACTTCATTATTTGTCTTAAATCCACTACTAAAAGTGTAATGAGATAAAATATATCCTTTATTATTTCTAATTATCCATCCTCCTCCAGTTGGTCCTGAATTTATTTAGATGTTCCATAAAAATTCAATTTAACCAAATCCACATATGGTGGTTTTCACTTTATATATTTGCCTTCTTTTTTCATCTCTTATATCCAACATCATAATTCCATTTAATGACTTGACTCCATATATCAAGGCTCTCTACTTCAAGGATAAGTATTATGTGAGTTGATGGGGTTGGTTTAGACTCCTCTATGGCTAAACATATCTTCCTTTTCATTACCTCTAAACTAATTTCCTTTCCTTTAAATATTCATTTATTCCTTTCTAGCCATATATTATAAAGTATCATATATTTTGATATATCCCATATTTTTTGCAAAGCCTTACTTTTATATGTTCTCTAACATTGCTTTAACCATTATTTATTTATACTATTCGTCACCATGTATTTACTAAACATATTAAGAATCCATTGCCATATGTTTTGGAATACTAAGAAATTCCCCAAGAGATGGTCTATACTTTCCTCTTTTTTACAAATAACACATTGAGAAGGGCCATGAAACTCCTTTTCATAAGTTTATCCCAAGATAAAATTCTTCTATGAAATACTAGCTAAAAAAACATTTTAGCTTTAGGAATGCTTGGGCTATCCCAAACATCTCTTCATATTCTAGTGATAGTACTATTTCATTGGTGCTTTACACCAAGTATCCATCCATATAGTATTTTTTATCTATTTCCCACCACCTATATTAAACCTTTAATCATTAGATCAAAATAATATTTAAAACCATTCCAAAGAGAAAAATTATTTGGTAGAGAGAATGCAATAAATATTAAACTTGGGTCATTGGGCTCAACATACTTTCATAGAAGAATTATTCACCATTGTCTTTGGGTCTCTTTGTATAGTCTCTAGATTAATTTTCCCCTAAGAGATAATTTTACATCTATAACAACTCTTAAACCAAGACACCCCTAGTTTTATCATCACAAATATTGCTCTATTTCACCAAAATAAATTTCCTTTTATATTGTAAACCTGACCATAAAAAGGATCACATGATATGGATTAATTTTTTTCAACTTATTTTGC
Organism: Wollemia nobilis; assembly: GCA_028583015.1. Taxonomy (NCBI): domain Eukaryota; kingdom Viridiplantae; phylum Streptophyta; class Pinopsida; order Araucariales; family Araucariaceae; genus Wollemia; species Wollemia nobilis. Next base: position 6,284,522 of record JAQPPZ010016096.1, read on the forward strand.
CATAATATACAATGACACAATATGCTAGAACGGTATGTAAGACTAACTTATTATCTATGCTCTTATTTATAACAATAACCATCTACCTTTCCAAGCTGGTAGTTTATTATTAACTTTACTAATAACTAGATTTCATAATTCTATCCTCATTCTCCCCTCAAATAAAGGCATGCTTAGATATGTTGTTCGTAAATTTACCCATCCTTTTGAAGTAACCTATAAATTCTTGCTTTGATATTAGTTATGGTGTTAAGCAAGACAATTTTTAATTTTGTCCTATTAAAGTTTTGTCCTAATGCTCTTTTGCATTCCTTTAAAAAGTTATTCAAAGATCCGGTCTCATTTATCTTTACCCTTCCAAAAAGGTTGTATAATTTACAAACTATTGATGGGTGATGTTGTCGATATTATTACTAACCTTAAGTCCACTTAAAAGCACATTTTGTAAGCCTTATTTAAATTCCTACTCAAAACTTGTACCATAATAATGAAAAAATAAGGATATAGAGGATATCTTTGTCTAATGCCTCTATTGGCTTTAAAATATTATATTACTCACACATTGATCAACATTGAATAAGAAATTATAGAGACACATTTCTTTCCAAATCCAAAATTTTCTAAAAATACAAAAATAAAATCCCATTTAACCCTATCATAGGCTTTACTCATATCAATTTTTAAGATCATTTATTTCTCTTTTCTTGAAATATTTGAATATATAACTTCATGAGATGCTATGATCCCATCCAAAATTTGTCTCCCTTTCACAAATATGCCTTTTTTTTTCTGAAATAATTTTATCCAACAATGTTTTTAATCAATTTACCATTACTTTTGAGATAATATTATATTCCATATTACATAGGCTTATGGGTATAAAAAAATCAAACAATTCAAAATATATATTTTTTGAATTAATGTAACATATGTTGTATTTATTTTATAAGGTATGTATTGTTTTACCCTAGAATATTCCACTACCACCAATAAAGAATCCTCTACTATATCCTATTTCTATTGATAAAAATCTATAGAGAGCCCATCTAGACCTAGGGATTTATCCTTGGTAAAAGAGTTAAAAAATAATTGAACTTATTCTAGAGTAATAGGTTCCATTTGTTTCCTATTGTATTCATTTTTTATAACTAAAATTACATCTAGGAGAATTTTATCATTAAGAATTTTAGTCTCCTCTAATCCTAGAATATTATGATAAAAATATATTTCCTCTTTTCTAATTTCTCTTTGATCTTCAATCCAAACTCCTTCTATTTATTTAACTATACTAATTATAGATGTTGATCTTTGTACTATAACCATGCTTTAAAAAAAAATTGTATTTTTATCTCGTTCTTTTAAGCAAGTTTGTCTTGATTTTAATCTCCAAAATTTCTCTTCCTTGCTCAAAATATTATGACATTAACTAAGAAAGTCCCTTTCCTCTTATCTTGGACTATTAAGATCAATTTTTTGAAATTTTAAAACTTTATCTTTTATTTATTATTTCCTCTCAATTATATTTCCAAAAGTGTTCATGTTCCATTATTTTAATATATGTTATAGATTTGAATTAGTTTGGAAGAGCATACATCCCACCATCTCTTGAAGAATTACACATTTATGCTATCATATCAAAAAATTGAGGATTGTCTTCCTATATCTTCTCATATTTAAAATATGACCTTTTTAATTCACTTACCTTAATTTGAACTCTTATTGTCTAGTGACATGAACCAATCCTTGTTAAGGTATTAATTTTAGTACAAGTTCCTTCATCTAGCCAATGATCTTAGAGTATGAATTTATCTATTTTTTTACTATTAGGTTCTAGCCTCTCCTATTTTTGGTCCATGTATAGTTGTCTTCTTCAAACTCAACCTCCCAAAAATTATTTTTTGAATAAACATTGATAAATCTCTCATACTTTGTGTTAATTTCCTAATTCCCCTAAAATTTTCATCCAACTTGGTTATGGTATTAAAATATCCTATGATCATGAATTAGGTTTCTTGGTCTTTACTTCTTATAAAAGCTTCAATATCAATCAAAATTCTAATCTATCTAACTGAATTGTAGATCCATAGACATTGATAAGGATGAAATGAATATCTACAAAGTATCATGTGACTAAAGAGGCTAACCAATACCTAGTTTTATAAATGACTTTACAAGAAGTTTTAGAAGTATTCCAACAAGTTAGAATTCCCCTACCACTTATTTAGAATCAATTGCATACCATTAATGATGCAGGAGCATCCGATAACAGTGTCGGCAATCTTGCATCCTTCTAAATTTTCTTTAAGTTTTTGTATTTTGATGTATTTTGGTTCCTTTTCGGAGGAGGGAAGATGTTGCAAAGCAGAAGGGGAAGTTGGTAGAAGAGCTAAGGCAAAATTTGGGGAGGTCACGAAATCGTGACCTTCGAAGCGGTGGCAAAGGCAGGGACCAGTTCTGTCACGATATCGTGATGTCACGATATCACGACGTCGCGATATCACGACATTTGTTTGCAGTTGGAACGTAGGGAGGATTCCGTCGCGATATCGCGACGTCGCGATGTCGCGACGGTTGTTGAGAAGCAAAGGCAAGGGGTGATCTCCGTCGCGATATCGCGACGTCGCGATATCATGACTTTATTTTAGAGGCGGTGGTGAGGAGCTTTAGACGTCGCGATATCGCGACGGTCTACAGAACATGGCGGAGGAGTTGAGTCCTGTCGCGATATCGCGGCAAATCAGAAACTGCCACGTGGCGTATTTCCAAGGCAGTACCAAGGGTTAAGACAAACCCAAGATCATGGCAAAGGACCTCAGAAAGGTGAAGACGAAGGTGGAGGGGTTCGACTGCGACCAAGTAAAGTTAAGGTCGAAGAAAATAGCGGACGGCCAGACAAGGCCGAAAACTGACACGTGGACTGCCACGTGTATCCTCAAAGTTGTAAAGGGCACGTGCCTTGAAGATTGCGCATTAAGGAGAGGGCAAGCCGAATTTAAACACGTGGTTAGCTACGTGAATCTGGTTAAATATGGAGGCCACGTATCATGGAATGAAATTTTACGACCGCATGCATTAAAGAAAGAGAACCACCTTTTAGAGGGATTTTTTTTTTTTTTGACAAAACGGCAGATTCAGAGCATGGACAGTATGGGTGAGCAGAGGCTCGGAAGGACAGTCTGACCGGAGCGGCGGTGCAGGTCAATGAGGCCATTAATGAGGGCTTCTTGGTAGGTCGGGCAGTGACCCATTTATGATCGAGAAATTTGAAGCTTCGAAGGGGGGAAATTTGAATTCAAATTTTTGTTAGGTGAAGGCATTAATTGCCGAGAGGATCGGGGGCCTCGTTAAAAGCCCAAAAATTTGTAATGGAAGGGAGGAGGGGGACCGGAGAACAGAGGAGGTAGTACAGTGGAAGAACAGAGCCGAACTCGGCCATTGTAAAGCCTGCGGGCTATTTCATTCAAGCCTGTAAAATTTGTTTTTTTTTAATTTTTAATGAAAAGGCAAGTTTCTTGAAGTGTTGGTTCCCGGTGCCCCGTCAGTGGTATCAGAGCAGGAGTTCCTGAGCGTACAACAGACCGCCGAAGGAGAGAGGCAGTTGTACCAGGACGTGTGGGAGGGTTTGAGTTTGGGTGAAGATGCCTCCGAGAAGAAACCCGATGGGTGGAAGAGGCATGGCAACGGAAGATTTCTGGGCATTGCAGCGACAAGTCCAGGCCCTGCAAGAAGAGCTACGCGAGAGGACATGAGCCGAGAAGGGATGCAGACAGTGAGGATGAAGTGGAAGAGGAGAATGAGTTTGAAGAAGAGGAAGAAGATGTAGATCCGGCCCAGGCCAGATTGTACAAGGCCATATCCCAGATCGGGAAGAGGCCGAAGTTAGAAGTTCCTACGTATTCTAGGAACTTGAACCCAGAGGAGTTGATAGACTGGGTGAATGATTTAGAAGAATATTTTGAATACGAAGAGGTTGAAGACCCTAACCGGGTCAGATTTTCTAAGACCCGACTGAAGGGTCATGCTAGCATTTGGTGGAAGGGGGTACAGCTGGAGAGAAACCGAAGAGGAAAGGAGCGGATAACCAGGTGGGACAGAATGGTGGAGAAATTAAAAAGGTAGTTTATCCCCGTAGATTATGAACTGGACCTGTTACGTAAAATGCAGAGTTTGAGGTAGATGAACAGAACAGTTCAAGAATACACGGAGGAATTTTACAAGATCTCCATCATAACCGGAAATTTGGAAGCAAGCAAGGAAAAGTGGCCCGTTACATTAATGGGTTGAGACCGAGTGTGCAGGAGGAGTTGAGTTTGGTTCGGGTAAGCACCATTGAAGATGCTTACCAATTTGCTTTGAAGGTGGAAGAAAAGCTGAACCGAAGGTTTGAAAGCAAGCCAAAAGTAAAAGGACCGGGAGGAAAGAACGGTGGAAAGAAAGAAGGAAAGGAAGAGAAGAAAGAAGAGGAGAGCAGCAGCCGAGGTCAGAAAGAAGAAGATGAAGACCCAAAACCGCAAGTTCAGAATGATAACTACCCGAGAGGAAGGGGTAGATCTGGACGCAGGAATGAAAGGGGAGTATTTCGTGGAACATGTTTCCACTGTGGTGAAGAAGGGCATCGTGCATTCGAGTGTCCACAACACCGGGAAAAGACGAACAAGAAACCGGTGGGTCCCGCCAGAGCAGTTGTGGCAGTTGAAGATGCTGACTCAGAGCATTCTGAAGAAGCTGAAAAGGGAGAAGCCATGATTGTGAGAAGGACCATGCTGGTGGAAGAAGACAAATCTGAACAGAGGAGAAGCCTGTTCCGTACCCGATGCAAGAGTGCAGGCAAAGTTTGCAATGTGATCATCGACAATGGAAGTACAGACAACTTAGTTTTCGAGGAGATGGTTACTAAGTTGCAGTTGGAGAGAAGGAGGCACCCACACCCGTATCGGATTGCGTGGTTGCGGAAGGACCACCGAGCTTGGGTCCGGGAACAGTGTTTAGTCACGTTCCAGATCGGGAGATACCAGGATGAAGTCCTGTGTGATGTATTCCCCATGGATGCTTGCCATTTGCTGTTGGGCAGGCCATGGCAATTTGATCGGAGTGCAGTGCATGATGGACGTGCAAATACGTACTCCTTGGTGAAAGATGGAGTGCGGCACAAGTTGAAGCCATTGCAGACCGAAGATGAGAAAATGTGCAGTAATGCCAGAATTTGTCTGGTAGAAGGCAAAAATTTTTGCCAGGAAACGGAACTTGAACAGGTTGTAAAGGTTGATGGGTGTTCGAAAATATTACAAAGGACGTGGACCGAACAGCCTAGAAGTGAAGGTCACTTCTCTTGTTACCCCGGGTGTCTGATGCAGGAGCATCCGGTAACAGTGTCGGCAATCTTGCATCCTTCTAAATTTTCTTTAAGTTTTTGTATTTTGATGTATTTTGGTTCCTTTTCGGAGGAGGGAAGATGTTGCAAAGCAGAAGGGGAAGTTGGTAGAAGAGCTAAGGCAAAAGTTGGGGAGGTCGCGAAATCGCGACCTCCGAAGCGGTGGCAAAGGCAGGGACCAGTTCTGTCATGATATCGCGACGTCGTGATATCGCGACATTTGTTTGCAGTTGGAACGTAGGGAGGATTCCGTCACGATATCGTGATGTCGCGATATCGCGACGTCACGATGTCGCGACGGTTGTTGAGAAGCAAAGGCAAGGGGTGATCTCCGTCGCGATATCGCGACGTCGCGATATCATGACTTTATTTTAGAGGCGGTGGTGAGGAGCTTTAGACGTCGCGATATCGTGACGTCGTGATATCGCAACGGTCTACAGAACATGGCGGAGGAGTTGAGTCCTATCGCGATATCGCGGCAAATCAGAAACTGCCATGTGGCGTATTTCCAAGGCAGTACCAAGGGTTAAGACAAACCCAAGATCATGGCAAAGGACCTCAGAAAGGTGAAGACGAAGGTGGAGGGGTCGACCGCGACCAAGTAAAGTTAAGGTCGAAGAAAATAGCGGACGGCCAGACAAGGCCGAAAACTGACACGTGGACTGCCACGTGTATCCTCGAAGTTGTAAAGGGCACGTGCCTTGAAGATTGCGCATTAAGGAGAGGGCAAGCCGAATTTAAACACGTGGTTAGCTACGTGAATCTGGTTAAATATGGAGGCCACGTATCATGGAATGAAATTTTACAGCCACATGCATTAAAGAAAGAGAACCACCTTTTAGAGGGATTTTGTTTTTTTTCGACAAAACGGTAGATTCAGAGCATGGACAGTATGGGTGAGCAGAGGCTCGGAAGGACAGTCTGACCGGAGCGACGGTGCAGGTCAATGAGGCCATTAATGAGGGCTTCTTGGTAGATCGGGCAGTGACCCATTTATGACCGAGAAATTTGAAGCTTCGAAGGGGGGAAATTTGAATTCAAATTTTTGTTAGGTGAAGGCATTAATTGCCGAGAGGATCGGGGGCCTCGTTAAAAGCCCAAAAATTTGTAATGGAATGGAGGAGGGGGACTGGAGAACAGAGGAGGTAGTACAGTGGAAGAACAGAGCCGAACTCGGCCATTGTAAAGCCTGCGGGCTGTTTCATTCAAGCCTGTAAAATTTTTTTTTTTTTAATTTTTAATGAAAAGGCAAGTTTCTTGAAGTGTTGGTTCCCGGTGCCCCGTCAATTAACATCTTTTACATACTATTTTTATAGTTTTTAAAACTTCTTCTTTTGTCATTTTAGTTTCCTGGATACAAAGAATATCATGACTATTACTTAAACAAAGGTACCTAATATACCTTTTCTTTGATGGGGTATTAGTACCCCTAATATTCCATGATATAATAATAATATCTCATTAGGGACTCTTAACCATGCCTACATATTACCAATATCATTTTGTTGTTTTGTAAAGAGAAGTTCAACCAACTTAGTTTTTGTTCCTTTCTCTATGTTTGCTCTTGCTTCCCTAGATCTTGTTTGATAATTAGAGGGTTTTCTAATTTTTGTATTTCATATATCATGATTAGGTCTTATTATTCCATTCCTCAAGATTATTTCACAATTTTTGTTTTCATCATATTTATCCTCTTCTAGCTCTGCTATAGAAGATTTTGACTTGTCTTGCTCATTTTTTGGTATTTCCTTATTAATGGCAGGGGTATTAACTTCTGAAAATGCATTTTAGTTACCAATTATTTTATCCTAAATGGTGCATGGTACTTGAATAAATTCTTAAAAAATTTATGAGACACATTCCTTATGTTCATTAAAAATGTTCTTCCACAAATCAATATCACATTGAGTAGATGATTCTTTGTTAATGTGTTGAACCTATTGTACTATGTCCTCTAAGTTTTGATCTACTTTTTCTTAATAAGTTAAAACCTTAAAATATTTGGTATTTATTCCAATATCCTTCCTTACTATTCTCCACTAGATCTATTTTTTAGAAGTTGAAAACCATGTTCATCCATATCCATTTGTAAGTTTATCTTACAATTTTCTACATATGATTTTGTTGGGCTCTTCTTAGAAAATGATCTCTAAATAAGCCCCATATCATCACATATTCTACATTTAAAATATATGTTTTCATAATCTATGGTTTGAATGCACATATTATCCCCATATTTAAGAATGATTGATTTTGGTAAAGCTTTACTTATATAAATCATGACCAGTAACCAAGCATAAATCTCAAAGAATCCATATTTTTTCATATCTAAAATCTCAAGTAATTCTCCTAGTGTTTCCTATTGGCTTGAAGGTATGTATTTCACAAAATTCAATGGATAAACCAAAAATCCTAAACTAGACTAGTACTAGGGATAAATTTATATTTTTAGGAGAAAAGCCTTCATACTAGTGGGTAAAGAAGTGTCTTGCTCTTCCCATAAACCAAGGACCCCCTTTTAGTAATTTCTCTCTTTCTTCCATTGAAAAAAAATGGATAGGAAGAAAATTTTTGGAATAAAGGATAGAATCACTCTTGGATACTTATAATTCCTACCAATTGATTTTCTCAGAGTTGAAGCCCCTAGCCAATACCCATTAAATTTACAAAAAAAAAAAAACCTTATCTTGGAGCAACGAGGATATCTCCTAGGTGCTCTCACTAAAATCTACTACTAGAGATTATTATAAGGATTTGAATGTAATTTGGTCCATGGAAAGGAAACTAAAATTCAAAATATTTTGAAATTTATCATAATGTCTTATAGAAAATATAATGTTTGATAAAAACATTTATAATAAAAAGATATCAAGTGAAATTTTAGAAAGCAACTAACCAAGTGAAAATTTATGTCTTAGTAAAAAATATATCAAGGAGTTGATTGCGAAAACATAGCACACTTTGAGAAAGTTGAATAATAAAATAAAGAGAAAGAAGAAATAAAAAACTCTAATAAAAATGTATGCTACAATAAATGTAATATTTTAGTATTTTGATGGGAGTGGCCCCTAGTAGAAGCCACATATAACCTATTATATATATTTATATATATATATATATATATATATATATATATATATATATATATATATATATATATTACATTTAATGTTTTAAAAAAAAATAAGCATTTTGATTGATAAATAATTTATAATTATATATTTAAAAAATTATATGTAATATTTGGTAGCTTCAAAATTAATGAAACCACTTATACTTATTAAACAACTACTTATATAAATAATATTGTTTCCTTAATTACTAAATAGTTTGATAACTTAGAAAAGCATTAAAATGGTTTATGAATTATATTTTTAAATTTATTTATTAGCTAATAAAAAGGTTTACTCTTTACTATTTTAATAACTTGGGATATCTTACAAATAAAAAAAAAGGACCTTTATAGGTTATACATGTATAATACAATTGTTACAATTGTGAATAAGAGATAAGAGGATAAGATTTTAATACAAGCTAGACATGTATGATCCAATGTACTTAAGTGTGAATAAGAGATAATATGATAAGACTTTAACCAATAATTATATTAAAAATATTTTAACCAATCCTTATATAAAATAACATGCATAATCCTCCTTATTAATCAGCCATACAATATACTTCTTATACTTCTTGATCAATTGCAAACTATATGATATAAAGTTCCATGTTGGCGATGTTTTTGTAGGGTTAATTTCCTAATATAATTTCATTGCATCAAGAGAACCTATATATTTTTGTAGTAACATTTTTTATTTATTTTTAGATTTGGTTAGTGTGAGAAACCCCTACGATTGATGCCAAGGACCGGGCATCTACTATGACCTCTCATAAGGGGGAGAGTTGAGCTTATCAATAGGGAATGTAACACACAACCACACACACCATAGTTTGAACTTTGGACCTCCTAAATAACTATTGTGCTGATCCTCAATACTTTAAAATTTAAGTTTACATAGGTTTATTTTTCATGTAACATTTTCACTACCGAATATTTTATTAAGATTTAAACAACATCTATCCAAGTTTTATTCCTAAGACCAAACTCATAAATATGCAATCTGTAATTCGTATACTTTTATATCTTCCTTTTAATTACCTCTAAACTAATTTCCTTTCCTTTAAATATTCCCTTATTCCTTTCTAGACATATAGTCTAAAGTATCATATCTTTTGATATATCCCATATTTTTTGCAAAGCCTTACTTTTATATGTTCTCTGACATTGCTTTAACCATTATTTATTTATACTATTCATCACCATGTATTTACCAAACATATTAAGAATCCATTGCCAGATGTTTTGGACTACTAATAAATGCCCCAAGAGATGGTCTATACTTTCCTCTTTTTTAAAAAATAACACATTGAGAAGGGCCATGAAACTCATTTTCATGAGGTTATCCCAAGATAAAATTCTTCTATGAACTACTAGCTAAAAAAACATTTTATCTTTAGGAATGCTTGGGCTATCCCAAACATCTCTTCATATTCTAGTGATAGTAATATTTCATTGGTGCTTTACATTATATCCACATTTTGTTGTGTATTCTTCTAAGCTATTCAACTCCCAAATCAATTTATCCTTGGCTCCGCTTAGAATAATCACATTTATATTTATACCCAATTTCCTCTTAGCATCAACATCTTGTATACTTGTAAAATAATCTTCTTCCCATTTGTATCTTCCTTCTTGATACTTGTACAACATGTTTGAAACCCTCTCACCATATTTTTCTTGAAGCAATCTTATCCTAGGTTTCAAAATTAGATCTAAATTTAGTGGGTTTTTATCACATCAAGTATCCATCCATATAGAAATTTTTCTCTATTTCCCACAACCTATCTTAAACCTTTAATCATTAGATCAAAATAATATTTAAAACCATTCCAAAGAGAAAAATTATTTGGTAGAGAGAATGCAATAAATATTAAACTTGGGTCATTGGGCTCAACATACTTGCATAGAAGAATTATTCACCATTGTCTTTGGGTCTATTTGTATAGTCTCTAGATTAATTTTCCCCTAAGAGATAAGTTTACATCTATAACAACTCTTAAACCAAGACCTCCCTAGTTTTATCATCACAAATATTTCTCTATTTCACCAAAATAAGCATTTCCAGAGTGATGGAATGTGACCATGAGCCATCACATACAACCATGGTTGCGGGGACGTTATGGTATTTGGCCATCGTGTGTGTGGTGATGGGAAAGGCGAATCTGGAGTTGGATGTGTTTAGCTTGAGAGTAGTGAGTTTAGAAATGGACTATGGAAAGCACCCTTTGAAGCAGAGCTTGATCCAACATAACTCTACACTACTGGAATGGGTGTGGGATTTGTATGGATATGCTATAATTCTTGATGCAGAGGATGCGAGGCCAGGAGGCAATTTTAATCTGGAGGAAATGGAGTTGCTCATGGCGGTGGGATTGATGTGTTACCCGAAGGTAAGGTTGACGATGAGGGAGGTGGTCAAGATTTTGAAATGCAAATCATGATATGTTCCTCCCAATTTACCGGTACTCATGTATACCAAATCTCATCGATATGACAGTATGTTTACATCAATAGGGATATCGTATGAGATTTATATGAGGATGAAATCCTCCACTATGGATGGTTTATTCGAATCACCAAGCTCATAAGCAGTAAATTCATCCTTCAAGTGTGGTTAGATAGATTTATGATTTTTAAAAAATGATAGATCAGGTGGATAGATTTCATTCATCACAGATTCAAATATTTAATCTCTTTACTAGACAACATCATATGGTAAACTTGCTTCGAATTTCAAAATCTTGACCACCTCCCTCATTTTTGGTCTTGCCCTTAAGGATCTCAATGTGAACACAGCAATCCATCCACCATGAGAAACTCCATTTCCTCTAGATTAAAATATCCTCCCAGCCTCTCATCTGTGACATCCAAAATTCTAGCCTATCCATACAAATCCCACATCCATTCTAATATTTTGGAGTTATGTTGGATCAAGCTCCACTCTACATGGTGCTTTTTGTAGTCTATTTCTAGCCTTATTACTTTGAAGTTGAATACGTCCAACTTTGAACTCACTTTTCCCATCACCACACACTCGAGGTCCAAATACCACAACGTCCCTATGACCATGGTTGTATGGAACATCTCATGGTCACATTCCATCACTCTAGAAAGGCTCAAATCCCCTAGAACTATGACCATGAGGCATCCAAAAATTTTAGCATTTCCAGAGTGATGGAACATGACCATGAGCCATCCCATACAACCATGGTTTCATGGACATTGGGGTATTTTGCCATCGAGTGTGTGGTGATGGGAAAGGTGAGTCTGGAGTTGGATGTGTTTAGGTTCAGAGTAGTGAGTTCAGAAATAGAATGTGGAAATCACCCTTTGAAGTGGAGCTTGAGCTAGCATAACTCTAGACTGCTAGAATGGGTGTGGGATTTGTATGGACATGCTAAACTTTTGGATGTGACAAATGAGAGGCTAGGAGGAAATTTTAATTTGGAGGAAATGTAGGTTCTCATGGTGATTGGATTGCTATTTTACCTGAATGCAAGGCCGATGATGAGGGATGTGGTCAATATTTTGAAATGCAAAGCACGATCTGTTCCTCCAAATTTGATGGTACCTGTGTATACAAACACTCATCGATCTTATGGTATGTTTATGTCAAGAAGGATATCTTATGGGACGTCTACAAGGATGAACTTATCCACTATGGCTGGTTTATCCAAATCATCAAGCTCATAAGAAGAAAATTCACCCTTCTCCTCAGGGTCCTCCAAGCCTCTATTGTATAATACGGAAGTTCATCCTTGAAGTGCGGTTAAATAGATTTATGTTTTTTTAAAAAGGATAGATTAGTTGGATAGATTTCATTTATCACAAATTTGAATCTTTAATCTCTTTCCTAGACAACACCTTATGGAAATTATGCTTCATATTTCAAAATCCTGACTACATCCCTCATCGTTAGCCTTGGCTTCAGGGGTCTCAATGCGAACACAACAATCCCATTGCCATGAGCAAATCCATTTTCTCTAGATTAATTTTTTCTTCCAGCATCTCATTCGTAGCATCCTAAATTCTAGCCTATCCATAAAAATCCCACATCCATTCCAAGAGTCTGGAGTTATGTTGGCTCAAGCTCCGATCCATATGGTGCTTTTTGCAGGCTATTTCCAAACTTACCGCTTTGAAGCTAAACACATCAATATTTGGACTCACCTTTCCTGTCACCACACACTCAGGGGCCAAATACCCTAATATGACCACAACCACGATTGTATGGGACACCTCATGGTCATGTTTCATCACTCTGGTAAGGCTTAAATCCCCTGAAACTGTGACCATGTGGTGTCAAAAGATTTTATCCTTTCCAGAGTGATGGAACGTGACCATGAGGTGTCCCATACAATCGTGGTTGTGGAGAAATTGGGGTATTTGGCTCTTGAGTGTGTGGTGACAGAAAAGGCAAGTCCAAAGTCAAATTTGTTTAGCTTCAAAGCTATGATTTTGGAAATAGCCTATAGAAAGCACCTTGTGGAGAGGAGCTTGAGCCACCATATCTCTAGACTACTGGAATGGGTGTGGGATTTTTATGGAAGAGGTAGAATTCTAAATGCGGCGAATGAGATGGTAGGAGGAAATTTTAATCCTAAGGAAATGTAGTTGCTAATGGCAGTGGGATTGTTGTGTTACCCAAAGGAAAGGCCAATGATGAGGGAGGTGGTCAAGATTTTGAAATGTGAATCACGATATGTTCATCCAATTTTTTTGGTACCCGTGTATACCAAGGTCATTGATTCGACCATATTTCTACATCAATAGGGAAATCATATGGGATGTCTATGAGGATGGCCTCCTTCACTGTGGATGGTTTATCCAAATCATCAAACTCATCAACACTAAATTCATCCTTCTCCTCAGGGCCCTCCAAGCCTCTACTATATAATACAGAAGTTCATCCTTCAATTATGATTGGATAGATTTATGCTTTTTTAAATAGGATAGATCAGTTGGATAGATTTTATTCATCATATATTTGAATCTTTAATCTCTTTCCTAGACAACACCATATGGTAATTGTGCTCCGAATTTCAAAATATTGACCAACTCCTTCATTGTCAAGTTTGCATTCGGGGGTCTTGATGCAAACACAACAATCCCACTGCCATGAGAAACTCCATTTCCTCTAGATTAAAATTTCCTCCTAGCCTGTTATCCACCACATCTAGAAATATAACTTATCCATACAAATCCCACACCCATTCCAGGGGTTTGGAGTTATGTTGGCTCAAATTCCGCTCCACATGGTGCTTTCCATAGGCTATTTCCAAACTCACTATTTTGAAGCTAAACATGTCGATATTTGGACTCATATTTCCTGTCACCACACACTCAGGGACCAAATACCCTAAGGTGACCACAACCACAGTTGTATGGGACACCTCATGGTCATGTTCCATCACTTTGGCAAGGCTTAAATCCCTAAAACTGTGACCATGAGGTGTCTAAATATTTTATCCTTGCCCGAGTGATTGAATGTGACCGTGACGTGTCCCATACAAATGTGATTGTGGGGAAATTGGGGTATTTAGCCCTCAAGTGTGTAGTGATAGAAAAAGAGAGTCCAGATTCGGATGTGTTCAGCTTCGAAGCAATGAGTTTAGAAATATCCTATGAAAAGCATTGTGTGGAGCGAAGCTTGAGCTAGCATATCTCTAGACTACTGGAATGGGTGTGGTATTTTTATGGACAAGGTAGAATTTTGAATGCATAGAATGAAAGGGTAGGAGGAAATTTTAATCCTAAGGAAATGGAGTTGCTAATGGTAGTGGGATTGTTGTTTTACCCAAAGGCAAGGCCAAAAATGAGGGAGGTGGTCAAGATTTTGAAATGCGAAGCATGATATGTTCCTCCAAATTTTTTGGTACCCTTGTATACCAATGTCTTCGATCCGACCGTATTTCTAAGTCAATAGGGACATCATATGGGATGTATATGAGGATGGAATCCTCCACTATGGATGGCTTATCCAAATCATCAAGCTCATCAACAATAAATTCATCCTTCTCCTCAAGGCCCTCAAAGCCTCTACTGTATAATATGGAAGGTCATCCTTCAAGTGTGACTAGATAGATTTATACTTTTTTAAAAAGGATAGATCAGTTGGATATATTTCATTCATCATAGATTTGAATCTTTAATATCTTTCCTATACAACACCATATGGTAATTGTGTGTCAAATTTCAAAATCTTGACCAACTCTCTCATCTTCAAGCTTGCCTTCAGGGGTCTTGATGCAAACACAACAATCCCACTTCCATGAGAAAATCCATTTCCTATGGATTAAAATTTCTTCCTAGCCTCTCATCCACCACATCCAAAATTCTAGTCTGTCCATACAAATCCCACATACATTCCAGCAGTCTGGAGTTATGTTGGCTCAATCTTCACTCCACATGGTGCTTTTCGCAAGTTATTTCCAAACTCACTTCTTCGAAGCTATACACGTCTGAATTCAGACTTGCCTTTCCCATCACCACACACTCGAAAGAAAAATACCCCAATGTCCCCATAAACATGATTCTATGAGATACCTCATGGTCACATTCCATCTCTCCGGCAAGAGTCAAATCCCCCAAAATTATGACCATTAGATGTCCAAAGATTTTAGCCTTGCCATAGTGATAGAATGTGACATTGAGGTGCCCCATACAATCGTGGTTGTGGAGACGTTGGGGTATTTGTCCCCCGAGTGTGTGGTGATAGGAAAGGTGAGTCCAGAGTCAAATGTGTTCAGCTTTACAGTAGTGAGTTTGGAAATAGCCTATGGAAAGCACCCTGTGGAGTGGAGCTTGAGCTAGCATAACTCTAGACTGCTGGAATGGGTGTGGGATTTGTGTGGACATGCTATAATTCTTGATGCGAAGGATGAGAGGCTAGGAGGCAATTTTAATCTGGAGGAAATGAAGTTTCTCATGGTGGTGGGATTGATGTGTTACTCGAAGGTAAGCTTGATGATGAGGGAGGTTCTCAAGATTTTGAAATGCGAAGCATGATATGTTCCTCCTAATTTATCTGTACTCATGTATACCAAATCTCATCGATATGATGGTATGTCGACGTCAATAGGTACATCGTATGGGATGTCTATGAGGATGAAATCCTCCACTAAGGACGGTTTATCCGAATCACTAAGCTCATTAGCAGTAAACTCATCCTTCTCCTTAGGGCCCTTCAAGACTCTACTATATAATATGGAAGTTCATCCTTCAAGTTTGGTTAGATAGATTTATGATTTTTTACAAATGATAGATCAGGTGGATAGATTTCATTCATCATAGATTCAAATATTTAATCTCTTTACTAAAGAACATCATATGGTAATCTTGCTTCGAATTTCAAAATCTTGACCACCTCCCTCATTGTTGGTCTTGCCCTCAAGGGTCTCGATGTGAACACAACAATCCATACACCATGAGAAACTCCATTTCCTATGGATTAAAATATCCTCCCAGCCTCTCATCCATGACATCCAGAATTCTAGTTTGTCCATACAAATCCCACACCCATCCTAGTAGTTTGGAGTTATGTTGGATCAAGCTCCACTCTACATGGTGCTTTCCGTAGTCTATTTCCAAACTTATTACTTTGAATCTGAACACGTCCAACTACAAACTCACCTTTCCCATCACCACACACTCAAGGTCAAAATACCCCAACGTCGCTGTGACCACGGTTGTATGGAACATCTCATGGTCACATTCCATAACTTTGGAAAGTCCCATATCCCCCAAAACTATGACAATGAGGCGTCCAAAGATTTTAGCTTTGCCATAGTGATTGAATGTGACCATGAGCCATCCCATACAACCATGGTTTCGGGGACATTGGGGTATTTGGCCACCGAGTGTGTGGTGATGGGAAAGGCAAGTCTAGTGTTGGATGTGTTTAGCTTCGGAGTAGTGAGTTTGGAAATAGACTGTGGAAATCACCCTTTGAAGTGGAGCTTGAACCAGCATAACTCTAGACTACTGGAATGGGTGTGGGATTTTTATGGACAAGCTAGACTTCTAGATGTGGCGGATGAGAGGATAGAAGGAAATTTTAATCTAGAGGAAATTTAGGTGCTCATGGTGATGGGATTGCTATGTTACCCGAATGCAAGGCAGACGATGAGTAAGGTGGTCAATATTTTGAAATGTAAGGCACAATATGTTCCTCTGAATTTGCTGGTACCCATGTATACAAACGCTCATCGATCTTATGGTATGTTGATGTCAACAAGGACATTGTATATGATGTCTACAAGGATGAAATTCTCCACTATGGCTGGTTTATCCAAATCATCAAGCTCGTAAGAAGTAAATTAATCCTTCTCTTCAAGGTCCTCCAAGCCTCTATTGTATAATACGGAAGTTCATCCTTCAAGTGCGGTTGGATAGATTTATGCTTTTTTAAAAAGGATAGATTAGTTGGATAGATTTCATTCTTCATAGATTTAAATATTTAATCTCTTTCCTAGACAACACCATATGGAAATCATGCTTCAGATTTCAAAATCTTGACCACCTCCCTCATCGTTAGCCTTGGCTTCTAGGGTCTCGATGCGAACACAACAATCCCACTGCCATGAGCAAATCCATTTTCTCTATATTAAAATTTTCTTCCAGCATCTCATCTGTAGCATCCCGAATTCTTGCCTGTCCATACAAATTTCACACCCATTCCAGGAGTCTGGAGTTATGTTGTCTCAAGCTCCGCTCATAATGGTGCTTTCCACAGGCTATTTCCAAACTCATTGCTTCGAAGCTAAAAACATTGATATTTGGACTCACCTTTCCTGTCACCACACACTCAGACCACAACCATGATTGTATGGGACACCTCATGGTCATGTTCCATCACTCTGGCAAGGCTTAAATCCCTTTAAACTGTGACCATGAGGTGTCCAAATATTTTATCCTTGCCAGAGTGATGTAACGTGACCATGAGGTGTCCCATACAACCTTGGTTGTGGGTAAATTGGTGTATTTTTCCCTTGAGTGTGTGGTGACAGAAAAGGTGAGTCCATAGTTGGATGTGTTCAGCTTCGAAGTAGTGAGTTTGGAAATAGCCTGTGAAAAGCAGCCTATGGAGCAGAGCTTGAGCCAACATATCTCTAGACTACTGGAATGGGTGTAGGATTTTTATGGAAGAGGTAGAATTCTAAATGCGGTGAATGAGAGGGTAGGAGGAAATTTTAATCCCAAGGAAATGGAGTTGCTAATGGCAGTAGGATTGTTGTGTTACCCAAAGGCAAGGCCAACAATGAGGGAGGTGGTCAATATTTTGAAATGCGAATCATGATATGTTCCTCCAAATTTTTTTATACCTGTGTATACCAATTTCATCGATCCGACCGTATTTCTATGTCAACAGGGACATCATATGGGACATCTATGAGGATGGCCTCCTCCACTGTGGATGGTTTATCCAAATCATCAAGCTCATAAACAATAAATTCATCCTTCTCCTTAGGGCCCTCCAAGCCTCTACTATATAATACGAAAGTTTATCCTTCAATTGTGACTAGATATATTTATGATTTTTTAAATAGGATAGATCAGTTGGATAGATTTCATTAATTGTAGATTTGAATCTTTAATCTCTTTCCTAGACAAAATCATATGGTAATTGTGCTTCGAATTTCAAAATCTTGACCAACTCCCTCATCGTCAAGCTTGCATACGGGGGTCTTGATGTGAACACAAGAATACCACTGCCATGAATAACTCCATTTCCTCTGGATTAAAATTTCCTCCTAGCCTGTCATCCACCACATCTAGAAATCTAACTTATATAATTTCTCAAATTTCACGAGAGGGTGGGCAAATATATATAATATTAGATTCAAGAATATGTTTTTTGGTGTGACATGGGATGATTGATGCAAATTATAGACTTGGATTCTTATGCAAAATTTGAATGGTTATCAAATATACATAAACATTATTATTGATCAAACTCCAAAATTCTAGAGAAAAATGTATCAACATTATTAAAAATATATATTTTTAATATAAATTTGATTGTATTTATATTCCACAATATGTGGATAGCAAATTGAGAAAATGCTTTATCAATAATATATAGATAAATATCTCCATATATGTAATGCTTTGATGATGTCAGACTCATTTCTTTGTGTAATAATGTGTATAAAATCCTAGCAAAAATAATTGCTTTAAGAATTAAAAGGTTCTTCTTTCTTTCTATATCTATTCAAAAATTTGGTTTCCTACATGGTAGACAAATTCATGAATCAATTGGTGTTTCTCAAGAAAGTTTTCATACCATAAAATCAAAGAAACTACCATCAATGGTGATGAAGTTGGATCTTTCCAAGGCTTTTTATAGATTAAATTGGCTATATTTAAGAATGATGCTTACTCATATTGGGTTTTGTGTGTAGATGGTGAACTAGATTATGGGATGTCTTTGTTTTTCTTATTTTGTAATTTTGGTTAATGGGTAAGCCTCTTAGTTATTCAAATCTTCTTAGGGTATTAGGCAATGTTATCCCTTTTCACCATTGTTATTTATTTTGGTAGCCAAGAGATTAAGTAGGTGTATTATAGAAGCCAAGAGGGAAGGAGCAATAAAATGAATTAAAATAGGTAGAACAATAGAAGTCACCCATCTACTTCTTGTAGATGATATTCTTCTTTTAATAGATGGAACAGTAAGAGTTGCAGAGAAGTAAAAATAGTCTTTAGATATTTTTTGTCTGGAAACAGGAATGCAAATTAATGCACATAAGTCAAGCATTTATTTCAACTATGTGAATCAAAATCAAACCATAATAATATTTGGTTTCATCAAAATCAAACCTTAATAATATTTGGTGCAGCTAATAGATATTTTTGGGGGTAGATTGACTTTGGTCAAGTCTGTGTTGGAGGAAACATCGTTATATTGGTAATCTTTGGATTATATACCGAAAGGAGTTTTGGAAAAAATGAGACAAGGGAAAGGGAAGGTATTCCCTTGGTTAAATGTTAATCCTTAGCCAAGCCCAAGGAAAATGGAGGATGTGAATTAAGGACATCTTCTTGTTTAGCAAGGATCTAGCAATAAAGTGTGTTTGGAAGATAATATCAAAGGAAGGCTTATGGAATAAGATTATACATGAAAATTATTTAGAGCCACTCATAATTGAGGAGTGGATAAGGGCCCAAATTAAGCAAACATATAATATTTCAATCTGTTGGAAGGGAATGATTCAATAATTTTATATTGTTGGTGATGGTTCAAGGATAAGACTAGTATTAGACTCTTGGATTGATTGTGGTGATATGCATAGACTACCAAATAATATAATTCAGACCCTAAGAGCATAAGGGATTGAAAATCTTGCCCAAGTAGCTAACCCAAAATCTTCTATAAACTTGAGTCAAGGATAGAAGGAAGCAATAATGTTAGGGCTTCAAGACTAAGAGGTACACTAGTGGGAAGAATATATGAGGAGAATTAAAGTTGGACATATCAAGTTGCAAGAGGAAATTGATCAAATGGTTTGGAAAAATAATGGAGCTATGAGGATTACACTCCAAATTTGGGGTATAACACTCTATTGGAATAGAGCAATGACAATCCATCATGGTGGTGGAAGACCCTTTGGAAAAAAAATCTGCATTGAAGATAAGATTTTTCCTATGGCTTGCCATGAAAAATAAGGCTCTAGAATGGGAGGTTTTACAAAAGAAGAATTAAAATGGTCTTGGAAGGTGTCATTTATGTAAGTCAAACAATGAAACAATTGACCAATTATTGGTTGCTCAATCCTTTACTAGAGTGGTTTTAAGGGAGGTTACAACACAATTAAATCTTCCTATAGGAATGTAAGAAGATTTCTTATGAGAGTGCTTAAAATATTTGTTTGAAAATAGGTCTTACAAATATTTTATAGCTCTCCCATTGTTTATGTCATGGGGAGTATGGTTAACTAGGAATGCAATATTTTTTTAGCATCAAGATAAGCCTACCTGGTAGGTCTCCTTTCAAATCATTCGAAGTTTAAAAAATTGTAAGGTTTCAGCAACAACAAAGGTAAATATATAAATAATTCCTCCAATGATTGATAAATCAAGGGCTTGGGATTTTTTTGATGGGGATAGATAAAGGGTCCCTGGAGTTTGTGGAGTAGGAGGATTCTTATATATTTTTGACTCATTCTTTTCAATTCAAGGTTGTACTGGGAGAAGGTTCTAATAATTATGCTCAAATTATGACCCTCAAATTATTGGTTTAGTTGGTAGAATAAAAAGGAATACAAAAAAATTAAATTTATGGAGACTCACAGTTGGTAATATAATAGACATTTAGTGTTTTTATGATGGAAAACATGATTCTACAACCCATATGATCTCAAATAAAAAAAGTTGTGGATCGTAGTGAAGCTTTTAATTTTCAGCATATTTGTAGAGAACTAAATTTAGGAGCAGATGAACTCTCAAAGGAGGTACTTTAGATTGAACTAGGTATGTGCTTCGTACAAGAATTCAATGAGGACAATGCATTGCAACTAGTCCAAATATCTATCTAGGGGGATTAACACACTCTAGTTGAAGCAAGAACAAATAAGCAACTTTAAAAAAAAACTTAGAAGTTAGTGATTTAAAGGATACTTCTTAACAAACCAAGAAGGTGCCTAAGGATAGAAGTTAACATGATAGAGATAACTAGTTATAATGTATAAATAACTTGATATTTAGGTCACTATTGAATTTTTTTTGGGTAAATAAGATACTTTATATTATTGGTAGGGTTTTTAAGGATCCCTTAACCTATTTACAAAAATAGCCATAATGGCAATGTCATAATAAAAGATAAGTTGAAAGACTTTAGCAGGGTATATACTGACATGAGCAAGATATGAGGATGCAACCTCAGACTTGAAATTCCAAAAAATATGAGGATGCAACCGCGAACTTTAGGATTTTGCCATAATAGATACAATCTTTAAACAAAAATCTATGACTAAGTATGTGCATACTACCACGCAGGAAATATGAGAAGACAAAAATACTTATAATAGATGAACCAAACCAGGTAGTCGTAGGAATAACAAAATAAGCATTGATAAAATTAGTCCCTAGTTGATATTTTCTCCTCTTCCTTGGTATCATTCTTCTTGGTGTCCTTAGGCTCATCTTCCTTGGGTTCAGTCTTCACGGTGACCTTATCCGCTTTAGAGCCTCCATCCACTTCCTGTTAGACTGGCCACTGTAGAAGAGTTTATGTAGTCCTTCTATGATGTCCATCATGTAATTTACCATCGAGTTCATCATTGTTGTGTTGGAGGAAATGATGAAGTTATTCAACTATTTTTTGTCATCCTGCATTTCTTCTTCATCATTCGAAATATCTATGATGTTTCGCCTGGTGGCCAGGTTTTGAAGCCTAGCAGACTTCCTCACTAGTTCTTCAGCACTATCAAAGCTGATGCTTTTCCTTACCCTCAATTTGGAAATATTTTGCATAACACTTTTCTTCCTCTCAACAAGGGGAGGTTTGACCACAAGGGATTTAGCAGAGCTGGCCATGATAGGATTAGGCTTAGGGTTGTTGGCTAGAACATAAGTATAGATAACTTTATACATACCCTCATGCCGGGGGATATTGTGGTTTTTCTTGTCTCTGCAGGATGGAATGTCACGATTCATGAAGTTGAGTAAGAACAAGATAATGTTGAGGGGGCTAATGTCTCTAAAATGATTTACAAAGGCCAAGTGATAAGTTTTTAAGGATTTGTTAGGGTTGTCAAATGTAATGAACTCCATGATCGGTTTCATCATATAGTCCCATGGAGAATTGAAGTCGCTCTCGAAGATGTCGACTCTTGGCTTTTTTAAGGATTTTATCATTCCCTTGAAACTCTACTAATTCAACATCCCAGTTATGTTTGTGGCGGTGGATGGAATGACCCTCGGGGTTTTGGCCAGTAATGGATGCTAAAATATGGACATCCACAATAAATTTTCTACCATGTATAGAGATGACCCCGTTGTCCCAAGTCTCAAGGAAGGCAATGGTGATGTCAAGGTCATTGCCAAAAAACATATGGAGAAAAGGGAAATAGTTTTTGTCATGGACGACCTGGAGGACCTTTTTTGCTATGGCATCACATACAAGGGAGTTGGGCTCAAAGAATTTGCTCGACATGGTGGGTGCGGGAGGGTGGCTAGAGAGACACAGCTGAGGACAAGAAGAAAGAGCAGAGATGGGGGTCACTTTTGAAATTTTGAAGAAATACCAAAAAAGCATATAAAAAATGTAATGTCATATTTAATTAATATAAAATTACAATTTTTTTCAAGGAAAAAAAAGAACCCATATCCTTTTACTTACAAATCATCACTAAAATATATAAAAACTATTATTATTTTTTTTATAATTTAAATATATTAATTAAATTAATTAATTATCTCATATGTCATCGTGTTTACTATTTTTCTTACTTTATTTTCTTTGGAGCTGCATTAGGCACTCTCGTTGCTTTGTATATGTCTTACTTTACAGTCCTATTGACCTCTTTTAGTCACCGATGGACATTAATACAAATTCAAATTCAAATTCAAATTCATATACCCATGATATTTATTTAAACTATCAATATCATTTTCATAATATTTTTAACACCAAATTATAATTTCATTTCTATCATTGACAATAATATATCATTTATTGAGTTTCAAAATTACTACGAAAACAAGGGCTTTGACCTTTCTTTGAAAGGTCCAAGGTTCAAATCCCACAAAATATGAGAGGATTGGAACCCCTTATAAAAACCTGTGTAAACTCATTGAAAAAATATCTCATTTATTTCTTATATTTTTTCTTTAACTTAAAATAAAGTATATTTATTCATCTTGGATTTGGCCCCTGAGTGTGTGGTGACGGGTAAGACAAGTCCAGAGTCAGACGTGTTCAACTTCGAAGCAGTGAGTTTGGAAATAGCCTATGAAAAGCACCTTGTGGAGTGGAGCTTGAGCCAACATAACTCCAGACTTCTGGAATGGGTGTGGGATTTGTATGGACATGCTAGAATTCTAGATGTCACCAATGAGAGGCTGGGAGGAAATTTTAATCCAGAGGAAATGGAGTTGCTCATGGCCGTGGGATTGCTGTGTTACCCGAAGGCAAGGCTGATGATGAGGGAGGTGGTTAAGATTTTGAAATGCGAAGCACGATATGTTCCTCTAAATTTTTCAGTACTCATGTATGCCAATGCTCATCGATATGAAAATATGTCGATGTCAATAGAGAAATTTTATAGGATTTCTATGAGGATGAACTCCTCCAATATGGCTGGTTTATCCGAATTATCAAGCTCATCAATTGTAAATTTGTCCTTCTCCTCAGGGTCCTCCAAGCCTCTACTGTATAATACAAAAGTTCATCCTTCAAGTGCGGTTGGATAGATTAATGCATTTTTAAAAAGGATAGATCAGTTGGATTTTCATTCATCAAATATTATCTTTAATCTCTTTTCTAGAAAACACCATACGGTAATCGTGCTTCGAATTTCAAAATCTTGATCACCTCCCTCATCATCGACCTTGCCTTCGAGGGTCTCGATGCGAACACATCAATCCCACCGCCATGAGCAACTTCATTTCCTCTAGATTAAAATTTCCTCCCAACCTCTCATCCGTTGCCTCTATAATTCTAGCTTGTCCACACAAATCCCACACCCATTCCAGCAGTCTGGAGTTATGTTGGCTTAAGCTCTGCTCCACATGGTGCTTTTCACAAGCTATTTCCAAACTCACTACTTTGAGGCTAAGCACATCTAACTCCGAACTCGCATTTCTTGTAACTACACACTCAGGGGCTAAATACCCCAATGTCCCCACAACCATGATTGTATGGGGCTCCTCATGGTCATTGTCCATCACTCTAAAAAGTCTCAAATATTTTAGAACTATGACCATGATGCCTCCAAAGCTTTTAGCCTTGCCACAGTTATGGAACATGACCATGATGCATCCCATACAACCATGGTTGCAGAGACATTGGGTATTTTGCGCCCAAGTGTGTGGTGATGGGTAAGACAAGTCTGGAGTTGGACATGTTCAGATTCGGAGTAGTGAGTTTGGAAATAGCCTATGGAAAGCATCCTATGGAGCAGAGCTTGAGCCAGCATAACTCTAGATTGCTAGAGTGGGTGTTGGATTTGTATGGACAAGCTAGAATTCTAGATGTGGCGAATGAGAGTATAGGAGGAAATTTTAGTCCAAAGGAAATGGAGGTGCTCATGGTAGTGGGATTGTTGTGTTACCAGAAGGCAAGACTGACGATGAGGGAGGTGGTCAAGATTTTAAAATGTGAAGCATCATATGTTCCTCCAAATATTTTGGTACTCATGTATACCAAAGCTCATCAATCCGAAGATATGTTGATGTCAACAGGGACATCGTATGGGACATCGTATGGGACATCTATGAGGATGAACTCCTCCACTATGGCTGGTTTAACTAAATCATCAAGCTCATCAGTAGTAAACTCGTCCTTCTCCTCAAGATCCTCCAAGCCTCTACTGTATAATACGAAAGTTTATTCTTCAAGTGCAGTTGGATAGATTTATGCTATTTTAAATAGGATATATAAATTGGATAGATTTAAATGTTGAATCTATTTCCTAGTCAACACCATACAAAAATCGTGCTTTGAATTTCAAAATCTTGACCACCTCCATCATCGTCGACCTTGCATTCAGGGGTCGCTATGTGAACACAACAATACCATCGCCATGAGCAACTCCATTTACTCTAGATTAAAATTTCCTCCCAGCCTCTCGTCCATCACATCCAAAATTCTAGTCTATCCATACAAATCCCACACCCATTCTAGCAGTCTAGAGTTATTTTGGCTCAAGCTCCGCTCCACATGGTGTTTTCCATAGAGTTTTTCTAAACTCACTACTTCGAGGCTAAACACGTCCAACTCGAAACTCACCTTTCCTGTCACCACACACTTAGCGGCCAAATACCCTAATGTGCATGCAACCATGGTTGTATGGGACACCTCATGGTCATGTTCCATCACTCTAGCAAGACTCAAATCCACCAAAAATATGACCATGAGGCATCCAAAGATTTTAGCCTTACCAAAGTGATGGAATGTGACCATGAGGCGTCCCATACAACCATGGTTATAGAGACATTGGGGTATTTGGACCCCGAGTGTGTGGTGACAGGTAAGATAAGTCCGGAGTTGGACGTGTTCAACTTCGAAGTAGTGAGTTTGGAAATAGCCTATGAAAAGCACGTTTTGGAGTGGAGCTTGAGCCAACATAACTCCAGACTGCTGGAATGGGTGTGGGATTTGTATGGACATGCTAGAATTTTTGATGTGGCCAATGAGAGGCTGGGAGGAAATTTTAATCCAGAGGAAATGGAGTTGCTCATGGCGGTGGGATTGCTGTGTTAACAAATGTATACCAATGCCAATGTATACCAATGTATACCAATGCTCATCGATATGACAGTATGTCGATGTCAATAGAGATATTGTATAGGATGTCTATGAGGATGAACTCCTCCAATATGGTTGGTTTATCCAAATTATCAAGTTCGTCAATTGTAAATTTGTCCTTCTCCTTAGGGTCCTCCAAGCCTTTACTGTATAATAAAAAATTTCATCCTTCAAGTGCGGTTGGTAAGATTAATGCTTTTTTAAAAAGGATAGATCAATTGGATTTTCATTCATCAAAGATTATCTTTAATCTCTTTTCTAGACAACACCATACGGTAATCGTGCTTCGAATTTCAAAATCTTGATCACCTCCCTCATCATCGACCTTGCCTTTGAGGGTCTCGATGCGAACACATCAATCCCACCGCCATGAGCAAATTTATTTCCTCTGGATTAAAATTTCCTCCCAGCCTCTCATCCGTTGCATCAAAAATTCTTGCTTGTCCATACAAATCCCACACCCATTCCAGCAGTCTAGAGTTATGTTGGATTAAGATCCGCTCCATATGGTGCTTTCCATACGCTATTTCCAAACTCACTACTTTGAGGCTAAACACATCTAACTCCAAACTTGCCTTTCTTGTAACCACACACTCAAGGGTTAAATACCCCAATGTCCCCACAACCATGGTTGTATGGGACTCCTCATGGTCACTGTCCATCACTCTAAAAAGTCTCAAATCTCTTAGAAATATGACCATGAGGCTTCCAAATATTTTAGCCTTGCCATAGTGATGGAATGTGACCATGATGCGTCCCATACAACCGTGGTTGCGAAGACATTGGGTATTTGGTGCCCAAGTGTGTGGTGATGGGTAAGACGAGTCTGGAGTTGGACGTGTTTAGATTCGGAGTAGTGAGTTTGGAAATAGCCTATGGAAAGCATCCTATGGAGTGGAGCTTGAGCCAACATAACTCTAGACTACTGGAATGGGTGTCAGATTTGTATGGATGGGCTAGAATTCTAGATGTGGCAAATGAGAGGATAGGAGGAAATTTTAGTCCAAAGGAAATGGAGGTGCTCATGGTAGTGGGATTGTTGTGTTACCCGAAGGCAAGACTGACGATGAGGGAGGTGGTCAAGATTTTAAAATGTGAAGCATGATATGTTCCTCAAAATTTTTTGGTACTCATGTATACCAATGCTCATCGATCCGAAGATATTTCGATGTCAACAAGGACATCGTATGGGACATCTATGAGGATGAACTCTTCCACTATGGCTGGTTTAACTAAATCATCAAGCTCATTAGTAGTAAAATCGTCCTTCTCCTCAATGCCCTCCAAGCCTCTATTGTATAATATGAAAGTTCATTCTTCAAGTGCAGTTTGATAGATTTATGCTATTTTAAATAGGATATATCAATTTGATAGATTTAAATGTTTAATCTATTTCCTAGTCAACACCATACGAAAA
Organism: Wollemia nobilis; assembly: GCA_028583015.1. Taxonomy (NCBI): domain Eukaryota; kingdom Viridiplantae; phylum Streptophyta; class Pinopsida; order Araucariales; family Araucariaceae; genus Wollemia; species Wollemia nobilis. The sequence goes on from JAQPPZ010016096.1 coordinate 6,311,901, forward strand.
TCGTGCTTTGAATTTCAAAATATTGACCACCTCCATCATCGTCGACCTTGCCTTCGGGGGTCGCTATGTGAACACAACAATACCACCGCCATGAGCAACTCCATTTAATTTGGATTAAAATTGCCTCCCAACCTCTCGTCCATCACATCCAAAATTCTAGTCTATCCATACAAATCCCACACCCATTCCAGCAGTCTAGAGTTATTTTGGCTCAAGCTCCGCTCCACATGGTGCTTTCCATAGGATTTGTCTAAACTCACTGCTTCAAGGCTAAACACGTCCAACTCAAAACTCACCTTTCCTGTCACCACACACTCAGGGTCCAAATACCCTAATGTGCTTGCAACCATGGTTGTATGGGACACCTCATGGTCATGTTCCATCACTCTAGCAAGACTCAAATATCCCAAAACTATGACTATGAGGCATCTAAATATTTTAGCCTTACCAAAGTGATGGAATGTGACCATGAGGCATCCCATACAACCCTAGTTGTAGAGACATTGGGGTATTTGGCCCCCGAGTGTGTGGTGATGGGTAAGACAAGTCCAAAGTTGGACGTGTTCAACTTTGAAGCGGTGAGTTTGGAAATAGCCTATGAAAAGCACCTTGTGGAGTGGATCTTGAGCCAACATAACTCTAGACTGTTGGAATGGGTGTGGGATTTGTATGGACATGTTAGAATTCTGGATGTGGCCAATGAGAGGCTGGGAGGAAATTTTAATCCAGAGGAAATGGATTTGCTCATGGCGGTGGGATTGCTGTGTTACCCAAAGGCAAGGCTGACGATGAGGGAGGTGGTTAAGATTTTGAAATGCGAAGCATGATATGTTCCTCTAAATTTTTTAGTACCCATGTATACCAATGCTCATCGATATGACGGTATGTCGATGTCAATAGAGACATTGTATAGGACGTCTATGAGGATGAACTCCTCCAATATGGCTGGTTTATCCGAATTATCAAGCTCATAAATTGTAAATTTGTCCTTCTCCTCAGGGTCCTCCAAGCCTCTACTGTATAATACAAAAGTTCATCCTTCAAGCGTGGTTGGATAGATTAATGCTTTTTTAAAAAGAATAGATCAGTTGGATTTTCATTCATCAAAGATTATCTTTAATCTCTTTTCTAGAAAACACCATATGGTAATCGTGCTTCGAATTTCAAAATCTTGATCACCTCCCTCATCATCGACCTTGCCTTCGAGGGTCTCAATGTGAACACATCAATCCCACCGCCATGAGCAACTTCATTTCCTCTGGATTAAAATTTCCTCCTAGCCTCTCATCCGTTGCATCCAGAATTCTAGCTTGTCCATACAAATCCCACACCCATTCCAGCAGTCTAGAGTTATGTTGGCTTAAGCTCCGCTCCACATGGTGCTTTTTGCAGGCTATTTCCAAACTCACTACTTCGAGACTAAACACATCTAACTCCGAAATCACATTTCTTGTAACCACACGCTCAGGGGCTAAATACCCCAATGTCCCCACAACCACATTTGTATGGGACTCCTCATGGTCATTTTCCATCACTCTAAAAAGTCTCAAATCTCTTAGAACTATGACCATGAGGCCTCCAAAGATTTTAGCCTTGCCACAATGATGGAACGTGACCATGATGCATCCCATATAACTGTGGTTGCAAAGACATTGGGTATTTGGCGCCCAAGTGTGTGGTGATTGTTAAGACAAGTCTGTAGTTGGACGTGTTCAGATTTAGAGCAGTGAGTTTGGAAATAGCTTGTGGGAAGCATCCTATGGAGCGGAGCTTGAGCCATCATAACTCTAGACTGCTAGAATGGATGTCAGATTTGTATGGACAGGCTAGAATTCTAGATGTGGCGAATGAGAGGATAGGAGGAAATTTTAGTCCAAAGGAAATGGAGGTGCTCATGGTAGTGGGATTGTTGTGTTACCCGAAGGCAAGACTGACGATGAGGGAGGTGGTCAAGATTTTAAAATGTGAAGCATGATATGTTCCTCCAAATTTTTTGGTACTCATGTATACCAACGCTCATCGATCCGAAGATATGTCGATGTCAACAGGGACATCGTATGGGACATCTATGAGGATGAACTCCTCCACTATGGCTGGTTTAACTAAATCATCAAGCTCATCAGTAGTAAACTCGTCCTTCTCCTCAGGGCCCTCCAAGCCTCTACTGTATAATACGAAAGTTCATTCTTCAAGTGCAGTTGGATAGATTTATGCTATTTTAAATAGGATATATCAATTGGATAGATTTAAATGTTTAATCTATTTCCTAGTCAACACCATACGAAAATCGTGCTTTGAATTTCAAAATCTTGACCACCTCCATCATCGTCGACCTTGCCTTCGGGGGTCGCTATGTGAACACAACAATACCACCGCCATGAGCAAATCCATTTAATTTGGATTAAAATTGCCTCTCAACCTCTCGTCCATCACATCCAAAATTCTAGTCTATCCATACAAATCCCACACCCATTCTAGCAGTCTAGATTTATTTTGGCTCAAGCTCCGCTCCACATGGTGCTTTCCATAGGCTTTTTCTAAACTCACTTCTTCGAGGCTAAACACGTCCAACTCGAAACTCACCTTTCCTGTCACCACACACTTAGGGGTGAAATACCCTAATGTGCCTGCAACCATGGTTGTATGGGACACCTCATGGTCATGTTCCATCACTCTAGCAAGACTCAAATCCCCCAAAACTATGACCATGAGGCATCCAAAGATTTTAGCCTTACCAAAGTGATGGAATGTGACCATGAGGCGTCCCATACAACCATGGTTGTAGAGACGTTGGGGTATTTGGCCCCCGAGTGTGTGGTGATGGGTAAGACAAGTTCGGAGTTGGACGTGTTCAACTTCAAAGTAGAGAGTTTGGAAATAGCCTATGAAAAGCACCGTGATGGAATGTGACCATGAGGCATCATCCCATACAACCATGGTTGCAGAGACGTTGGGTTATTTGGCCCCCGAGTGTGTGGTGATGGGTAAGACATGTCCGAAGTCGGATGTGTTCAAATTCAAAGCAGTGAGTTTGGAAATAGCCTATAAAAAGCACCTTGTGGAATGGAGCTTGAGCCAACATAACTCTATACTGCTGGAATGGATTTTCTCATTGCGATGGGATTTCTGTGTTACTCAAAGGCAAGGCTAACAATGAGGGAGGTGGTTAAGATTTTGAAATGCGAAGCATGATATGTTCCTCTAAATTTGTCAGTACCCATGTATACCAATGCTCATCGATATGACAGTATGTCGATGTCAATAGAGATATTGTATAGGATGTCTATGAGGATGAACTCCTCCAATATGGTTGGTTTATCCAAATTATCAAGCTCGTCAATTCTAAATTTTTCCTTCTCCTCAGGGTCCTCCAAGCCTCTACTGTATAATACAAAAGTTCATCCTTCAAGTGCGGTTGGATAGATTAATGCTTTTTTAAAAAGGATAGAACAATTGGATTTTCATTCATCAAAGATTATCTTTAATCTCTTTTCTAGAAAACACCATACGATAATCGTGCTTCGAATTTCAAAATCTTGATCACCTCCCTCATCATCGACCTTGCCTTCGAGGGTCTCGATGCGAACACATCAATCCCATTGCCATGAGCAACGTCATTTCCTCTAGATTAAAATTTCCTCCCAGCCTCTCATCCGTTGCATCCAAAATTCTAGCTTGTCCATACAAATCCCACACCCATTCCAGTAGTCTGGAGTTATGTTGGCTTAAACTCCGCTCCACATGGTGCTTTCCATAGGCTATTTCCAAACTCACTACTTCGAGGCTAAACACATCTAACTCCGAACTTGCCTTTCTTGTAACCACACACTCAGGGGCTAAATACCCCAATGTCCCCACAACCACGGTTGTATGGGACTCCTCATGGTCATTGTCCATCACTCTAAAAAGTCTCAAATCTCTTAGAACTATGACCATGAGGCCTCCAAATATTTTAGCCTTGCCATAGTGATGGAATGTGACCATGATGCGTCCCATACAACCGTGGTTGCAGAGACATTGGGTATTTGGTGCCCAAGTGTGTGGTGATGGGTAAGATGAGTCTAGAGTTGGACATGTTCAGATTCGGAGCAGTGAGTTTGGAAATAGCCTATGGAAAGCATCCTATGGAGCGGAGCTTGAGCCAGAATAACTCTAGACTGCTAGAATGGGTGTCGAATTTGTATGGACAGGCTAGAATTCTAGATGTGGCGAATGAGAGGATAGGAGGAAATTTTAGTCCAAAGGAAATGGAGGTGCTCATGGTAGTGGGATTGTTGTGTTACCCGAAGGAAAGACTGACGATGAGGGAGGTGGTCAAGATTTTAAAATGTGAAGCATGATATGTTCCTCCAAATTTCTTGGTACTCATGTATACCAACGCTCATCGATCCAAAGATATGTCGATGTCAATAGGGACATCGTATGGGACATCTATGAGGATGAACTCCTCCACTATGGCTGGTTTAACTAAATCATCAAGCTCATCAGTAGTAAACTCGTCCTTCTCCTCAGGGCCCTCCAAGCCTCTACTATATAATACGAAAGTTCATTCTTCAAGTGCAGTTGGATAGATTTATGCTATTTTAAATGGGATATATCAATTGTATAGATTTAAATGTTTAATCTATTTCCTAGTCAACACCATACAAAAATCGTGCTTTGAATTTCAAAATCTTGACCACCTCCATCATCGTCGACCTTGCCTTTGGGGGTCGCTATGTGAACACAACAATACCACCGCCATGAGAAACTCCATTTACTTTGGATTAAAATTGCCTCCCAACCTCTCGTCCATCACATCCAAAATTCTAGTCTATCCATACAAATCCCACACCCATTCTAGCAGTCTAGAGTTATTTTGGCTCAAGCTTCGCTCCACATGGTGCTTTCCATAGGATTTTTCTAAACTCACTGCTTCGAGGCTAAACACGTCCAACTCGAAACTCACCTTTCCTGTCACCACACACTCAGGGGCCAAATACCCTAATGTGCCTGCAACCATGGTTGTATGGGACACCTCATGGTCATGTTCCATCACTCTAGCAAGACTCAAATCCCCCAAAACTATGACCATGAGGCATCCAAAGATTTTAACCTTACCAAAGTGATGGAATGTGAACATTAGGCATCCCATACAACCATGGTTGTAGAGATGTTGGGGTATTTTCCCCCCGAGTGTGTGGTGACGGGTAAGACAAGTCCGGAGTTGGACGTGTTCAACTTCGAAGCTATCAGTTTGGAAATAGCCTATGAAAAGCACCTTGTGGAGTGGAGCTTGAGCTAACATAACTCTAGACTTCTAGAATGGGTGTGGGATTTGTATGGACATGCTAGAATTCTGGATGTGGCCAATGAGAGGCTGGGAGGAAATTTTAATCCAGAGGAAATGGAGTTGCTCATGGCGGTGGGATTGCTATGTTACCCGAAGGCAAGGCTGACGATGAGGGAGGTGGTTAAGATTTTGAAATGCGAAGCACGATATGTTCCTCTAAATTTGTTAGTACCCATGTATACCAATGCTCATCGATATGATAGTATGTCGATGTCAATAGAGACATTGTATAGGACGTCTATGAGGATGAACTCCTCCAATATGGCTGGTTTATCCAAATTATCAAGCTTGTCAATTGTAAATTTGTCCTTCTCCTCAGGGTCCTCCAAGCCTCTACTGTATAATACAAAAGTTCATCCTTCAAGTGCGGTTGGATAGATTAATGCTTTTTTAAAAAGGATAGATCAGTTGGATTTTCATTCATCAAATATTATCTTTAATCTCTTTTCTAGAAAACACCATACGGTAATCGTGCTTTGAATTTCAAAATCTTGATCACCTCCCTCATCATCGACCTTACCTTCAAGGGTCTCGATGCGAACACATCAATCCCACTACCATGAGAAACTTCATTTCCTCTGGATTAAAATTTCCTCCCAGCCTCTCATCCATTGCATCCAAAATTCTAGCTTGTCCATACAAATCCCACACCCATTCCAACAGTCTGGAGTTATGTTGGCTTAAGCTCCACTCCACATGGTGCTTTTTGTAGGCTATTTCCAAACTCACTGTTTCAAATCTAAACACGTTCGACTCTGAACTTGCCTTTACCATCACCACACACTCGGGGCCCAAATACCCCAACTTCCTCACAACCACGATTGTATGGTATACCTCATGGTCACATTCCATCACTCTAGCAAGGCTCAAATCGCCCTGAACAATGATCATGAGGCATCCAAATATTTTAGCCTTGCCAAAGTGATGGAATGTGACTATGAGGAGTCCCATACAACCCTAGTTGAAGGGACATTTGGGTATTTGGCACCCTAGTGTGTGGTGACAAAAAAGGAGAGTCCAAAATCGGACATGTTCAGCTTCGAAGTAGTGATTTTGGAAATAGCCTATGGAAAGCATCCTATGGAGCAGAGCTTGAGCCAACATAACTCTAGACTATTGGAATTGGTGTCAGATTTGTATGGACAGGCTAGAATTCTAGATGTGGCGAATGAGATGATAGGAGGAAATTTTAATCCAGAGGAAATGGAGGTGCTCATGGCAGTGGGATTGTTGTGTTACCCGAAGGCAAGACTGACTATGAGGGAGGTGGTCAAGATTTTGAAATGTGAAGCACGATATGTTCCTCCAAATTTTTTAGTACTCATGTATACCAACACTCATCAATTCAAAGATATGTCGATGTCAATAGGGACATTGTATGGGAAATCTATTAGGATAAACTCCTCCACTATGGCTAGTTTATCCAAATCATCAAGCTCAGCAACAATAAACTCATCCTTCTCCTTAGGGACCTCCAAGCCCCTACTGTATAATACGAAAGTTTATCCTTAGGGATGTCCAAGCCCCTACAGTAAACTCGTCCTTCTCCTTAGGGACCTCATCATCGGGCTTGCCTTTGGGGTATCGATTTGAACAAAAAAATCCCACCACCATGAGCAACTCTATTTACTTTGGATTAAAATTGTCTCCCAGCCTCTCGTCCATCGCATCCAAAATTCTAGTCTATCCATACAAATCCCACACTCATTATAGTAGTCTAGAGTTATGTTGGCTCAAGATTTTCTCCACATGGTGCTTTTTGTAGGCTATTTCCAAACTCACTGCTTCAAAGATGAACACACCTGAATTTAGACTCACCTTTCCTATCACCACACACTCGAGGGCCAAATACCCCAACGTTCCCGCAAACACAATTCTATGAGACGCCTCATGGTCACATTCCATCTCTCTAGCAAGCGTCAAATCCCTCAAAAATGTAACCATGAGGCATCCAAAGATTTTAGCCTTGACAGAGTGATGGAATGTGACCATGAGGTGTCCCATACAATCATGGTTGTGGGGAAATTGGGGTATTTGGCCCCCAAGCATGTGGTGATGGAAAATGCAATTTTGGAGTCAGACGTGTTCAACTTTGGAGCAGTAATTTTGGAAATAGCCTATGGAAAGCACCTTGTGGAGTGGAGTCTTGAGCTAACATAACTCTAGACTGTTGGAATGGGTGTGGGATTTGTATGGACATCCTAGAATTCTTGATGTGAAGGATGAGAGGCTAGGAGGAAATTTTAATCTAGAGGAAATGGAGTTGCTCATGGCGATGGGATTGTTGTGTTACCCTAAGGCAAGGTCGATGATGAGGGAGGTGGTCAAGATTTTGAAATGCGAAGCATGATATGTTCCTCCCAATTTACCAGTACTTGTGTATACCAAAGCTCATCGATCTGATGGTATGTCAATGCCAACAAGGACATCATATGGGACGTCTATGAGGATGAAATCATCCACTATGGCCAGTTTATTTGAATCATCAAGCTCATCAACAATAAATTTGTCCTTCTCCTTACGACCCTCCAAGACTCTACTATATAATATGAAAGTTCATCCTTCAAGTGCGGTTGGATAGATTTATGGTTTTTTAAAAAGGATAGATCAGTTGGATATATTTCATTCATCACAGATTCAAATCTTTAATCTCTTTTCTAGCAAACTGTTAGTGTACTTAACATATTGTCTCTATTTCATTATTAGCTCACTGTTACAACTTATGTAACAGAGTTCAGTTCAGCCGTTCAGTCGGTGTGCTATTCACGGCATTGTAAAATGTATTTAAACCTACACATCTAAATAATAAACTATTTCGCATTTCTATCATGGCATCAGAGCCAGTTGTGTGAAGGGAGAAGCGCAGCGGAAGCAGAGAAGCTTGGGCAGCAGGCGGAGAATTTTTTTAATTGCCAGACGGAGAATTTTTTTTCTCTGGGTTTGCTGGGCAGAGAATTTCTTTGGCGAAAGTATATAAAAAAAAAAAAAAAATTTCCGCCCCACGTCCCCGCGCGCAGAGCATCGTCCGCAGACGCGTCCAGGAGGGACGCGCGCAGACGCGTCCACGAGCCCGCGCGCAGAGGCGTCCAGGAGGGACGCTGTCCGCGTACGCGTCTGTCTGCGTCGTAGAGGAGGGAGCCCCCCCCCCCCCGTTGAATGCAGGGAGGCTGTAACCCCCCCCTGCCGCGCGCCGCATCGCGGGAGTGGCAGAGCAAGGGACCGCGCAGCCCCCCCCCCCCCCGAAAAAAAAAAAAAAAAAAAAAACGAAAGCCCCCCCCCGTTGATGAAAAAAAATCTCGCGCCCCGTTGCAGGAGTTTTTTTTTGGAACGCGCGTGGCCGAGGAATTTTTAGCAGCAGCGTCCAAGCAACCGGAGGCCGCTGCAGAGGAGGAGGAGGAACCAGGAGTTGAAACAGGAGGGGCTCCATTGATCCTTCCGGATCAGCCCGTTGGCTCACGTGGTCGTGAGCAGTGCGGTAAGGCTCAGGGAGCCTCAGGTCTGGGGTTCAAATCCCGCCGACTCCCCCCAAGGTATAAATTTTTTTTTCAATTTTTTTTTTAATTATTATTTTTTAATTAAAATTTTTAATTTTAATTTTTTTTTTATAGTTTTTTAACTTTATAAATTAAAATTTTAATTTTAATTTATTTTTTCATAAGTTTTAAAACTATATAAATTAAAATTATTTATTTTAATTTTAAATATATAATAATTATTAAAAATGCTTTGTTAAAGGAATTTTTTTTAAGGGGGATATTTTTTTCAAAAAATCAAAGGGGGATTGTGAGTAATTTTCTGAAAAAGCAATTTGGCGAATTGTAAAAGGTGCATTTTCGGCTGTGTCCGACACCTTGTGGGTTATTCTTGTGGGCAATTTTTTATGTTGTATGTTGCATATTTCATTTTTGCACTATAACATTAAAAACTTAAAAGCAAATTCACTCCCTAAGTCCCCAGAATAATTAAAACCCATCCGTGCAATTTATTGCACTACAGCGTTCGGTATTTGTGATACCTCTGGCCAGCACTTACAGGTAAAGCTATCATGATTTGGCTACTGTATCCGCCGCCTAATATAGCTGCTACAACGACGTCTGAGCTTGTTCTCTATAAATCATCGGGGAGAGATAAGTTAGCCATTTTTGCATTTTTTTACTCCATCCACTACCCTTTATCGCACTTGTGTTTAGGCGTAAATCCTGACGAAGTATTCTTCATAGTGTTTAGGGGAAGTTACGCCCCATGCATGAGAATAATCTTCTATGGTAGGTGCCATCAACAAGGTGATTCCCTTTCAGTACCGCTTATGTTCCACGTATCGTATGATCTCTAAAACTCACCTATAGTCTCCCTCATGTAAGGGCGGGTGATTTTTTGTTGATCTTTCTAAATACCTATAGTTTCCCTCACGTAAGGGCGGGTATTTTGTATGGTATAACGGCCTAGCAAAAGGTATATCGAAAGGGGGACCAATTGGTGATATAAGGAACCTTCACTATGGCCACTGTTGCAAAGTTGATGACTGATCCTCATCAGTTATTGAAAGGTCCAAATTATACACCATGGAAACATAAGATGAAGGAAATTCTCCAAATGGAAGATTTGTGGGATATTGTTACTGGAGTAACAACTAGGCCTTCACCAACAGCAGGATCCACAGGTCCTTCCATAGATCAGATAGATTTTGACAAGAAAGACAGTCGAGCAAAGGTGCTCATTTTGTTTGTTGTTTTAGATGAAGTGCAACCTCATATAGCTGACAAAGCAAGTGGTAAAGAGGCATGGGATGCCCTTAGAACCATCTATGAGGGAAAGAATGATTCCACCATTCTTCATCTTCAACAACAACTTCATAACCTGAGTTTGAGACAGGGTGAAACAATTGAACTCTTTCTGTGCAGAGTGTCTGAATTGAAAGAGAAATTGAATTCTTTGGGAGATACTGTGTATGAAAATCTTCTCATTTCACTTGTGATGAGAGCTTTACCTTCTTCATTTGATATGTTTATAACCTCCATCCAGGTGTCTCAACGACAAATTACCTACATCGAGTTGGTCAATCTGCTTCAACAACAGGAGGCACGCCAACTTCACAAGGATGATTCTTCCAATACAGCCCTATACACCAATAGGAAGGGTTCTAGGAAGAAAGGTAATGGGCAAAAAGGAGGCAAATTTTAGAAATGAGGAAATTCTCAACAGGATACGAAAGGAAAAGGCAAACAACCTCAACAGAAGAAGAGGTGGTGCAAGATCTATGAGAAAGACAACCATGACACCAACAGGTGTTGGCATAAGAACAAGCAGAAAGGCCAAAACAAACCATAAAATAAAAACAAGCAACCCCAGGTGAATGTTGCTGTTGAAGAATCTGACTCAGATTCTGAATGGGCACACAAGGTGCTCATGACTACCATAGATTCCACACAGAGGGATCCTGTTTGGTATGTCGATTCTGGAGCTAGTAAACATATGACTGGTGACAGATCATGGTTTGAATCATTTGTGGCCAAAGAGGGCAAACCTGTCACCATTGTCGATGATAAAACCTACAGGGTTCAGGGAGAGGGTATAGTTTCAGTCACTCTTCCTGATGGCAAGTGTCATATTGACAAAGTCCTCTATGTTCGGGATTGGCTAACAATTTGTTGTCAGTCACACAAATCCTGGATAGAAATATGGTTGTCAACTTTTGTGTTGAGAATGGAAAGAAGTGTTGTACAATTACCAAGAAGGGTAAGCAGATTGCAATAGCTTCATATAAGCACGGCTTATTTGCACTAGATGCTATCTCTACTCCACATGTTGCCATGACTGTCTCTACCAAGGAGGCAACTTCCCTATGGCACAAGAGATATGGGCATCTTAGTTCTGGCTACTTACTTGAGCTCAGTAAGTATGAGATGGTAAAGGGTCTTCCTTCCCTTTCTGCCACATTGCCAGTGTGCTCTGACTGCTTGGCAGAAAGCAACATAGAGTCCCATTTGAGAAGAGCTCAACAAGAGCACGAAAACCTCTAGAGTTAATTCACACCGATATGTGTGGTCCTTTCACACCCAACAGTTGTGGAGGGAAGAGGTACTTTCAGTTATTCGTAGATGACTACTCACGAAAGATGTGGGTTTTCTTTCTCCAACTGAAATCTAAAGCTTTCGCATTCTTCCAGCAGTTCAAGAAATCCATTGAGAAGGAGTCAGGAGCTTCTATTAAAACCCTCCGCTCAGATCGAGGGGGAGAGTTTACCTCTAATGAATTTTTTGCATTCTTAGATAAGCATGGAATCAAGAGACAGTTAACAACTGCCTATACTCCTCAGCAAAATGGAGTTGCTGAGAGAAGGAACCGTTCTATCATGGAAATGGTTCGTTGTATGCTCACAGGAGCTACTCTTGTGCAACAATATTGGGCAGAATTTGTCACCACTGCAGTATATCTATTGAATAGGGCACTCACAAAGGCCCTAAAAGGAATGACTCCACAGGAAGCATGGAGTGGTCAAAAACCCTCCATATCTCATCTACGTATTTTCGGATGTCACGCTTTCATGCACATACCGAAAGAGAAAAGGAAGAAGCTAGATGAGAAAACACTGAGATGTATTTTTCTTGGTTATGATGAGCACTCTAAAGGATATCGTTTGATAGATCCTTTGACCAAGAAAATTCATATCAGCAAAGATGTTGTCTTTGATGAAGCTTTCACATCACAGAGCACATCTAAAGTACACCTAGATATTGTGGAATCTAAGGAAGAGAAGATTCCTTCGTCAACACAGATAGGAGGTCCTTCTACATCTTCTTCAACTCCACCGAAGAAGAATCCTAAATGGTGTACAAATACAATCAGAGACGCAAATTTATCCACTCCTCCCAATATGAACTTGGATAGACCTCGTACACGCAGTATGGCTCAAAAGGAAAAATAAGCCAAAGAAACTGGTGAGGTTGATGATCTTTGTCAATATTTTGAGGAAATTTCTGTAACTCCAAGTACAGAAGTAGAGGATATGGATATTGATGATGACAGGGCGTTCATGTCTACCATAGATGATCTGGAACCTGCATCAGTGCAAGATGCTCTTAGTGAGCCTCAGTGGAAGGCCGCTATGGATACAGAGTATGAGTCTTTGATGAAGAATAAAACTTGGAAGCTTGTTGATCTCCGCATGGAAAGAAACCCATTGGCTACAAATGGGTATATAAAGTCAAGTACAAGGCAGATGGAACAATTGATAAGCATAAGGCCCGTCTTGTTGCAAAGGGCTATGCTCAAAAGGAAGGCATTGACTATGAGGAAAATTTTGCACCTACTGCTCGGATGACCACAATTCGGGTTATGTGTGCTATGGCAGCATAATATGGGTGGAAATTTCACCAGATGGATGTCAAAAGTGCCTTTCTAAATTGTGATCTCCAAGAAGAAGTCTACATGACTCAACCAGAAGGATTTGAAGTGGAAGGCCAAGAGCAGAAGGTTTGCAAATTGGTCAAATCCTTATATGGTCTGAAACAAGCTCCTCGAGCTTGGTATATAAAAATGGACAATCACCTTATGCAAGCATGGATTTAAGAGATGTCCGTCAGATGCAAACCTCTATTTCAAGAAACAGGGTTCTGAGATAGTGTTGCTTGTACTCTATGTGGATGATCTGCTCATTACAGGGAGTTCGAAAACTATGATCTCTACTGTCAAAAGAAACTTGTGCAAATATTTTGAGATGACAGATCTCGGACTTCTCCATTACTGTCTTGGTCTGGAATTCAGCCAGAAGGAGCACTCCATCAAAGTGTCTCAAAAAAATATGCCAAGACATTGCTAGAAAAATATCGCATGACTGATTGCAAGCCAATGGCAACTCCGATGGAGAATGGACTTCAGTTATCATGATATGATGATTCACCTCAGGTAGATGGTACTCTCTATCGACAGTTGATTGGGAGTCTCATATATCTGACCAATACTAGGCCAGATCTCGTATTTGTTGTCAACTATCTTTCGAGGTTCATGTAGGAGCCTAAGACCACTCATTGGAAAGCATCAAAACATGTTCTTCACTATGTCCGTGGTACTATGGAATATGGCCTAGAATACAAGAGGAACAACAAATTCTTCTTGCAAGGATACACGGACTCCGACTATGCCAGATCATTTGATGATCGCAAGTCAACTTTTGGATACATTTTTCATCTGGGATCCGATCCTGTCTCTTGGCACAGCAAGAAGCAACAGGTGGTTGCTATTTCATCAACAGAGGCAGAGTATCGCGCCGCACGTGAAGCTGTGTGCGAAGTGATATGGTTGCATTGCATTCTGACAAGTATGGGCCATCCATCAAAATCTCCAATACACTTGTTTTGCGACAATCAGGGTGTTCTGAACCTCGTAAAGAATCCAATCCATCATGAAAGAACAAAGCACATTGACACACAATGTCATTTCATTCGAGATGAAGTTCCAAAGCACCGAATTCAGCTTCAACACATTCCCACCGATGCTCAAGTTGCAGACATTTTCACTAAGGCACTTGGACGTGTCAAATTTGAATTGTTTCGTAGCTCACTTTGTATTGCAAAATGATGTAAGGGGATGTTAGTATAGCTATTAGTTATTACATTACCCAAATAATGTAATAAAGGGGGATGTTAGCGTACTTAACATATTGTCTCTATTTCATTATTAGCTCACTGTTACAACTTCTGTAACAGAGTTCAGTTCAGCCGTTCAGCCGGTGTGCTATTCACGGCATTGTAAAATGTATTTAAACCTGCACATCTGAATAATAAACTAGTTCGCATATCTATCACAAACACCATATGGTAATTGTGCTTCGAATTTCAAAATCTTGATCACCTCCCTCATCATCGACATTGCCTTTGAGGTTCTCGATGCGAACACATCAATCCCACTACCATGAGCAACTTCATTTCCTTTGGATTAAAATTTCCTCCCAGCCTCTCATCCGTTGCATCCAAAATTCTAGCTTGTCCATACAAATCCCACACCCATTCCAGTAGTCTGGAGTTATGTTGGCTTAAACTCCGCTCCACATAGTGCTTTCCGTAGGCTATTTCCAAACTCACTACTTCGAGGCTAAACACATCTAACTCTGAACTTTCCTTTCTTATAACCACACACTCAGGGGCTAAATACCCCAATGTCCCCACAACCACGATTGTATGGGACTCCTCATGGTCATTGTCCATCACTCTAAAAAGTCTCAAATCTCTTAGAACTATGACCATGAGGCCTCCAAAGATTTTAGCCTTGCCATAGTGATGGAACATGACCATGATGCATCCCATACAATCATGGTTGCGGAGACATTGGGTATTTGGTGCCCAAGTGTGTGGTGATGGGTAAGACGAGTCTGGAGTTGGACGTGTTCAGATTTGGAGTAGTGAGTTTGGAAATAGCCTGTGGAAAGCATCCTATGGATCGGAGCTTGAGCTAGCATAACTCTAGACTACTGGAATGGGTTTCGAATTTGTATGGACAGGCTAGAATTCTAGATGTGGCAAATGAGAGGATAGGAGGAAATTTTAGTCCAAAGGAAATGGAGGTGCTCAAGATTTTAAAATGTGAAGCATGATATGTTCCTCCAAATGTCCCCACAACCACGGTTGTATGGGACTCCTCATGGTCATTGTCCATCACTCTAAAAAGTCTCAAATCTCTTAGAACTATGACCATGAGGCCTCCAAAGATTTTAGCCTTGCCATAGTGATGGAACATGACCATGATGTGTCCCATACAATCATGGTTGCGGAGACATTGGGTATTTGGTGCCCAAGTGTGTGGTGATGGGTAAGACGAGTCTGGAGTTGGACGTGTTCAGATTCAAAGTAGTGAGTTTGGAAATAGCCTATGGAAAGCATCCTATGGAGCAGAGCTTGAGCCAGCATAACTCTAGACTACTGGAATGGGTGTCAAATTTTTATGGACAGGCTAGAATTCTAGATGTGGTGAATGAGAGGATAGGAGGAAATTTTAGTCCAAATGAAATGGAGGTGCTCATGGTAGTGGGATTGTTGTGTTACCCGAAGGCAAGGCCGACGATGAGGGAGGTGGTCAAGATTTTAAAATGTGAAGCATGATATGTTCCTCCAAATTTTTTGGTACTCATGTATACCAACGCTCATCGATCCGAAGATATGTCGATGTCAAAAGGGACATTGTATGGGACATCTATGAGGATGAACTCCTCCACTATGGCTGGTTTAACTAAATCATCAAGCTCATCAGTAGTAAACTTGTCCTTCTCATCAGGGCCCTCTAAGCCTCTATTGTATAATACGAAAGTTCATTCTTCAAGTGCATTTGGATAGATTTATGCTATTTTAAATAGGATATATCAATTGGATAGATTTAAATGTTTAATCTATTTCCTAGTCAACACCATACGAAAATCATTTTTTGAATTTCAAAATATTGACCACCTCCATCATCGTCGACCTTGCCTTCGAGGGTCGCTATGTGAACACAACAATACCACCACCATGAGCAATTCCATTTACTCTGGATTAAAATTGCCTCCCAACCTCTCGTCCATCACATACAAAATTCTAGTCTATCCATACAAATCCCACACCCATTCCAGCAGTCTAGAGTTATTTTGGCTCAAGCTCCGCTCCACATGGTGCTTTCCATAGGCTTTTTCTAAACTCACTACTTCGAGGCTAAACACGTCCAACTCGAAACTCACATTTCCTGTTACCACACACTCAGGGGCCAAATACCCTAATGTGCCAGCAACCATGGTTATATGGGAGACCTCATGGTCATGTTCCATCACTCTAGCAAGATTCAAATCCCCCAAAACTATGACCATGAGGCATCCAAATATTTTAGCCTTACCAAAGTGATGGAATGTTACCATGAGGCATCCCATACAACCATGGTTGTAGATACGTTGGGGTATTTGGCCCCCGAGTGTGTGGTGATAGGTAAGACAAGTCTGGAGTCGGACGTGTTCAACTTCGAAGCAGTCAGTTTGGAAATAGCCTATGAAAAGCACCTTGTGGAGTGGAGCTTGAGCTAACATAACTCCAGACTGCTGGAATGGGTGTGGGATTTGTATGGACATGCTATAAATCTAGATGTGGCCAATGAGAGGCTAGGAGGAAATTTTAATCTAGAGGAAATGGAGTTGCTCATGGCGGTGGGATTGCTTTGTTACCCAAAGGCAAGGCTGACAATGAGGGAGCTGGTTAAGATTTTGAAATGCGAAGCACGATATGTTCCTCTAAATGTGTCAGTACCCATGTATACCGATGCTCATCGATATGAAAATATGTCAATGTCAATAGAGACATTGTATAGGACGTCTATGAGGATGAACTCCTCCAATATGGTTGGTTTATCCGATTTATCAAGCTTGTCAATTGTAAATTTGTCCTTCTCCTCAAGGCCCTCCAAGCCTCTACTATATGATACAAAAGTTCATCCTTCAAGTGGATAGATTAATGCTTTTTTAAAATGGATAGATCAGTTGGATTTTCATTCATCAAATATTATCTTTAATCTCTTTTCTAGAAAACACCATACGGTAATCGTGCTTTGAATTTCAAAATCTTGATCACCTCCCTCATCATCGACCTTGACTTCGAGGGTCTCGATGCAAACACATCAATCCCACCACCATGAGAAACTTCATTTCCTCTGGATTAAAATTTCCTCCCAGCATCTCATCCGTTGCATCTAGAATTCTAGCTTGTCCATACAAATCCCACACCCATTCCAGCAGTCTAGAGTTATGTTGGCTTACGCTCTACTCCACATGGTGCTTTTCATAGGCTATTTCCAAACTCACTATTTCAAAGTAGAATATGTTCAACTCCGAACTTGCCTTTACCTTCCCCACACACTCGGGGACCAAATACCCCAACTTCCTTGCAACCACGATTGTATGGGATACCTCATGGTCACATTCCATCACTCTAGCAAGGCTAAAATTGCCCTAAACTATGATCATGAGGCGTAAAAATATTTTAGCCTTGCCAAAGTGATGGAATGCAACTATGAGGAGTCCCATACAACCTTGGTTTAAGGGAAGTTGGGGTATTTGGCCCCCTAGTGTGTGGTGACAAAAAAGGAGTGTCCAAAATCGGACGTGTTCAGCTTCGAAGCAGTGAGTTTGGAAATAGCCTATGGAAAGCATCCTATGGAGCGGAGCTTGAGCCAGCATAATTCTATACTGCTAGAATTCTAGATGTGGTGAATGAGAGGATAGGAGGAAATTTTAATCCAGAGGAAATGGAGGTGCTCATGGCAGTGGGATTGTTGTGTTACCCAAAGGCAAGACTGACGATGAGGGATATGGTCATGATTTTGATATGTGAAGCATGATATGTTCCTCCAAAAATTTTGGTACTCATGTATACCAACGCTCATAAATTCAAAGATATGTTGATGTCAATAGGGACATCGTATGGGAAATTTATTAGGATGAACTCCTCCACTATGGCTAGTTGATCCAAATCATCAAGCTTAGCAACAGTAAACTCGTCCTTCTCCTTAGGGACCTCCAAGCCCCTCCTGTATAATACGAAAGTTCATCCTTCAACTACGGTTATATATATTTATGCTTTTTTAAAAAGGATAGATGAGTTGGATAGATTTCATTCATCACAAATTTGAATCTTTAATATCTTTCTTAGACAACACAATATAGTAATCATGCTTCGAATTTCAAAATCTTTAACACCTCTCTCATCGTCGGGCTTGCCTTTGGGGTATCGATTTGAACACAACAATCCAACCACCATGAGCAACTCCATTTACTCTAGATTAAAATTGTCTCCCAGACTCTCGTCCATCGAATCCAAAATTCTAGTCTATCCATACAAATTGCACATCCATTCAAATAGTCTGGAGTTATGTTGGCTCAAGATTTGCTCCACATGGTGCTTTCCGTAGGCTATTTCCAAACTCACTGCTTCAAAGATGAACACACCTGACTTCAGACTTGCCTTTCCTATCACCACACACTCAGGTGCCAAATACCCTAATGTTCCCACAAACATGATTCTATGAGACGCCTCATGGTCACATTCCATCTCTCTGGCAAGCGTCAAATCCCTCAAAACTGTAACCATGAGGCATCCAAATATTTTAGCCTTGCCAAAGTGATGGAATGTGACCATGAGGTGTCCAATACAATCGTGGTTGTGGGGACATTGGGGTATTTGGCCCCCGAGTGTGTGGTTATGGAAAATGTGATTTTGGAGTCAGACGTGTTCAATTTTGGAGCAATAATTTTGGAAATAGCCTATGGAAAGCACCCTATGTTGAGAAGATTGAGCCAAAATAACTCCAAACTACTGGAATGGGTGTGGAATTTGTATGGACATTATAGAATTCTTGATTCGAAGGATGAGAGGCTAGGAGGTAATTTTAATTTGGAGGAAATGGAATTGCTCATGGTGGTGGGATTGTTGTGTTACCCTAAGGCAAGGTCAACGATGAGGGAGGTGGTCAAGATTTTGAAATGTGAAGCATGATATGTTCCTCCCAGTTTACCAGTACTTGTGTATACCAAAGCTCATCGATCTGATGGTATTTCAATGCCAACAGGGACATCATATGGGATGTCTATGAGGATGAACTCATCCACTATGGCCGATTTATTTGAATCATTAAGCTCATTAGCAGTAAATTTGTCCTTATCCTTATGGCCCTCAAAGACTCTACTATATAATACGAAAGTTCATCCTTCAAGTGTGGTTGGATAGATTTATGGTTTTTTAAAAATGATAGATCAGGTGGATATATTTCATTCATCACAGATTCAAATCTTTAATATATTTAATAGACAACATCATATGGTAATATTGCTTCGAATTTCAAAATATTGACCACCTCTCTCATTTTTGACCTTGCCCTCAAAGGTCTTGATGTGAACATAGCAATCCATCCACCATGAGCAACACCATTTCATCTGGATTAAAATATCCTCCCAGCCTCTCATCCATGATATCCAGAATTCTAGCCTATCAATACAAATCCCACACCCATTCCAGTAGTTTGGAGTTATGTTGGATCAAGCTCCACTCTACATGATGCTTTCCACAGTCTATTTCCAAACTAATTGCTTTGAATATGAATACGTCCAACTCCAAACTCACCTTTCCCATCACCACACACTCGAGGGCCAAATACCCCAACGTTCCTATGACCATGATTTTATAGAACATCTCATGGTCACATTCCATCACTCTAGAAAGGTCAAACCCCCTAGAACTATGACCATGAGGCATCCAAATATTTTAGCATTACCAAAGAGATGGTACGTGACCATGAGCCATACCATACAACCATGGTTGCAGAGATGTTGGGGTATTTGGCCACCGAGTGTGTGGTGATGGGAAAGATGAGTCTGGAGTTGGATGTGTTTAGCTTCAGAGTAGTGAGTTTGGAAATAGACTATGGAAGGCACCCTTTGAAGTGGAGCTTGAGCCAGCATAACTCTAGACTACTGGAATGGGTGTGGGATTTGTATGGAGAGGCTAGACTCAAGGATGCAGCTGATGAGAGGGTAGGAGAAAATTTTAATTCGAAGGAAATGTAGGTGCTCATGGCGGTGGAATTGCTATGTTACCCAAATGCAAGGCCGAAGATGAGGGAGGTGGTCAAGATTTTGAAATGCAAAGCACGATTTGTTCTTGCAAATTTTTTGATACCCGTGTATATAAATGCTCATCGATCTTATGGTATGTCGATGTCAACAAGGACATCGCATGGGATGTCTACAAGGATGAAATTCTCCACTATCGCTGGTTTATCCAAATTATCAAGATTGTAAGAAGTAAATTCATCCTTCTCCGTAGGGTCCTCCAAGCCTCTATTGTATAATACAGAAGTTCATCCTTCAAGTGCGGTTGGATAGATTTATGATTTTTTAAAAAGGATATATTAGTTGGATAGATTTCATTCATCATAGATTGAATCTTTAATCTCTTTCCTAGACAACACCATACATAAATTGTGCTTCAGATTTTCAAAATCTTGACCACCTCCCTCTTCGCCAACCTTGGTTTCGAGGGTCTCAATGCGAACACAACAATGCCACCGCCATGAGCAAATACATTTTTTCCAAATTAATATTTCCTTCCAACATCTCATTTGTAGCATCCCGAATTCTATCCTGGCCATACAAATCCCACACCCATTCCAGTAGTTTGGAGTTATGTTGGCTCAATATTCGCTCCACATGGTGCTTTCCACAGGCAATTTCCAAACTCACTGCTTTGAAGCTAAACACATCAATATTTGGACCCACCATTCTTGTCACCACACAATCAAGGGCCAAATACCCTAATGTGACTGCAACCTGGATTGTATGGGATGCCTCATGGTCATGTTCCATCATTCTAGCAATGCTTAAATCCCCTAAAACTATGACCATGAGGTCTCCAAAGATTTTATCTTTGCTAGAGTGATGGAACGTGACCATGAGGTGTCGCATACAACCGTGGTTGCGAGGAAATTGGGGTATTTGGCCCTCGAGTGTGTGGTGACATAAAAAGCGAGTCCGAAGTCGGATGTGTTCAGCTTCGAAGTAGTGAGTTTGGAAATAGCCTACGAAAAGCACCCTGTGGAGCGGAGCTTGAGCCAACATATCTCTAGACTGCTAGAATGGGTGTGGGATTTTTATGGACAAGGTAGAATTCTGAATGAATCGAATGAGAGGGTAGGAGGAAATTTTAATCCTAAGGAAATGGAGTTGCTAATGGTAGTGGGATTGCTGTGTTACCCAAAGGCAAGGCCAACGATAAGGGAGGTGGTCAAGATTTTGAAATGTGAATCACGATATGTTCCTCCAAATTTTTTGCTACCCGTGTATACCAATGTCATCGATTTGACCATATTTCTATGTCAACAAGGACATCATATGGGATTTCTATGAGGATGGAATTCTCCACTATGGATGATTTATCCAAATCATCAAGCTCATCAACAGTAAATTCATCCTACTCCTCAAGGCCCTCCAAGCCTCTACTGTATAATATGGAAGTTCATCCTTCAAGTGTGACTGGATAGATTTATGATTTTTTAAAAATGATAGATGAGCTGGATAGATTTCATTAATCATAGATTTGAATCTTTAATATCTTTCATAGACAACACCATATGGTAATTGTGCTTCGAATTTCAAAATTTTGACCACCTCCTTCATCGTCAAGCTTGCCTTTGGGGGTCTTGATGTGAACACAACAATCCCACTGCCATGAGCAACTCCAGTAGTTTGGAGTTATGTTGACTCAAGCTCCGCTCCAGAAGGTGCTTTCTACAGGATTTTTCCAAACTCACTGCTTAGAATCTGAACACTCAGGGGCCAAATACCCCAATGTCTCCATAACCACAATTGTATAAGATGTCGCATGGTCATGTTCCATCACTCTGACAAGGCTCAAATGCCTCGAAACTATGACCATGAGGCTTCCAAATATTTTAGGCTTACCAAAGTGATGGAACGTGACCATGAGGCATCTCATACAACTCTAGTTGCAAGCATGTTGAGGTAAGACAAGTCTGGAGTCCGACGTGTTCAACTTCGAAGCAGTGAGTTTGGAAATAGCCTATGAAAAACACCTTGTGGAGTGGAGCTTGAGCCAACATAACTCCAGACTGCTAGAATGGGTGTGGGATTTGTATAAACATGCTAGAATTATGGATGTGGCCAATGAGAAGCTGGGAGGAAATTTTAATCCAGAGGATTTGGATTTGCTCATGGCAGTGGGATTGCTGTGTTACCCAAAGGCAAGGCTGACGATGAGAGAGGTGGTTAAGATTTTGAAATGTGAAGCACGATATGTTCCTCTAAATTTGTAAGTACCAATGTATACCAATGCTCATCGATATGATGGTATGTCGATGTCAATAGAGACATTGTATAGGACGTCTATGAGGATGAACTCCTCCAATATGGCTAGTTTATCCGAATTATCAAGCTCGTCAATTGTAAATTTTTCCTTCTCCTCAGGGTCCGCCAAGCCTCTACTGTATAATACAAAATTTCATCCTTCAAGTGCGGTTGGATAGATTAATGCTTTTTAAAAAAGGATAGATAAGTTGGATTTTCATTCATCAAAGATTATCTTTAATCTCTTTTCTAGACAACACCATACGGTAATCATGCTTTGAATTTCAAAATATTGATCACCTCCCTCATCATCGACCTTGCCTTTGAGGGTCTCATTTTGAACACATCAAACCCACCACCATGAGCAACTTCATTTCCTCTGGATTAAAATTTCCTCCCAGCCTCTCATCTGTTTCATCCAGAATTCTAGCTTGTCCATACAAATCCCACACCCATTCCAGTAGTCTAGAGTTATGTTGGCTTAAGTTTCACTCCACATGGTGCTTTTCGTAGGCTATATCCAAACTCAATTTTTCGAAGCTGAACAAGTCCGACTCCGAACTTGCATTTACAATCACCACACACTCGGGGCCCAAATAACCCAACGTCCTCGCAACCACGGTTGTATGGGATACCTCATGGTCACATTCCATCACTTTGGCAAGGCTCAAATCCCCCTGAACTGTGGTGAAAAAAAAGGCGAGTCCGAAATCAGACGTGTTCAGCTTCGGAGCAGTGAGTTTGGAAATAGCCTCTAGAAAGCATCCTATGGAACGAAGCTTGAGTCAGCATAACTCTAGACTGCTGGAATGGGTGTCGGATTTGTATGGATAGGCTAGAATTCTAGATGTGGTGAATGAGAGGATAGGAGGAAATTTTAATCCAGAGGAAATAGAGGTGCTCATGGTAGTGGGATTGTTGTGTTACCCGAAGGCAAGACTGACGATGAGGGAGGTGGTCAAGATTTTGAAATGTGAAGCACGATATGTTCCTCCAAATTTTTTGGTACTCATGTATACCAATTCTCATCGATCCAAAAATATGTCGATGTCAACAGGGACATCATATGGGATGCCTATGAGGATGAAATCCTCCACTATGGCTAGTTTATCCAAATCATCAAGCTCAGCAATAGTAAACTCGTCCTTCTCCTTAGGGACCTCCAAGCCCCTACTGTATAATACAAAAGTTCATCTTTAAACTATGGTTGGATATATTTATGCTTTTTTAAAAAGGATAGATGAGTCGGATAGATTTCATTCATCACAAATTTGAATCTTTAATATCTTTCTTAGACAACACCATATAGTAATCATGCTTTGAATGTCAAAATCTTAAACACCTCCATCATCGTCAGGCTTGCCTTTGGGGTATCGATTTGAACACAACAATCCCATCACCATGAGCAACTCCATTTACTCTAGATTAAAATTCTCTCCCAGCTTCTTGTCTATCGCATCCAAAATTCTAGTCTATCTATACAAATCCCACACCCATTCTAGCAGTCTGGAGTTATGTTGGCTCAATATTTGCTCCACATGGTGCTTTTCATAGGCTATTTCCAAACTCACTGCTTCAAAGCTGAACACACCTGACTTCAGACTCGCCTTTCCTATCACCAAACACTCGAGGGGCAAATACCCCAACATTCTCGCAAACACGATTCTATGAGATGCCTCATGGTCACATTCCATCTCTCTGGAAAGTGTCAAATCCCTCAAAACTGTAACCATGAGGCATCCAAAGATTTTAGCCTTGCCACAGTGATGGAAAGTGACCATGAGGTGTCCCATACAATCGTGGTTGTGGGGACATTGGGGTATTTGGCCCCCAAGCGTGTGGTGCTGGAAAATGCGATTTTGGAGTCAGACGTGTTCAACTTTGGAGCAGTAATTTTGGAAATAGCCTATGGAAAGCACCCTATGGGGTGAAGCTTGAGCCAGCATAACTCCAAACTATTGGAATGGGTGTAGAATTTTTATGGACATTCTAGAATACTTGATTCGAAGGATGAGAGGCTAGGAGATAATTTTAATCTGGAGGAAATGGAGTTGCTCATGGCAATGTGATTGTTGTGTTACCCTAGGGCAAGGTTGACGATGAGGGAGGTGGTCAAGATTTTGAAATGCGAAGCATGATATGTTCCTCCCAATTTACCAGTACTTGTGTATACCAAAGCTCATCGATCTGATGGTATGTCAATGTCAACAGGGACATCATATGGGACGTCTATGAGGATGAACTCATCCACTATGGCTGGTTTATTCGAATCATCAAGTTCATCAGCAGTGAATTTGTAAATTTGTAAATTCATAGATATATTTATGGTTTTTTAAAAATGATAGATCAGGTGGATAGATTTCATTCATCACAGATTCAAATATTTAATATCTTTAATAGACAACATCATACGGTAATCTTGCTTCGAATTTCAAAATATTCACCACCTCCTTCATTGTTGGCCTTGCCCTCAAGGGCCTCGATGCGAACATAGCAATCCATCCACCATGATCAACTCCATTTCCTCTGGATTAAAATATCCTCCTAGCCTCTCATCAATGATATCCAAAATTCTAGACTATCAATACAAATCCCACACCCATCCCAATAGTTTGGAGTTATGTTGGATCAAGCTCCACACTACATGATGCTTTCCACAGTCTATTTCCAAAATCATTGCTTTGAAAATGAACACGTCCAACTCCGAACTCGCCTTTCCCATCACCACACATTCGAGGGCCAAATACCCCAACGTTCCTACGACAATGATTTTATAGAACATCTCATGGTCACATTCCATCACTCTAGAAAGGGTCAAATCCCCTAGAACTATGACCATGAGGCATCCAAATATTTTAGCATTATTAAAGAGATGGTACGTGACCATGAGCCATACCATACAACCATGGTTGTAGGGACGTTGGGGTATTTGGCCACCGAGTGTGTGGTGATAGAAAAGGCAAGTCTGGAGTTGGATGTGTTTAGCTTCAGAGTAGTGAGTTTGGAAATAGACTATGGAAGGCACCCTTTGAAGTGGAGCTTGAGCCAACATAACTCTAGACTACTGGAATGGGTGTGGGATTTGTATGGAAAGGCTAGACTTTAGGATGCAGTTGATGAGAGGGTAGGAGAAAATTTTAATTCGAAGGAAATGTAGGTGCTCATGGCGGTGGAATTGCTATGTTACCCAAATGCAAGGCCGACGATGAGGGAGGTGGTCAAGATTTTAAAATGTGAAGCATGATATGTTCCTCCAAATTTTTTGGTACTCATGTATACCAATGCTCATCGATCCGAAGATATGTCGATGTCAACAGGGACATCGTATGGGACATCTATGAGGATGAACTCCTCCACTATGGCTGGTTTAACTAAATCATCAAGCTCATCAGTAGTAAACTCATCCTTCTCCTCGGGGCCCTCCAAGCCTCTACTGTATAATACGCAAGTTCATTCTTCAAGTGCAGTTGGATATATTTATGCTATTTTAAAAAGGATATATCAATTGGATAGATTTAAATGTTTAATCTATTTCCTAGTCAACACCATACAAAAATCGTTCTTTGAATTTCAAAATCTTGACCACCTCCATCATCATCGACCTTGCCTTCGAGGGTAGCTATGTGAACACAACAATACCATTGCCATGAGAAACTCCATTTACTCTGGATTAAAATTGCCTCCCAGCCTCTCGTCCATCACATCCAAAATTCTAGTCTATCCATACAAATCCCACACCCATTCTAGCAGTCTAGAGTTATTTTGGCTCAAGCTTCACTCCACATGGTGCTTTCCACAGGATTTTTCTAAACTCACTGCTTTGAGGCTAAACACGTCCAACTCGAAACTCACCTTTCCTGTCACCACACACTCAGTGGCCAAATACCCTAATGTGCCTACAACCATGGTTGTATGGGACACCTCATGGTCATGTTCCATCACTATAGCAAGACTCAAATCCCCCAAAACTATGACCATGACGCATCCAAATATTTTAGCCTTACCAAAGTGATAGAATGTGATCATGAGGCGTCCCATACAATCGTGGTTGCAAAGATGTTGGGGTATTTGGCCCCCGAGTGTGTGGTGATTGGTAAGACAACTTCGGAGTTGGACGTGTTCATCTTCAAAGCAGTGAGTTTGGAAATATCCTATGAAAAGCACCTTGTGGAGTGGAGCTTGAGCCAACATAACTTCAGACTGCTAGAATGCTTGTGGGATTTGTATGGACATGCTAGAATTCTGGATGTGGCCAATGAGAGGCTGGGAGGAAATTTTAATCTAGAGGAAATGGAGTTGCTCATGGCGATGGGATTGCTGTGTTACCCGAAGGCAAGGCTGACAATGAGGGAGGTGGTTAAGTTTTTGAAATGCGAAGCACGATATGTTCCTCTAAATTTGTCAGTACCCATTTATACCAATGCTCATCGATATGATAGTATGTCGATGTCAATAGAGACATTGTATAGGACGTCTATGAGGATGAACTCCTCCAATATGGCTGGTTTATTCGAATTATCAAGCTTGCCAATTGTAAATTTGTCCTTCTCCTCATTGTCCTCCAAGCCTCTACTGTATAATACAAAAGTTCATCCTTCAAGTGCAGTTGGATAGATTAATGCTTTTTTAAAAAGGATAGATCAATTGTATTTTCATTCATCAAAGATTATCTTTAATCTCTTTTCTAAACAACACCATACGGTAATCGTGCTTCGAATTTCAAAATATTGACCACCTCCTTCATTGTTGGCCTTGCCCTTAAGGGTCTCGATGCGAACATAGCAATCCATCCACCATGAGCAACTCCATTTCCTCTAGATTAAAATATCCTCCCAGCCTCTCAGCAATGATATCTAGAATTCTAGACTATCAATACAAATCCCACACCCATTCCAATAGTTTGGAGTTATGTTGGCTTAAGCTCCGCTCCACATGGTGCTTTCCACAGGCTATTTCCAAATTCACTGTTTCGAAGCTGAATACGTCTGACTTCGAACTTGCCTTTACCATCACCACACACTCGGGGCCCAAATACCCCAACGTCCTCGCAACCACGGTTGTATAGGATACCTCATGATCACATTCCATCACTCTAGTAAGGCTCAAATCCCCCTGAACTATGATCATGAGGCGTCCAAATATTTTAGCCTTGCCAAAGTTATGGAATGCGACTATGAGGAGTCCCATACAACCGTAGTTGAAGGGACGTTGGGGTATCTGGCCCCCGAGTGTGTGGTGACGGGAAAGGCGAGTCCCGAATCGGACGTGTTCAGCTTCGGAGCAGTGAGTTTGGAAATAGCTTTTGGAAAGCATCCCATGGAGCGGAGCTTGAGTCAGCATAACTCTAGACTGCTGGAATGGGTGTCGGATTTGTATGGATAGGCTAGAATTCTAGATGTGGCGAATGAGAGGATAGGAGGAAATTTTAATCCGGAGGAAATGGAGGTGCTCATGGTAGTGGGATTGTTGTGTTACTCGAAGGCAAGAGTGACGATGAGGGAGGTGGTCAAGATTTTGAAATGTGAAGCACGATATGTTCCTCCAAATTTTCCGGTATTCATGTATACCAACGCTCATCGATCCAAAAATATGTTGATGTCAACAGGGACATCGTATGGGACGCCTATGAGGATGAACTCCTCCACTATGGCTGGTTTATCCGAATCATCAAGCTCGTCAGAAGTAAAATCGTGTTTCTCCTTCAGGGCCGTCCAAGCCTCTACTGTATAATACGGAAGTTCATCCTTCAAGTGTGGTTGGATAGATTTATGCTTTTTTAAAAAAGGATAAAACACTTGGATAGATTTCAGCCGTCGCAGATTCGAATCTTTAATCTTTTTCCTAAACACCACAAAAGTTACACCCTATTGCCGTTAGTTTCCATGTGTAATCTTTTAATTAATAAATGATCACAGTTGACAAGATGTAATATTGTGGAGGCACTTTGGCCAGAATTTTGTTCAAATGTATAGAGGATTTACGATTTATTTGTGTCACTGGTTTAACCGAGTAATTCGATTAAATTCTGTATTAATATCTCTGATGGTTTTTGGCTCAAAGTTCCGTATTGTCCTTTGAGGTTTTTTTTTCCCTTTTCCGAGGGCTTCTATGTCGGGTACATATGTTCTTTACAAGCTTATTATATGTCCGTAAATATTATTTAACCTAAAAAATAGGTTATTCCAATTGTAAAGTCAATAAAACGATGCCATTAAGCTTGTAAAGAACATACTTGACAGGATTGTAAATAATTGCTCTACACTGTGAACCATCCTCTTCTTTGCTGCTGACAAGCAAGATGATGGCCTCCTTGCACTCTCCGATGTGTTGTGTTATGCAATCATGGTAGAATCGAGGGTTGTTCACGAAAGCCTTCCAGAGCTCGAAGCAAAACTGGTATGGCACCATAAGGAGACATTCTCTACCTAATTCGTCATGAAAATTCGGAAAAAGCTCCATGGCTGCTTGACAATGGTGTAAGGACAATGACATGAAAATAAATAATTAAAAAAAAAAAACTAACTAAAACAAGATTTGAAGAGATTGTTGTGCACGTGTCTTTCAACTGAGGAACTCAGTCGTCAAGAATATAAGAGAGGAAAACATTTAATATTGGAGATACATTTATTTATTTATTATTATTCCTTTCTTATTGGAATTTAAATAATTTTATTAAATAAATAATTATTATTTCTTCAATAGGATTTAATAAATATAATATTTATTTAGGTTATGAGTGTGAGGGGTGGGTGTGTGATGGTTTTGTGTTAAATTTCCTATTAATAAATATAACTCACTGTGTATATCGGTCATAGGAGTTCCTTCACAATAACCAGACATATATATATATAATATTTATTTTAAAAATTATAATATAAAAATACATATATAAGTATTTAAAAATATTTAACTAATATAATAGTTGATATATATTTACTCAGAAAAAAAAAGTATTTGTTCATTTGAGTTTATTTTTAGCATATTTGGTTAATTAATTTTTTTGAAAGACCATTTTAATATAAAAATAAAAGTCCTTTATAGCAAAAAAAAAAAAAGGGGTGGGTGGAGAAAAATCACACCCCGAATGCTACTAACTTATCCTAATAGCGGATAAAGAAAAACAAATTGCATTATACGGGTACCATGGCCATCAACAACAAACTAAAAACATTTTACAGTCGTAAAGGTTTTTACAAAAATGAACCTATGTCAGATAGGGCCTTATCCATTTGAAGTGGGTGGTTCCCCCACCCATCAAAATGCTCCTTTTGATTTAGAAATAAAGTATTTCTATTAAGAAAAAACTATTTTAATATTGTTAATTTTAAAATTATTTGTATAATATAAATTATATAAAATATAAATAATTTTTCAAACAAGTATTAATAATTATTATTTTAAATAAATAATTCAAAAACTAATAAAATATTTGCAGTTATGGAATTTTTGAAGTATAAAATGGGAATAGAAAACAAAACCCTTTACCATGTGTACACACTTACTACTTCCAAAAGAAAGGATATACATTTAGCATGATATAATCAAATTTCCAAAAGAAAGGATATACATTTAGCATGATAGAATCAAATTTCCATGGATCAAGTAAGAGAGAAGAAAAACACTTATGTAAAACTTAAAGATATATTAACTAAAAGTACCATTAATTAGCATGAGTGATTACCTAGTGGTAAACTTTTTTGATGTTGCACAACTTATCTTCATGGTCTTGTTGTGTAGTCTTGCTTTTTATATATACTAATCATAATTCATCATGAATAATGATACCTAGTTTTTGTTTCAAATAACTTGTAGCTTGGGATTGGTCTCTTCTTTCTTTTATAATTAAAATAGACATAGATATGTTCAATTCAACTCCTTAAAATTTATAATTATTTTATTTTATCCTATAATTATGTCTCCAATCAAAGGTGAAATCTACTTCCTACAACGATATCATCACAAGTTCATATTTAATTTTTAATTCCTCTAGAAAATATAACTTCCAATTAACATTTGTATTTTCACATCCAAATTTTTTCTGAAATCCAAAATCTTAAAAAAAAACCTAAAATAAATTTTAAAGAAAAATATGTTGGTACTTTTTCCACTATGATTATATATCCATATCTGATTATATATCCATATCGACATAGTACATTTATTAGAACCCTTATGTCTTAACATTTTTTTTCATTACTATCGTAGTTATACTTTAGTTAATTAGCTAAGTGTCTTTTTAGTATGTAGAGTTGACTATTGAGCACTGGGATTAGAGTCATTTAGCTAAGGGCCTATTTTGAGGATTTTGTATTACATTACAACATTAGGGTTAGGTTTTGAATTACTATTTACTCAATCACAAGAAAGAATATTACTATCCTAAATATTATTTTGTATTTAATGTTGATCTAAAAGAGGTAATCCTATTAAAGAAAACAACAATATACTATACTATATTTTAGATTTAACAATAAGTTTTTGTTTTATGGATCAATTTAATTATCACTTTATTATATATTTAAGATTTTATATTTTGGATAGTCATTTTAAAGCTAATACCATAACATAGCATTTTGTAAGGAAAATTTTGTTGTAACTCTACTAACCAATATCCTCCATGTAATATTTTTTAGAGGTAGAAACCTATATTGGGGATTTTTAAAATTCAATGAAAATTATCATTTAAGCACATCAAACCAAATATTTAATTTGAGGTGGGACTTGACACATTAATACCAAGGGCTTCAAAAAATTCATATACAACTACAATATTCTAGGCCTTCAAACAAATTCATATATAACTATAATATTCCATGTACCATTTGATATATTGAAAGACCACCCTAGGTTTAGGAGAAGCTTTGCCAAATTCATATACAACTATAATATTCCATGTACCATATGATATATTGAAAGACCACCCTAGGTTTAGGAGAAGCTTTGCCCTATAAAACTAACAATCATGATTAATTTATTATGAATCAATAAGTAATTAGCATTGTGAAACTTTTTGTATTATGTTAATTTCAATATAATATGATTAGGTGAATAGTGAAATCATATGTACTTAGAGCCCTTAAATATTAGGTCAAATACTATTTATAACTTAGATATATATATTATTAATCTTATGGACCAAACACACCATAGCCTAAAAAATCTCTCTAATAGCTCAACCTTAATAAATTGGGGTGTAGTTGGTACATAAATCCATAATAAAATTTAAACTAGTATTTGGTAGTATCTAAGTGTCCTAATAAAAACAAATTAGTATAGATCTAATAGATTCAAGTACTATGAAATAAAACACAATTTAATTAAGAATAATAAGATAGAATTACAAAACTTTGAAAAGAAACAAGGTAACCAGGAATCATAAAAAGCAATTCGATTTCAAATTCCAAATACTAATAATAAAAAAAATGGACTTACAGGTGTTCGCGATTCTCCGCCCGTGCAATTCCACCAACATAAACCCCGGGGATCGCCCGATTCCGGACCCTAAATTCCCCTACCGATAAATAAACCTAAAACGACGGCTAAGACCTAAGACTGAACGAAATCCTTTGTGTAACCCTGTCACATCACCGTCCCCCCTCGCACAATATGTTAACCGGAGAAATAACATAAATATTAAAAACTAGGTGTGGAAAGGTATTATCGCCTTGGGGAAAGGTCGTTGTTGCCAACGTGGTGCTTGCTATGGAGGTTTCGTTGGGTTTATATTGGCTCCGAACTCTGGGTGAGGGTTTGTTGGGTTTATAATGGCTTCGTACTCCGGGTGAGGGTTCGTTGGGTTTATGTTGCACATATATCGAATATTGGATTCAAAGAATTCTATATTGGGATGGTTGATGCAAATTATTGACTTGGATTTTATTTATTTATTTATTTTTTTTGATGACGAACCTTTTATATACACCATATCCCTAACATGTGAGGGGAGAGATTTTATTTTTTTAAATATTGTCTTATGCAAAATTTGAATCATTATCAAATATAGATCAACATTAAGATTAATCAAACGTATTGATTAATCAAACTTCAAAGTTGCATAGAAAAATGTATCAACATTATTAATAATATTTATTTATTTAAAATTGATTATATTTATATTTCATATAAATGTTTCTATAGAACCCATATCTTTTGCTTACAAATCGTCAATAAAAGCTATTAAATTTTTTATTATCATATAAATATATTCATTAAATAATTAATTATCTTTAATATCCATAACATTTATTTAAAATATTAATATTATTTTTATAAAATTTTATAATACTAAATTTTAATTTCATTTTTATTGTTGATAATAATATTTTATTTATAAACCGTGAAGTGGGTGAGTGTGTGAGGGGTGGGTGTGTGACCAACCCAAAAAATATATATATTTTATTTATTGAGCTGCAAGCTTTACTAGCGTTTGGGCCTTTCTTTGAGAAGTTCAAGATTCAATCCCCATTCAATGTGAGGGGGCCTTGACCCGAAAAGCATGTGTAAAATCATTGAAAAAATAATATCTCATTTATTTTTTTAGATTTTTTTTCTACTTTAAAATAGAGTATTAATTTTTCATCTTGGATTTCGATGTTTCTTTAATTTAAAATAGAGTATCATTTATTCATCTTGGATTTTGAAGGTACCCAAAGGATAGTAAAGAATTTGGTCTTTCTTTGAAAAGTGTAAAGTTCAAACCCATTCAATATGAGGAGACTGGGACCCCTCATAAAATCCTATGTAAACTCATTGAAAAATAATATCTCATTTATTTCTTAGCTATTTTCATTAATTTAAAATAAAGTATATTTTTTATCTTGGATTCCAAGGGTGACCAAAGGATTAATCTCATGTAATATAAGAGTCTAAGTCATAGCATGGTGTAATACACAACTTTAACAATATATATATATATATATATATATATATATATAGTCTCATGTAATATAAGAGTTTAAGTCATAGCATGGTGTAATATACAACTTTATATATGTGAGAGTGTGGAATACCTTTACCATCTACTTTGAACATTGTTTTTTTAAAGTTAGAAATTAAATTTTAAATAGTTAATAATAATTATCTTTAACATGAAGATACTCAGGTTCAAACCTCAAGGTAACCTGTTTGCAAAGGTAGTAGTCTGATATGAATCATTTGAGTGCATGTTAGATCAACGATGATGGTATGAATCCCAAGCGATCGGTGGTCCCCTTCACATCAAGTCAACAATAACGAAGTAGAATAGGTTTGATGGAAGCAACCTTTATGGTTTGAACCCTATGTTTGTCATTTACTAAAAATATTGTGTTTTTGACCATATATCCTATGTAACCGAAAACAAATTATATTTGACATAAATTTAATAGTTAAATACCATGGCTTTGGGGAATAATAGATGTTTTGGGGTTTGGATTTGTTTTCAAATGTAGTAGTCTGATATGAATTCTCGGAGTGCATGTCAAACCTATAATGACAATATAAATCTCGAGCGATCGAGGGTTCCCTTCATGTTAGATCAACAATAACAAATTGAAATAGGTTTGATGGAAGCAATACCTATGGTTTGAACCCCATGCTTATCAGTTACTAAAAATAGTGTGGTTGTGACCAACTATCCTATGTAACTGGAAAAAAATAATTATCTTTAACATGAATTTAATAGTTAAATATCATGGATTTTGGGAAGAATGTAGTGTTTTGGGGTTTCCCTCTTCTTTGGTGGGTTCAAGGTTCAAACCATTGTGTGTGGGATATGTGTTATATTTCTTGTTGATAAGCTTAGCTCTCCTCCTTGTAAGAGGTCATAGTGGGATGAGGATGCCCAACCGTTAGCGATCATAGGAGTTTCTCACACTAATAAAATCTAAAAAAATACCATAAATTTAAAAGAGGAGATTCATATTTTAATATTTTTAGATAATACATGTATAATTGTCAATAAATTTATAATAATATTATATGGTCATCATGTAGTATGAGTGGAACATTTTTAATCCCATATAGCCAATTACAGAAATAAATAGATATCGTAAATATCTTAAAATTCTATGTAAAGATATACCATGGGACAAGCATTCGATGAATTAAAGGATTGGTGAGGACTAGACTTTGACTTCATAGTAAGCTAAAAATAAAACAATATATATTTTTTTTTAGTAAAACAAGGGATTGTCCATTAAATGGCAATAATTCAACTAGTTAACTATATGTTAAATTTCTTGTTGTTAAGATTAGCTCTCTT
Organism: Wollemia nobilis; assembly: GCA_028583015.1. Lineage (NCBI taxonomy): Eukaryota > Viridiplantae > Streptophyta > Pinopsida > Araucariales > Araucariaceae > Wollemia > Wollemia nobilis. The sequence continues at coordinate 6,346,335 of JAQPPZ010016096.1, forward strand.
CCTTATAAGTTGAGGATACTCAACCCTTACAGGTCATAGAATTTTCTCACACTAATCCAATCCAAAAAAATACCATGAATTTAAAAGGAGGAGATTAATGTTTGAATATTTTCAGACAATACATGTATAATTATCAACAAAGTTATAATACTATTATATGGTCATCATGTAGTATGGGTGGGATATTTTCAATACCATATAGCCAATTACACAAATAAATAGATATGTTAAATCTCTTAAATTTTTATGTAAAGAAACAAGCATACAATAAATTGAAGGGTTGGTGAGGACTAGATTTTGACTTCATAATAAGGTAAAGATCAAACTATATATATATATATATATATATATAAAACACAAGGGATTTTCCATTAAATGCTATTAGTTCAACCAGTTAGCTTTTTAGATCCAGGTTTGAATCTTGACAAACAATAGATGTATATTAATCAAGTTGTAAAAGCCTTATATGATTATGATGTAGTACAAGTAAGGTATGTTTGAATTCTATATAAATAATTTAATAAACATAAAGTATTTCTCAACTAGGTATGGTCTCTAGTAGTTTGAATTGAACTTTCAAAGATCAAACATATTCCCTTCCATAAATCTCCATTAAAAGTCAATATTTGCTTTTTATTAGTAAGATGTCTTTTTTAAAAGGATGTGAGAAAAAAATTATTTCCTCTTTGTAAGTAGAATAGGGTTTGCAAAGAAAATAATATTGGAGAGCTCGGCTTGTAGATTTCAACATATGAGTTTGGATTTAGGGTCAAAAATTGATTAGATGTTCAAATATTAAGAAAATAGTTGGGTAAAAATATTACTAGAAAAATAAACTTGTGTAAACTTAAATTTGAAAGTACTGAGTAGCACAATAGTTCTTCAGGAGGTCCAAATTTCAAACCGTTGTGTGTGTGTTTGTGTGTTACATTCCTTATTGATATGTTCAACTCTTCTACTTATGAAAGGTCATGGTGGGATGGGGAAGCCTAGCCCTGAGTTTCCATAATAGATGTTTATCACATTAACAAAATCTAAAAATAAAAATATTACTAGAAAAATATATAATTTCTCTTGATGCAATAAAATTACTTAGGAAATGAACCCTACTAAAACATTGTCAACATGGAAGTTTACATAAGATAGTTTACAATTGATAAATAAGTATATTATATGGTTAGTCAATGAAGAGTATTATTCAAATTTTTGGTTCTATGCTTGGTCAAATTGTTATCCTCTTATATCTTATCACAATGACAACCATTGGATTATGTTAGGACCCTCCTAACATACCTTAATACTTATATTATTTATTAATTATATTTTAGGGTCACAACCCTTCACTCTTACAACTATTAGACTAGGTATTTAAATGCAATCCAAATATGATAATAAGGCATCATCGAACAAATATATAAATTAAGTCTATTGTGGGTTTTCTACCTTACAATAAAAAAGCGATTCAATATAAAAAATGATCCTGCTTCCCGCACCATTTAGTTTCATACCATCTAGATCAGAGCTAGATCAAGGAGCAAATTCACCATTAAAAAATTTTCCCATCGTATATTTCAGCCAGTCCACATTTGTGAGGACTCAAACAACATTCACGCTTCACGGATCCATGTTCAAATCCTCGCAGAAAATTAAACCTTCTCCTAAGGTATGAATTAAGTTGTCTTACACCCAAATTGCTTGACCTTTCATATGGTGACCGGTGGATGTTTTGAAAAAGCTAAAATCTTCAACGCAGCATCAAGGTTTTTGACGTCCAAAACGCAAAGGAAAAATATTAAAATTAGTTTTTTATTTTGTATTTTTTGCTCACCTGTACCAAGTCATATTGATCTCTACCAACACCAACCACAATGGCTGAAGGACGACAATCACTAGATTCCATTCATGAGAAACACGAAAGGCTCGCTGAAGAAGTTCAACAGGAAAGAGAGGAGAATACCCGTACCAAAAGAGAACTCTTCAAGAAAATATTTGCAATGGATGTTAAACTTGATGCCATCAGTCAAAATCAGGCAACAACACATGCAAATTCACCCAACCACGGGTCATCAAACCGAGCAATATTAGGAGGTCCACAAACTTTCATTCTACCATGGACAACCAAATTAGACTTCCCAAAATTTGAGGAGGAGACCCTACAAACTAGATTTATCGAGAAGATCCAATATTTCTCACTAAATAAAATTCTAGAAATGCAAAAAGTGCATATCACCTCCTTCCACTTGGAAAACGATGCCATCCAATGGTACCAATGGTTCAAGAAAACTAACGACACTCCAACATGGTCAACCTTTACACAGAATCTATTAGTGTGATTCGGCCCTAGCAAGTTTCAAAGCTTTACAAGGGACCTCACTAAATTATGCCAAACCACTTCAGTAAGCAAATACCAAGTAGAATTTGAAATTCTAGCTAATCGAACATCTGGATTAGACATTGCATTCTTTCAAGAATGTTTTTTCAATGGATTAAAAGAAGAAATTCGAATATAGGTGCAAATGTATAACCCTACAAACATGTTAAAGACCATCGGCTTGACGAAATTAGTGGAGGACAAAATTAAGGCATGGAATCGATTCACAAAACCAACTTGGGGGAAACCATCAAACACTTATACCAACCCCAAACCAATGCAAAATGGACGAACCCAAAACTCCTACACAGCCCCCAAAATTAACCCCGCTCTACCAATTAAGCGTTTGAGTTTTGAGGAAATGAAGGAAAGACAAGCTAAGGGTCTTTGCTACCATTGCGATGAGAAATTTGATAGAAATCATAAATGTGCCTCACAAAAATTATATATTCTAGATGCCACAGAGGAAGGGAATTCTACTGAAGAGGAACCTGAAATTGAATTAGAGGTATTATCCAACACACTTGAAAGTGACAAAGAAAATGCACCAAATGTTTCCTTCAACGCCCTTGTTGGATTTTCTGGCCCTCAAAAAATGCGAGTAAAAGGGTATTTTAAGAAACAAAGCCTTACTATGCTCCTAGACTCTGGTAGCACGCATAATTTTATCGATCCAAAGGTGGCTAAACAAGAAATTTGTTTTATATACCCTTGCAATAACTTCGAAGTGATGATTGGAAATGGCAGAAAAAGTGCATGCAAAGGAAAATACAAAAATATAAAACTAACTATGGGGGTTTATAACATGAAAGGCGACATGTACGTCCTACCCCTAGGTGGGTGTGACATTGTACTAGGTGTACAATGGTTACGAACCTTGGGCATATTCCAATGGGAATTTGATGAACTATGGATGAAATTCATAGCAAAGAACCAAACCTATATTATCCAAGGCCTGAAATCAGGACCTTCCCAAATCGTTAGCTCGCATCGAATGGACAAAATTATCCAAAAATGAAACAAAGGAATGGCCACCCAATTATTTTCAATTCAACCTAGTCACAAAGAAGATGAGACACCAGAGTTACAAAATATTTTAGACCACCATAAGTCGGTATTCAATGAACCAAAATGACTACCTCCACAATGAAGTCATGATCACACTATTCCACTATTTCTAGGGCATCAACCTCCTAATATTAGACCTTATCATTATCCATACCTCCAAAAGACCGAAATAGAGAAATTAGTACAAGAGCTTCTTAAGGCAGGAGTCATTAGACCTAGCAAAAGCAAAAGGATGGCTCATGGTGTTTATGTGTCGATTTTCGAGCGCTTAATAAAATGACCATCAAAGATAAATTTCCTATTTCGGTCATAGACGAGCTATTAGATGAACTCCACGGGGTATCTTATTTTTCCAAGTTAGACTTACGGTCAGGCTACCACCAAATACGAGTCAATGAAAAGGACATTCCTAAGATGACCTTTCACACTCACGAAGGGCACTACGAATTCTTGGTGATGCCATTTGGCCTGACCAACGCTCCTTCTACCTTTCAAAGTCTAATGAATAAGGTATTTCATCCTTTTCTTCGTAAATTTATATTAGTTTTCTTCGTAAATCAACTTTATTAAAAAAGATCAAAGTGTTCTTTTGGAAAACAAGAAATTGAATACTTAGGGCATATTGTCTCAAAGGAAGGAGTTATGGTAGATCCTTCCAAAATCGAGGAGGTGAAAAATTTGCCTATTCCAAAAACCTTAAAATCTCTACGTGGGTTTCTTGGACTAATGGGATATTATAGAAAATTTGTCCAAAATTATGGTAAAATTGTTGCTCCTCTAACAACATTACTTGAGAAAAACACATTCAAATGGTCTTATAAAGCGGATGAGGCCTCTATCACCTTAAAAATACAATGTGTACCACCCCTGTTCTTGCTATGCCCAAGTTTTCTAAACCGTTCGTCATTGAAAGTGATGCTTCAGGAATAGGAATGGGAGCCGTACTCATGCAGGATGAAAGGCCTCTAGATTTTATAAGCAAAGCATTTTCTCCTAAGAATTTAGCTCACTCTACATATGAAAAAGAGATGTTGGTGATTTTCCATGCTATTCAACATTGGAGGCCTTACCTTATTGGCCAACATTTCATTATACGCACTGACCATCATAGCTTGAAGTATTTTTTGGAACAAAGGACTAATACCCTAGAACAACAAAAATGGGTTACTAAACTTCTTGGCTATGATTATGAAATTACATATAAAAATGGAAAGGACAACATGGCAATCGATGCACTTTCTAGAAAATTTGAAGATATGCCTCAATTCCATGCTATTTCCTCCCTTTTTCCTAAATGGGTAGATGAGGTGCATGAAGAATGGATAAATGATCCTACTATCCACGCCTTAATTCAACAACTTCAACATAATCCTAGTAGAAAACCTCCCTACACTTGGAAGGACAATATATTAAGATACAAATGGAGGATGGTCCTCACCCCCAATTCAACTTATCGTGAAAAACTTCTTCATGAGTTACATACCTCACCCACTACAGGCCACTTAGGGTTCTTAAAAACCTATAAAAGAGCCACTACCTCCTTCTATTGGGTAGGAATAAAAAATTACATCAAAAACTTTGTAAAAGAATGTGAAGTTTGCCAAAGACAAAAGGGGGAGACCCTTGCTATTCCAGGATTACTTCAACCTCTTCCTATACCCACCAAAACATGGGCAGATATTTCTATGGACTTTATTGAAGGATTACTAAAATCAGGAGTAAAAAAAACCATTTTCGTAGTCGTTGATTGTTTATCTAAATATGCCCATTTTTGTTCTGTGGCTCATCCTTATACCACTAGCACTATAGCCCACCTCTTACTAGATAACATATTTAAATTACATGGTATGCCCTCCACAATTGTTAGTGATCATGACCCAACTTTCACTAGCACCTTTTGGAAGGAATTGTTTAAATTACAAGGTACTCAACTTCGTATGAGCTCTGCTTACCATCCTCAAACCAATGGCCAAACAGAAGCTATAAATAAATGCTTAGAAAGATACCTTCGATGTTTTGTTTCCACTCAACCACTTCATTGGGTAAAGTGGCTTTCACTAGCAGAATGGTGGTATAAAACTTCATACCATACGTCCATCAAAATGACTCCTTATGAAGAACTATATGGTCAAACACCACCATCCCTCACTTCCTATATTCTAGGGACTACAAAAGTCCATGCGGTGGAAATGAAACTTGCTAATAGAGATGACATACTAAGGATCCTAAAAGAGAACCTACACGCCACCCAGCATCGCATGGAGAAGCAAGCTGATCAACATAGAAGCGAACGTAGTTTCCATGAGGGTGATACGGTTTTCTTACGTCATTGTCCATCACTCTAAAAAGTATCAAATCTCTTAGAACTATGACCATGAGGCCTCCAAAGATTTTAGCCTTGCCACAATGATGGAACGTGACCATGATGTGTCTCATACAACCATGGTTGCAAAGACATTGGGTATTTGGTGCCCAAGTGTGTGGTGATGGGTAAGACAAGTCTGGAGTTGGACGTGTTCAGATTTGGAGCAGTGAGTTTGGAAATAGTCTATGGAAACCATCCTATGGAGCGGAGCTTGAGCCAGCATAACTCTAGACTATTGGAATGAGTGTCGGATTTGTATTGACAGGCTAGAATTCTAGATGTGGCGAATAAGAGTATAGGAGGAAATTTTAGTCCAAAGGAAATGGAGGTGCTCATGGTAGTGGGATTGTTGTGTTACCCGAAGGCAAGACTGACGATGAGGGAGGTGGTAAAGATTTTAAAATTTTTTGGTACTCATGTATACAAACGCTCATCGATCCGAAGATATGTCAATGTCAAAAGAGACATCGTATGGGACATCTATGAGGATGAACTACTCCACTATGGCTGGTTTAACTAAATAATCAAGCTCATGAGTAGTAAACTCGTCCTTCTCCTCAGGGTCCTCCAAGCCTCTACTGTATAATACGAAAGTTCATTCTTCTAGTGCAGTTGGATAGATTTATGCTATTTTAAATAGGATATATCAATTGGATAGATTTAAATGTTTAATCTATTTCCTAGTCAACACTATACGAAAATCATGCTTTGAATTTCAAAATATTGACCACCTCCATCATCCTCGACCTTGTCTTCGAGGGTCGCTATGTGAACACAAAAATACCACCACCATGAGCAACTCCATTTACTCTGGATTAAAATTGCCTCCCAGCCTCTTGTCCATCACATCCAAAATTCTAGTTTGTCCATACAAATCCCACACCCATTCTATTAGTCTAGAGTTATTTTGGCTCAAGCTCAACTCCACATTGTGCTTTCCACAAGATTTTTCTAAACTCACTGCTTCGAGGCTAAACACATCCAACTCGAAACTCACCTTTCCTGTCACCACAAACTCAGAGGCCAAATACCCTAATGTGCCTACAACCATGGTTGTATGGGACACCTCATGGTCATGTTCCATCACTCTAGCAAGACTCAAATCCCCCAAAACTATGACCATGAGGCATCCAAATATTTTAGCCTTACCAAAGTGAAGGAATGTGACCATGAGGCGTCCCATACAACCATGGTTGCAGAGAAGTTGGGGTATTTGGCCCCAGAGTGTGTGGTGACGGGTAAGACAAGTCCAGAGTCGGACGTGTTCAACTTCAAAGCAATGATTTTGGAAATAGCCTATGAAAAGCACCTTGTGGAGTGGAGCTTGAGTCAACATAACTCCAGACTACTAGAATGGGTGTGGGATTTGTATGGACATGCTAGAATTCTGGATGTGGCCAATGAGAGGCTGGGAGGAAATTTTAATCCAGAGGAAATGGAGTTTCTCGTGGTGGTGGGATTGCTATGTTAACCGAAGGCAAGGCTGACGATGAGGGAGGTGGTTAAGATTTTGAAATGTGAAGCACGATATGTTCCTCTAAATTTGTCAGTACCTGTGTATACCAATGCTCATCAATATGACAGTATGTCGATGTCAATAGAGACATTGTATAGGACGTCTATGAGGATGAACTCCTCCAATATGGCTGGTTTATCCGAATTATCAAGCTCATCAATTGTAAATTTGTCCTTCTCCTCAGGGTCCTCCAAGCCTCTACTGTATAATACAAAAGTTCATCCTTCAAGTGCGGTTGGATAGATTAATGTTTTTTTAAAAAGGATAGATCAGTTGGATTTTCATTCATCAAATATTATCTTTAATCTCTTTTCTAGACAACACCATACGGTAATCGTGCTTCGAATTTCAAAATCTTGATCACCTCCCTCATCATCGACCTTTCCTTGGAGGGTCTTGATGCGAACACATCAATCCCACCGCCATGAGCAACTTCATTTCCTCTGGATTAAAATTTCCTCCCAGCCTCTCATCCATTGAATCCAGAATTCTAGACTATCAATACAAATCCCACACCCATTCCAGCAGTTTGGGGTTATGTTGACTTAAGCTCCGCTCCACATGATGCTTTTCGCAAGCTATTTCCAAACTCACTACTTCGAGGCTAAACACATCTAACTCTGAACTTGCCTTTCTTGTAACCACACACTTAGGGGCTAAATACCCCAATGTATCCACAACCACGGTTGTATGAGACTCCTCATGGTCATTGTCCATCACTCTAAAAAGTCTCAAATCTCTTAGAACTATGACCATGAGGCCTCCAAATATTTTAGCCTTGCCACAGTGATGGAACGTGACCATGATGCGTTCCATACAACCGTGGTTGCGGAGACATTGGGTATTTGGAACCTAAGTGTGTGGTGATGGGTAAGACAAGTCTGGAGTTGGACGTGTTCAGATTCAGAGCAGTGAGTTTGGAAATAGCCTGTGGAAAGCATCCTATGGAGCGGAGCTTGAGCTAGCATAACTCTAGACTGCTGGAATTGGTGTCAAATTTGTATAGACAGACTAGAATTCTAGATGTGGCAAATGAGAGGATAGGAGGAAATTTAAGTCCAAAGGAAATGGAGGTGCTCATGGTAGTGGGATTGTTGTGTTACCCGAAGGCAAGACTGACGATGAGGGAGGTGGTCAAGATTTTAAAATGTGAAGCATGATATGTTCCTCCAAATTTTTTGATACTTATGTATACCAATGCTCATCGATCCGAATATATGTCGATGTCAACAGGGACATCGTATGGGACATCTATAAGGATGAACTACTCCACTATGGCTGGTTTAACTAAATCATCAAGCTCATCAGTAGTAAACTTGTCCTTCTGCTCAGGGCCCTCCAAGCCTCTACTGTATAATACAAAAGTTCTTTCTTCAAGTGTAGTTGGATAGATTTATGCTATTTTAAATAGGATATATCAATTGGATAGATTTAAATGTTTAATCTATTTCCTAGTCAACATCATACGAAAATCATGCTTTGAATTTCAAAATCTTGACCACCTCCATCATCGACGACCTTGCCTTCGGGGGTCGCTATGTGAACACAACAATACCACCACCATGAGCAACTCCATTTACTCTGGATTAAAATTGCCTCCCAGCCTCTCGTCAATCACATCCAAAATTCTAGTCAATCCATACAAATCCCACACCCATTCCAGCAGTCTAGAGTTATTTTGGCTCAAGCTCCGCTCCACATGGTGCTTTCCATAGGCTTTTTCTAAACTCACTGCTTCAAGGCTAAACACGTCCAACTTGAAACTCACCTTTCCTGTCACCACACACTCATGGGCCAAATACCCTAATGTTCCTACAACCATGGTTGTATGGGACACCTCATGGTCATGTTCCATCACTCTAGCAAGACTCAAATCCCCCAAAACTATGACCATGAGGCATCCAAATATTTTAGCCTTACCAAAGTGATGGAATGTGACCATGAGGCGTCCTATACAACCCTGGTTGTAGAGACGTTGGGGTATTTGGCCCTCGTGTGTGTGGTGACGGGTAAGACAAGTCCGTGTTCAACTTTGAAGCAGTGAGTTTGGAAATAGCCTATTAAAATCACCTTGTGGAATGGAGCTTGAGCCAACATAACTCCAGACTACTGGAATGGGTGTGGGATTTGTATGGACATGTTAGAATTTTGGATGTGGCCAATGAGAGGCTGGGAGGAAATTTTAATCTAGAGGAAATGGATTTGCTCATGGTGGTGGGATTGTTGTGTTACCTGAAGGCAAGGCTGACGATGAGGGAGGTGGTTAAGATTTTGAAATGCGAAGCACTATATGTTCCTCTAAATTTGTCAGTACCTGTGTATACCAATGCTCATCGATATGACAGTATGTCAATGTCAATAGAGACATTGTATAGGACGTCTATGAGGATGAACTCCTCCAACATGGCTGGTTTATCCGAATTATCAAGCTCATCAATTGTAAATTTGTCCTTCTCCTCAGGGTCCTCCAAGCCTCTACTGTATAATACACAAGTTCATCCTTCAAGTACGGTTGGATAGATTAATGATTTTTTAAAAAGGATAGATCAGTTGGATTTTCATTCATCAAAGATTATCTTTAATCTCTTTTCTAGAAAACACCATACGTTAATCATGCTTCGAATTTCAAAATCTTGATCACCTCCCTCATCATCGACCTTTCCTTCGAGGGTCTCAATGCGAACACATCAATCCCATCACCATGATCAACTTCATTTCCTTTGGATTAAAATTTCCTCCCAGCCTCTCATCCATTGCATTCAAAATTCTAGCTTGTCCATACAAATCCCACACCCATTCCAACAGTCTGGAGTTATGTTGGCTTAAGCTCCGCTCCACATGGTGCTTTTCACAGGATTTTTCCAAACTCACTACTTCGAGGCTAAACACATCTAACTCTGAACTTGCCTTTACCATAACCACACACTCGGGGCCCAAATACCCCAACTTCCTCGCAACCACGATTGTATGGGATACCTCATGGTCACATTCCATCACTCTAGCAAGGCTCAAATTGCCCTGAACTATGATCATGAGGCGTCCCAATATTTTAGCCTTGCCAAAGTGATGGAATGGACTATGAGGAGTCCCATACAACCCTGGTTGAAGGAACGTTGCGGTATTTGGCCCCCCAGTTTGTGGTGACAAAAAATGAAGTCCAAAATCGGACGTGTTCAGCTTCGAAGCAGTGAGTTTGGAAATAGCCTATGGAAAGCATCCTATGGAGCGGAGCTTGATTCAGCATAACACTAGACTGCTAGAATGGGTGTCGAATTTGTATAGATAGGCTAGAATTCTAGATGTGGCGAATGAGAGGATAGGAGGAAATTTTAATCCGAAAGAAATGGAGGTGCTCATCGCAGTGGGATTGTTGTGTTACCCAAAGGCAAGACTGACGATAAGGGATGTGGTCAAGATTTTGAAATGTGAAGCACGATATGTTCCTCAAAATTTTTTGGTACTCATGTATACCAACGCTCATCAATTCAAAGATATGTTGATGTCAATAGGGACATCGTATGGGAAATCTATTAGGATGAACTCCTCCACTATGGCTAGTTTATCCAAATCATCAAGCTCAACAATAGTAAACTTGTCCTTCTCCTTAGCGACCTCCAAGCCCCTACTGTATAATACGAAATCTCATCCTTCAACTACGGTTGGATATATTTATGCTTTTTTAAAAAGGATAGATGATTTGGATAGATTTCATTCATCACAAATTTGAATCTTTAATATCTTTCTTAGAAAACACCATATAGTAATCATACTTCAAATTTCAAAATCTTAAACACCTCCCTCATCGTCGGGCTTGCCTTTGGGTATCGATTTGAACACAACAATCCCACCACCATGAGCAACTCCATTTACTCAGGATTAAAATTGTCTCCCAACCTCTCAACCATCGCATCCAAAATTCTAGTCTATCAATACAAATCACACACCCATTCGAACAGTATAGAGTTATGTTGGCTAAATATTTGCTCCACATGGTGCTTTTCGTAGGCTATTTCCAAACTCACTGCTTCAAAGATGAACACACCTGACTTCAGACTCGCCTTTCCTATCACCACACACTCGGGGGCCAAATACCCTAAAGTTCCTACAAACACGATTTTATGAGATGCCTCATGGTCACATTCCATCTCTTTGGAAAACATCAAATCCCTCAAAATTGTAACCATGAGGCATCCAAATATTTTAGCCTTTCCAGAGTGATGGAAAGTGACCATGAGGTGTCCCATACAATCGTGGTTGTGGGGACATTGGGGTATTTGGCCCCCGAGCGTGTGGTGATGGAAAATGCGATTTTGGAGTCAGACGTGTTCAACTTTGGAGTAGTAATTTTGGAAATAGCCTATGGAAAGCACCCTATGGGGAGAAGCTTGAGCCAACATAACTCCAAAATACTGGAATGGCTATGGAATTTGTATTGACATTCTAGAATTCTTGATTCGAAGGATGAGAGGCTAGGAGATAATTTTAATTTGGAGGAAATGGAGTTGCTCATGGTGGTGGGATTGTTGTGTTACCCTAGGGCAAGGTCGACGATGAGGGAGGTGGTCAAGATTTTGAAATGCGAAGCATGATATGTTCCTCCCAATTTACCAGTACTTGTGTATACCAAAACTCATCAATATGATGGTATTTCAATGCCAACAGGGGCATCGTATGGGACGTCTATGAGGATGAAATCATCCACTATGGTCGATTTATTCGAATCATCAAGCTCATTAGCAGTAAATTTGTCCTTCTCCTTAGGGCCCTCCAAGACGCTACTATATAATATGAAAGTTCATCCTTCAAGTGCAGTTGCATAGATTTATGGTTTTTTAAAAATGATAGATCAGGTGGATAGATTTCATTCATCACAAATTCAAATCTTTAATCTCTTTAATAGACAACATCATACGGTAATCTTGCTTTGAATTTAAAAATATTGACCACCTCCCTCATTGTTAGCCTTGCCCTCAAGGGTCTCGATGCGAACATAGCAATCCATCCACCATGAGCAACTCCATTTCCTCTGGATTAAAATATCCTCCCAGCATCTCATCAATGATATCCAAAATTCTAGCCTATCAATACAAATCCCACACCCATTCCAGTAGTTTGGAGTTATGTTGGATCAAGCTCCACTCTACATGATGCTTTCCACAGTCTATTTCCAAACACATTGCTTTGAATATGAACAAGTCCAACTCCAAACTCGCCTTTCCAATCACCACACACTTGAGAGCCAACTACCTCAACGTTCCTGCAACCATGATTTTATAGAACATATCATGGTCACATTCCATCACTCTAAAAAGGCTCAAACCCCCTAGAACTATGACCATGAGGCATCAAAATATTTTAGCATTACCAAAGAGATGGTACGTGACCATGAGCCATACCATACAACAATGGTTGCAGGGACGTTGGGGTATTTTTCCACCGAGTGTGTGGTGATGGGAAAGGCAAGTCTAGAGTTGGATGTGTTTAGCTTCAAAGTAGTGAGTTTGGAAATAGACTATGGAAGGCACCCTTTGAAGCGGACCTTGAGCCAACATAACTCTAGACTATTGGAATGGGTGTGGGATTTGTATGGAGAGGCTAGACTTCAGGATGCAGCTGATGAGAGAGTAGGAGAAAATTTTAATTCGAAGGAAATGTAGGTTCTCATGGCGGTGGAATTGCTATGTTACCCAAATGCAAGGCCGACGATGAGGGAGGTGGTCAAGATTTTGAAATGCAAAGCACGATTTGTTCTTGCAAATTTACTGATACCCGTGTATATAAACGCTCATCGATCTTATGGTATGTCGATGTCAACAAGGACATCGCATGGGATGTCTATGAGGATGAACTTCTCCACTATGGCTGGTTTATCCAAATCATCAAGCTCGTAAGAAGTAAATTCATCCTTCTCCTTCAAGTGCGGTTGGATAGATTTATGATTTTTTAAAAAGGATATATTAGTTGGATAGATTTCATTAATCATAGATTGAATCTTTAATCTCTTTCCTAGACAACACCATACATAAATCGTGCTTCAGATTTTCAAAATATTGACCACCTCCCTCATCGCCAGCCTTGGCTTCGGGGGTCTCAATGCGAACACAACAATCCCATCGCCATGAACAAATACATTATGTCCAAATTAATATTTCCTTCCAACATCTCATTCGTAGCATCCCGAATTCTATCCTGGCCATACAAATCCCACACCTATTCCAGTATTTTGGAGTTATGTTGGCTCAAGCTTCGCTCCACATTGTGCTTTCCACAGGCAATTTCCAAACTCACTGCTTCGAAGCTAAACACATCCATATTTGGACTCACCTTTCTCATCACCACACACTCAAAGGATTTTAATTCATCAAAGATTATCTTTAATCTCTTTTCTAGATAACATGATATGGTAATCGTGCTTCGAATTTCAAAATCTTGATCACCTCCCTCATCATCGACCTTGCCTTCGAGGGTCTCGATGCGAACACATCAATCCCACCACCATGAGCAACTTCATTTCCTCTGTATTAAAATTTCCTCCCAGCCTCTCATCCGTTGCATCCAGAATTGTGTCTTGTCTATACAAATCCCACACCCATTCCATCAGTCTGGAGTTATGTTGGCTTAAGCTTCGCTCCACATGGTGCTTTCCGTAGGCTATTTCCAAACTCACTATTTTGAAGCTGAATACGTCCGACTCCGAACTTGCCTTTACCATCACCACACACTCGGGGCCCAAAAAACCCAACATCCTCGCAACCATGGTTGTATGGGATACCTCATGGTCACATTCCATCACTCTAGCAAGGCTCAAATCCCCTTGAACTATGATCATGAGGCGTCCAAATATTTTAGCTTTGCCAAAGTGATGGAATGCGACTATGAGGAGTCCCATACAACCTTGGTTGAAGGAACGTTGGGGTATTTTACCCCTAAGTGTGTGGTGACAAAAAAGGCGAGTCGGAAATCAATCATGTTCAGCTTCGGAACAATGAGTTTGGAAATAGCCTCTGGAAAGCATCCTATGGAGCGGAGCTTGAGCCTGCACAACTCTAGACTATTGGAATGGGTGTCAGATTTGTATGGACAGGCTAGAATTCTAGATGTGGCGAATGAGAGGATAGGAGGAAATTTAATCCGAAGGAAATGGAGGTGCTCATGGTAGTGGGATTTTTGTGTAACCCGAAGGCAATACTGACGATGGGGGAGGTGGTAAAGATTTTGAAATGTGAAGCACTATATGTTCCTCCAAATTTTTTGGTACTCATGTATACCAACGCTCATCAATTCAAAGATATGTCAATGTCAATAGGGACATGAGTTGTCTTCCTTTGGCTTTTCTCAGGAATGGATTGATTGGGTTATGAGTTGTGTTTCTTCTCCCTCTTATTCTGTTCTCATCAAGGGCCTTCCCTCGCATCCTTTCGGTGCCACTCGTGGTCTTCGCCAGGGAGACCCTTGTTCTCCCTATCTCTTCCTTCTCTTGGCTGAAGGTTTGGGCAGACTGTTTCTGAGGAGAAGGCAACAAGGTCTGCTATCTGGTATCAAGGTTGGGGAGGAAACTCTGACTCACTTGCAATTTGTGGATGATACTGGCCTGGTTGGTGTGGCCACTCTTCGAGAAGCTAGAGGAATCAAAGATACTCTGAATATCTACCTAAGGGCTTCAAATCAGGTTCTAAATGACAGGAAGTCCAAAGTGGTCTTTTTCAATCTTGACCAACGGCTACAAGAGCGTGTTATTGAGATCCTGGGCTTCACAAGGACTTCTCTTCCAATTGTTTACCTGGGCGTTCCCCTTCATTTCAAAAAGTTAAAAATTGACATCTGGAAGAATCTGTTGGCAGGCATCAAAGACAAAATGAATCATTGGGCCCATAAATGGTTAAGCTACGGGGTAGATTAACCTTCCTGAAGTCAGTTATACAGGCTTTGCCGATCTATAAATTCTCAATACTAGCTGCCCCTCATACCATCTGGAAAGAGCTGGACAAAATGGCTAGAATATTTTTATGGGAAGGCGCAAAAGGGAAGAAAATATGGGCCTTGGTTGGGTGGGACAAAGTTACCCAGCCTAAGGACAAAGGAGGGCTAGGCTTGAGAAGTTCTAAGCTTAATAACAGAGCCTTGGCTGGAAAACTGTATTGGAGGTGGATTTCTCAGCCAACCTCCCTCTTCAGCAGAATTCTTTCCAGTAAATATTTGGGGCATGTTCATCCCAATGAGGTGGGTCGCTTTCCCTTGGAAGGTACTGGATCCTTAGTGTGGCAGACTCTCAAGCTTGGGTCCCAGATTATCAAAGATCAATTATTCTGGAAAGTGGGGAGAGGAGACAAGGCTCGTTTCTGGACTGACTCTTGGGACCAACATCCGCCCATTATTGTCATGTTCCCTGAGCTACAACCAATCATGACCGCCTTAGAAGCCCAGGGCTGGATCCATATTGATAATTATCTACTTACCAGTTAATTGGGGGGGTATAAATTTAAAAAGTTTAAGCGGTGGGAGGAGTGGCCAATTACTGTCTCTCCGGAGTTGGCGCCCATCCTACAAAAAATCTTGTCAGAAAGGTTCCTCACGGGGAGGTACGAGGAATATGAATTAGCCTAGGGCTATGGAAGCCTTGGGGTCTACTCAGTTAAAGCTGGATATGAAGAGATCCTCCCGGAGCCTCCCCCACACTCTTTTTCGGTTCAGCATTGGAGAAGGATTTGGCATTCAAAGGGTTGGCCGAAAGTGAATTTCTTTGCTTGGCAACTTATGCATAATGGACTTCTCACCTTTGACAATCTCAGACGTAGGGGTTTCAATGGCCCCTCTCAATGTGCTTTATGCCTCCAACATGAGGAAACTGCAGATCATTTGTTTTTTGAGTGCCCTTTTACTCATCAGATTTGGGAACGCTGGTTCTCTCAATTTAAACTCCAGGCTAATGGTGTTTTCAATCGTACCAATATTTGGGAAAAATGGAAAATGGGCAGGTTCAATTCCATAGCTCTCCGAAATGGATGGCAGTTAGGCTTTCTCTTCATTTGGTGGCAAGTTTGGTTGGAGAGAAACGCCCGGATCTTTAGAGACACTTTCTCCTCGATTGACGGTGTTTGGAAGGTCATCTGGAACAAAGTCACAGAAACTGTTGCTATTTATGTTGATGAAGAGAATCAGGCTGCTCTTGGGCATCTTGAAGAGGGGGTTGAGGGACATGAGAGGCAAGGCAGAGCATGCTGGAAACCTCCCCCTATTGGCTGGATCAAGATCAATACTGATGGGGCTGCAAAAGGCAACCCGGGCAGTGTAGGAATTGGTGTTGTTTGTCGGGATCACTCAAGTGCGGTTCTTTACTGGGAATTGCAGGGATTGGGCAGAGCCACGAACAATGAAGCCGAAGCCTTTGCCATTAAGTCAGCGTCTATCTGGGTCATTAGCGAGGGTTATCGGAGGATAATTCTTGAATCAGATTCTCAAGTCCTGATCGGTGCTCTTGATTGCTTGCAGAATTTCTCATTAAAAGCCTGGAGACTGCGGATTTTGATATCCCAAATCAAGGAGTTATGGAGGGAGTTAGATGATGTTATCCCTATGTATGTGAGTAGAAATTTGAACACGGTAGCTGACTTCCTTGCGAAGATGGGTGCTGAGAAAGAGGTAGGTGTTCAGCTGCACAGTGATATGCCTATGATAGATGAAGAGATTCGGAGTGGTCTGGAACGATCCCTGCATCCATGAGCTCAAAAATGGCTAAGGTTAGTTTTTGTCATGATATCGCGACATATTGCGCCGTCGCGACCTTGTTTGGAAAGCTGTCGCGATTTCGCGACATGCTGCTCTGTCGCGACCTTTCCTGGACAACTGTAGCGATTTTGCTACCTTTTTTGTTGCCACGGCCTTGGGAGGAAAATTGTAGCGATTTCGCGACTTGTTGCGTCGTCGCGGTCTTTGATGAGAAGGTGTCACGATTTCGTGACCTTTTTTGTTGGTTCTGCTGCTGGAGGAAAGGCGTCGCGATATCGCGACGCTTTGAGAAAAATTGTGTGAAGGGGAAAAACCGTCGCGATATCGCGACATTTTTTGTGAAAAGCTACTCAAAGGAAAATTTGTCGCGATTTCGTGCCATTTTTGAGGAAAGGACGCAAAGGGGCAAACCCGTAGCGATTTCGCGAAAATTTTGGAGAACAAACTTCATGAAGGATAAACGTCACAATTTCGCGACTAGTTTGAGAAAAGGGCACCATGGGGAGAACATGTCGCGATTTCGCGACCTTTTTTTTCGGTTCCGCTGTTGGAGGAAAGTTGTTGCGATTTCGCGACGCTTTGAGCAAAATTGCGTTAAGTGGAAAAACCGTCGCGATATCGCGACATTTTTTTGTGAAAAGCTTCTCAAAGGATAATCTGTCGCGATTTCGCGACATTTTTAAGGAAAGGAATCAAAGGGACAAACTTGTAGCGATTTCGCGACAGTTCTGGAGAACAAACTGCATGAAGGATAAACGTCGTGATTTCGCGACTAGTTTAAGAAAAGGGCACCATGGGGGAGAACATGTCGCGATTTCGCGACACTTTTGCGGAAGGGGCGCCCATTGGAATTCTTGTCGCAATTTCGCGACACTTTCGGCCAACTGGGGCTTTAAGGAAAAGCCGTTGTGATATCGCGACACTTTCTCAAGGTTGTTGTTTAAGGGAGAACTCATCGCGATTTCGTGACAATTTTGGTGAGCAGGTGCCTTCTGGATTTCTCGTCGCGATTTCGCGACGTTTTTGGCGTTTGGGTGCTTTGGAGCTGTGCTGTCGCGATTTCACGACATTTTTTGAGTTGTGTGGCCTCGGCGCTGTTTTGTCGCGATGTCGCGACATGTCGCGATTTCGCGACATGTCGCGATTTCGCGACATGTCGCGTTTTCGCGACCGGTTGTCGTGGCGTGGCGGTTGTTAGGTTTGGTGTCGCGATTTCGTGACTTGTCGCGTTTTCGTGACTTCTCGCGTTTTCGCGCCCTTTGTTCTTCTGGTCTCTTTGCTCTTGGTTGGGATGCCCTTTCTCCCTCTTGTAACTGTAATTTGTTTTAATGCAAGCTTTTTTCAATTTTTTCAAAAAAAAAAAATAGGGACATCGTATGGGAAATCTATTAGAATGAACTCCTCCACTATGGCTAGTTTATCCAAATCATCAAGCTCAGCAACAGTAAACTCGTCCTTCTCCTTAGGGACCTCCAAGCCCCTATTGTATAATACAAAAGTTCATCTTTCAACTATGGTTGGATATATTTAAGCTTTTTTAAAAAGGATAGATGAGTTGGATAGATTTCATTCATCAAAAGTTTGAATCTTTAATATCTTTCTTAGACAACACCATATAGTAATCATATTTCAAATTTCAAAATCTTAAACACCTCCCTCATCGTCGGGCTTGCCTTTGGGGTATCGATTTGAACACAACAATCCCACCACCATGAGCAACTCCATTTACTCTAGATTAAAATTCTCTCCCAGCCTCTCGTCCATCGCATCCAAAATTCTAGTCTATCCATACAAATCCCACACCCATTCTAGTAGTCTGGAGTTATGTTGGCTCAAGATTTGCTCCACATGGTGCTTTCCATAGGCTATTTCCAAACTCACTGCTTCAAAGCTGAACACACCTGACTTCAGACTCGCCTTTCCTATCACCACACACTTAGGGGCCAAATACCTCAACGTTCCCGCAAACACGATTCTATGAGATGCCTCATGGTCACATTCCATCTCTTTGGAAAGCATCAAATCCCTCAAAACTATAACCATGAGGCATCCAAATATTTTAGCCTTGCCAGAGTGATGGAAAGTGACCATGAGGTTTCCCATACAATCATGGTTGTGGGGACATTGGGGTATTTGTCCCTCGAGTGTGTGGTGATGGAAAATGCAATTTTGGAGTCAGACATGTTCAACTTTGGAGCAGTAATTTTGGAAATAGCCTATGGAAAGCACCCTATGGGGAGAAGCTTGAACCAGCATAACTCCAAACTACTAGAATGGGTGTGGAATTTGTATAGACATTCTAGAATTCTTAATTCGAAGGATGAGAGGCTAGGAGACAATTTTAATCTGGAGGAAATGGAGTTGCTCATGGCAGTGGGATTGTTGTGTTACCCTAAGGCAAGGTCGATGATGAGGGAGGTGGTCAAGATTTTGAAATGCGAAGCATGATATGTTCCTCCCAATTTACCAGTACTTGTGTATACCAAAGCTCATCGATCTGATGGTATGTCAATGTCAATAGGGACATCGTATGGGACGTCTATGAGGATGAACTCATCCACTATAGCTAGTTTATTCGAATCATCAAGATCATCAGCAGTAAATTTGTCCTTCTCCTTAGGGCCCTCCAAGACTCTCCTATATAATACGAAAGTTCATCCTTCAAGTGTGGTTGGATAGATTTATGGTTTTTTAAAAATGATAGATCAGGTGGATATATTTCATTCATCACAGATTCAAATATTTAATCTCTTTAATAGACAACATCATACGGTAATCTTGCTTCGAATTTCAAAATATTGACCACCTCCTTCATTGTTGGCTTTGCCCTCAAGGGTTTCGATGCGAACATAGCAATCCATCCACCATGAGCAACTCCATTTCCTCTGGATTAAAATATCCTCACAGCCTCTCATCAATGATATCCAGAATTCTAGACTATCAATACAAATCCCACACACATTCCAATAGTTTGGAGTTATGTTGGATCAAGCTCCACTCTACATGATGCTTTCCATAGTCTATTTCCAAACTCATTGCTTTGAAGAAATAATGTCCAACTCCGAACTCACCTTTCCCATCACCACACACTCGAGGACCAAATACGCCAACTTTCTTGCAACTATGATTTTATAGAACATCTCATGGTCACATTCCATCACTCTAGAAAGGCTCAAATCCCCTAGAACTATGACCATGAGGCATCAAAATATTTTAGCATTACCAAAGAGATGGTACGTGACCATGAGCCATACCATACAACCATGGTTGCAGGGACGTTGGGGTATTTGGCCACCGGGTGTGTGGTGATAGGAAAGGCAAGTCTAGAGTTGGATGTGTTTAGCTTCAGAGTAGTGAGTTTGGAAATAGACTATGGAAGGCACCCTTTGAAGTGGAGCTTGAGCCAGCATAACTCTAGACTACTAGAATGGGTGTGGGATTTGTATGGAGAGGCTAGACTTCAGGATGCAGCTGATGAGAGGGTAGGAGAAAATTTTAATTCGAAGGAAATGTAGGTGCTCATGGCGGTGGAATTGCTATGTTACCCATATGCAATGCCGACGATGAGGGAGGTGGTCAAGATTTTAAAATGTGAAGCATGATATGTTCCTCCAAATTTTTTGGTACTCATTTATACCAATGCTCATCGATTCGAAGATATGTTGATGTCAACAGGGACATCGTATGGGACATCTATGATGATGAACTCCTCCACTATGGCTAGTTTAACTAAATCATCAAGCTCATCAGTAGTAAACTCATCCTTCTCTTCAGGTCCCTCCAAGCATCTATTGTATAATACGCAAGTTCATTCTTCAAGTGCAGTTGGATAGATTTATGCTATTTTAAAAAGGATATATCAATTGGATAGATTTAAATGTTTAATCTATTTCCTAGTCAACACCATACAAAAATCGTGCTTTGAATTTCAAAATCTTGACCACCTCCATCATCATCGACCTTGCCTTCGGGGGTCGATATGTGAACACAACAATACCACTGCCATGAGAAACTCCATTTACTCTGGATTAAAATTGTCTCCCAGCCTCTCGTCCATCACATCCAAAATTCTAGTCTGTCCATACAAATCCCACACCCATTCTAGTAGTCTAGAGTTATTTTGGCTCAATCTCCGCTCCACATTGTGCTTTCCACAGGATTTTTCTAAACTCACTGCTTCAAGGCTAAACACGTCCAACTCGAAACTCACCTTTCTTGTCACCACACACTCAAGGGCCAAATACCCTAATGTGCCTGCAACTATGGTTGTATGGGACACCTCATGGTCATGTTCCATCACTCTAGCAAGACTCAAATCCCCCAAAACTATGACCATGAGGCATCCAAAGATTTTAGCCTTACCAAAGTGATGGAATGTTACCATGAGGCGTCCCATACAACCCTGATTGCAGAGACGTTGGGGTATTTGGCCCCCAAGTGTGTGGTGATGGGTAAGACAAGTTTCGAGTCAGACGTGTTCAACTTCAAAGTAGTGAGTTTGGAAATAGCCTATGAAAAGTACCTAGTGGAGTGGAGCTTGAGCCAACAAAACTTTAGACTGCTGGAATGGGTGTGGGATTTGTATGGACATGCTAGAATTCTAGATGTGGCCAATGAGAGGCTGGGAGGAAATTTTAATCCAAAGGAAATGGAGTTGCTCATGGCGGTGGGATTGCTATGTTACCCGAAGGCAAGGCTGACGATGAGGGAGGTGGTTAAGATTTTGAAATGCGAAGCACGATATGTTCCTCTAAATTTGTCAGTACCCGTGTATACCAATGCTCATCGATATGACAGTATGTCGATGTCAATAGAGACATTGTATAGGACGTCTATGAGAATGAACTCCTCCAATATGGCTGGTTTATCCAAATTATCAAGCTCGCAAATTGTAAATTTGTCCTTCTCCTCAGGCCCCTCCAAGCCTCTACTATATAATACAAAAGTTCATCCTTCAAGTGCGGTTGGATAGATTAATGCTTTTTAAAAAAAGGATAGATCAATTGGATTTTCATTAATCAAAGATTATCTTTAATCTCTTTTCTAGACAACACCATATGGTAATCGTGCTTCGAATTTCAAAATCTTGATCACCTCCCTCATCATCGACCTTGCCTTCGAGGGTCTCGATGCGAACACATCAATCCCACCGCCATGAGCAACTTCATTTCCTCTGGATTAAAATTTTCTCCCAGCCTCTCATCCGTTGCATCTAGAATTCTAGCTTGTCCATACAAATCCTGCACCCATTCCAGCAGTCTGGAGTTATGTTGGCTTAAGCTCCGCTCCTCATGGTGCTTTCCGCAGGCTATTTCCAAACTCACTGTTTTGAAGCTGAATACGTCCGACTCCGAACTTGCCTTTACCATCACCACACACTCGGGGCCCAAATACCCCAACGTACTCGCAACCACGGTTGTATGGGATACCTCATGGTCACATTCCATCACTCTAGCAAGGCTCAAATCCCCTTGAACTATGATCATGAGGCGTCCAAATATTTTAGCCTTGCCAAAGTGATGGAATGCGACTATGAGGAGTCCCATACAACCCTGGTTGAAGGGACGTTGGGGTATTTGGCCCCCGAGTGTGTGGTGACAAAAAAGGCGAGTCCGAAATCGGACGTGTTCAGCTTCGGAGCAGTGAGTTTGGAAATAGCCTATGGAAAGCATCCTATGGAGCGGAGCTTGAGCCAGCATAACTCTAGACTGCTGGAATGGGTGTCGGATTTGTATGGATAGGCTAGAATTCTAAATGTGGCGAATGAGAGGATAGGAGGAAATTTTAATGCGGAGGAAATGGAGGTGCTCATGGTAGTGGGATTGTTGTGTTATCCGAAGGCAAGACTGACGATGAGGGAGGTGGTCAAGATTTTGAAATGTGAAGCACGATATGTTCCTCCAAATTTTCCGGTACTCATGTATACCAACGCTCATCGATCCGAAAATATGTCGATGTTAACAGGGACATCGTATGGGACGCCTATGAGGATGAACTCCTCCACTATGGCTGGTTTATCCGAATCATCAAGCTCGTCAGAAGTAAAATCGTGTTTCTCATTCAGGGCCGTTCAAGCCTCTACTGTATAATACGGAAGTTCATCCTTCAAGTGTGGTTGGATAGATTTATGCTTTTTAAAAAAAGGATAATATCGCAGATTCGAATCTTTAATCTTTTTCCTAAACACCACAAAAGTTACACCCTATTGCCGTTAGTTTCCATGTGTAATCTTTTAATTAATAAATGATCACAGTTGACAAGATGTAATATTGTGGAGGCACTTTGGCCAGAATTTTGTTCAAATGTATAGAGGATTTACGATTTATTTGTGTCACTGGTTTAACCGAGTAAATTCGATTAAATTCTATATTAATATCTCTGACGGTTTTTGGCACAAAGTTCCGTATTGTCCTTTGAGGTTTTTTTTTCCCTTTTCTGAGGGCTTCTATGTCGGGTACATATGTTCTTTACAAGCTTATTATATGTCCGTAAATATTATTTAACCTAAAAAATAGGTTATTCCAATTGTAAAGTCAATAAAACGATGCCATTAAGCTTGTAAAGAACATACTTGACAGGATTGTAAATAATTGCTCTACACTCTGAACCATCCTCTTCTTTGCTGCTGACAAGCAAGATGATGGCCTCCTTGCACTCTCCGATGTGTTGTGTTATGCAATCATGGTAGAATCGAGGGTTGTTCACGAAAGCCTTCCAAATTTTACAAACGGCTCTGAGCTCCAAGCAAAACTGGTATGGCACCATAAGGAGACATTCTCTACCTAATTCGTTATGAAAATTCGGAAAAAGCTCCATGGCTGCTTGATAATGGTGTAAGGACAATGACATGAAAATAAATAATTAAAAAAAAAAACTAACCAAAACAAGATTTGAAGAGATTGTTGTGCATGTCTTTCAACTGAGGAACTCAGTCGTCAAGAATATAAGAGAGGAAAACATTTAATATTGGAGATACATTTATTTATTTATTATTATTCCTTTCTTATTGGAATTTAAATAATTTTATTAAATAAATAATTATTATTTCTTCAATAGGATTTAATAAATATAATATTTATTTAGGTTATGAGTGTGAGGGGTGGGTGTGTGATGGTTTTGTGTTAAATTTCCTATTATAACTCACCGTGTATATCGGTCATAGGAGTTTCTCACAATAACCAATATATATATATATATATATATATATATATATATATATATATATATATATATATATTATTTTTTTTTAAATTATAATATAAAAATATATATATAAGTATTTTAAAATATTTAACTAATATAATAGTTGATATATATTTACTCATTCAAGAAAAAAATAGTATTTGTTTATTTGAGTTTATTTTTAGCATATTTGGATAAAAAAAAAGGGTGGGTGGAGAAAAATCACACTCTGAATGTTACTAACTTATCTTAATAGCAAATAAAGAAAAACAAACTGCATTATACGGGTACCATGGCCATCAACAACAAACTAAAAACATTTTACAGTCGTAAAGGTTTTTACAAAAATGAACCTATGTCAGATAGGGCCTTATCCATTTGAAGTGGGTGGTTCCCCCACCCATCAAAATGCTCCTTTTGATTTAGAAATAAAGTATTTCTATTCAAAAAAACTATTTTACTATTGTTAATTTTAAAATTATTTGTATAATATAAATTATATAAAATATAAATAATTTTTCAAACAAGTATTAATAATTATTATTTTAAATAAATAATTCAAAAACTAATAAAATATTTGCAGTTATGGAATTTTTGAAGTATAAAATGGGAATAGAAAACAAAACCCTTTACCATGTGTACACACTTACTACATCCAAAAGAAAGGATATGCATTTAGCATGATATAATCAAATTTCCAAAAGAAAGGATATACATTTAGCATGATATAATCAAATTTCCATGGATCAAGTAAGAGAGAAGAAAAAAACTTATGTAAAAATTAAAGATATATTAACTAAAAGTACCATTAATTAGCATGAGTGATTACCTAGAGGTAAATTTTTTTAATGTTGCACAATTTATCTTCATGGTCTTGTTGTGTAGTCTTGCTTTTTATATATACTAATCATAATTCATCATCAATAACGATACCTAGTTTTTGTTTCAAATAACTTGTAGCTTGGGATTGGTCTCTTATTTCTTTTATAATTAAAATAGACATAGATATGTTCAATTCAACTCCTTCAAATTTATAATTATTTTATTTTATCCTATAATTATGTCTTCAATCAAAGGTGAAATCTCCTTCCTACAACGATATCATCACAAGTTCATATTTAATTTTTAATTCCTCTAAAAAATATAGCTTCCAATTAACATTTGTATTTTCACATCCAAAGTTTTTTGAAATCCAAAATCTTTAAAAAAATTCTAAAATAAATTTAAAAAAATATATATGTTGGTACTTTTTCCACTATGATTATATATCCATATCTGATTATATATCCATATCGACATAGTACATTTATTAGAACCCTTATGTCTTAACATTTTTTTTCATTACTATCATAGTTATACTTTAGTTAATTAGCTAAGTGTCTTTTTAGTATGTGGAGTTGACTATTGAGCACTGGGATTAGAGTCATTTAGCTAAGGGCCTATTTTGAGGATTTTGTATTACATTACAACATTAGGGTTAGGTTTTGAATTACTATTTACTCAATCACAAGAAAGAATATTACTATCCTAGATATTATTTTGTATTTAATGTTGATCTAAAGGAGGTAATCCTTTTAAAGAAACCAACAATATACTATACTATATTTTAGATTTAACAATAAGTTTTTGTTTTATGGATCAATTTAATAATAACTTTATTATGTATTTAAGATTTTATATTTTGGATAGTCATTTTAAAGCTAATACCATAACATAGCATTTTGTAAGGAAAATTTTGTTGTAACTTTACTAACCAATATCCTCCATGTAATATTTTTTAGAGGTAAAAACCTATATTGGGGATTTTTAAAATTTAATGAAAATTATCATTTAAGCACATCAAACCAATATTTAATTTGAGGTGGGACTTGACACATTAATACCAAGGGCTTCAACAAATTCATATACAACTACAATATTCTAGGCCTTCAAACAAATTCATATATAACTATAATATTCCATGTACCATTTGATATATTGAAAGACCACCCTAGGTTTAGGAGAAGCTTTGCCAAATTCATATACAACTATAATATTCCATGTACCATATGATATATTGAAAGACCACCCTAGGTTTAGGAGAAGCTTTGCCCTATAAAACTAACAATCATGATTAATTTATTATGAATCAATAAGTAATTAGCATTGTGAAACTTTTTGTATTATGTTAATTTCAATATAATATGGTTAGGTGAATACTGAAATCATATGTACTTAGAGCCCTTAAATATTAGGTCAAATACTATTTATAACTTAGATATATATATTATTAATCTTATGGACCAAACACACCATAGCCTAAAAAATCTCTCTAATAGCTCAACCTTAATAAATTGGGGTGTAGTTGGTACATAAATCCATAATAAAATTTAAACTAGTATGTGGTAGTATCTAAGTGTCCTAATAAAAACAAATTAGTATAGATCTAATAGATTCAAGTACTATGAAATAAAACACAATTTAATTAAGAATAATAAGATAAAATTACAAAACTTTGAAAATAAACAAGGTAACCAGGAATCATAAAAAGCAATTCGATTTCAAATTCCAAATACTAATAATAATAAAAAATGGACTTACAGGTGTTCGCGATTCTCCGCCCGTGCAATTCCACCAACATAGACCCCGGGGATCGCCCGATTCCGGACCCTAAATTCCCCTACCGATAAATAAACCTAAAACGACGGCTAAGACCTAAGACTGAACGAAATCCTTTGTGTAACCCTGTCACATCACCGTCCCCCCTCGCACAATATGACGACTGCCACGGAACGCGGAGATCGCCTTTTAACCGGAGAAATAACATAAATATTAAAAACTAGGTGTGGAAAGGTATTATCGCCTTGTGGAAAGGTCGTTGTTGCCAACGTGGTGCTTGCTATGGAGGTTTCGTTGGGTTTATATTGGCTTCGAACTCTGGGTGAGGGTTTGTTGGGTTTATAATGGCTTCGTACTCCGGGTGAGGGTTTGTTGGGTTTATAATGGCACATATATCGAATATTGGATTCAAAGAATTCTACATTGGGATGGTTGATGCAAATTATTGATTTGGATTTTATTTATTTATTTTTTTTTTGATACGAATCTTTTATATACAACATATCTCTAACATGTGAGGGGTGAGATTTTATTTTTTAAAATAATGTCTTACGCCAAATTTGAATCATTATCAAATATAGATCAACATTAAGATTAATCAAACGTATTGATTAATCAAACTTCAAAGTTGCATAGAAAAATGTATCAACATTATTAATAATATTTATTTATTTAAAATTGATTATATTTATATTTCATATAAATGTTTCAATAGAACCCATATCTTTTGCTTACAAATCGTCAATAAAAGCTATTAAATTTTTTCTTATCATATAAATATATTCATTAAATAATTAATTATCTTTAATATCCATAGCATTTATTTAAAATATTAATATTATTTTTATAAAATTTTATAATACTAAAATTTTAATTTAATTTTTATTATTGATAATAATATTTTATTTATAAACTGTGAAGTGGGTGAGTGTGTGAGGGGTGGGTGTGTGACCAACCCAAATATATATATATATATATATATATTATTTATTGAGCTGCAAGCTTTACTATGATAGCGTTTGGGCCTTTCTTTGAGAAGTTCAAGATTCAATCCCCATTCAATATGAGGGGACCTGACCCTAAAAGCATGTGTAAAATCATTGAAAAAATAATATCTCATTTATTTTTTTAGATTTTTTCTCTAATTTAAAATAGAGTATTAATTTTTCATCTTGGATTTCGATGTTTCTTTAATTTAAAATAGAGTATCATTTTTTCATCTTGGATTTCGAAGGTACCCAAAGGATAGTAAAGAATTTGGTCTTTCTTTGAAAAGTGTAAAGTTCAAACCCATTCAATATGAGGAGACTGGGACCCCTCATAAAATCCTATGTAAACTCATTGAAAAATAATATCTCATTTATTTCTTAGCTATTTTCATTAATTTAAAATAAAGTATATTTTTGATCTTGGATTCTAAGGGTAAACAAAGGATTAATCTCATGCAATATAAGAGTCTAAGTCATAGCATGGTGTAATACACAACTTTAACAATATCTATATATATATATATATATATATATATATATATATATATATATATATATATATATATATATATATATATATATAGTCTCATGTAATATAAGAGTTTATGTCATAGCATGGTGTAATATACAACTTTATATATGTGAGAGAGTGGAATCCCTTTACCATCTACTTTGAACATGGTTTTTTTAAAGTTAGAAACTAAAGTTTAAATAGTTAATAATTTGAGTGCATGTTGGATCAATGATGATGGTATGAATCCCAAGCGATTGGTGGTCCCCTTCACATCAGGTCAACAATAACGAAGTAGAATAGGTTTGATGGAAGCAATCCTTATGTTTTGAACCCTATGTTTGTCATTTACTAAAAATATTGTTTTTTTGACCATATATCCTATGTAACCGAAAAAAAAATTATATTTGACATAAATTTAATAGTTAAATACCATGGCTTTGGGGAATAAAATATGTTTTGGGGTTTGTATTTGTTTTCAAATGTAGTAGTCTGATATGAATTCTCAGAGTGCGTGTCAAACCTATAATGACAATATAAATTCCGAGCGATCGATGGTTCCCTTCATGTTAGATTAACAATAACAAATCAAAATAGGTTTGATGGAAGCAATACCTATGGTTTGAACCCCATGCTTATCAGTTACTAAAAATAGTGTGGTTGTGACCAACTATCCTATGTAACTGGAAAAAAATAATTATCTTTAACATGAATTTAATAGTTAAATATCATGGATTTTGGGAATAACATAGTGTTTTGGGGTTTCCCTCTTATTTGGTGGGTTCAAGGTTCAAACCATTGTGTGTGGGATATGTGTTAAATTTCTTGTTGATAAGCTTAGCTCTCCTCCTTGTAAGAGGTCATAGTGGGATGAGGATGCCCAACCGTTAGCGATCATAGGAGTTTCTCACACTAATAAAATAAAAAAAAATACCATGAATTTAAAAGAGGAGATTCATATTTTAATATTTTGAGATAATACATGTATAATTGTCAATAAAGTTATAATACTATTATATGGTCATCATGTAGTATGAGTGGAACATTTTTAATCCCATATAGCCAATTACACAAATAAATAGATATCTTAAATCTCTTAAAATTCTATGTAAAGATATACCATGGGACAAGCATTCGATGAATTAAAGGATTGGTGAGGACTAGACTTTGACTTCATAGTAAGCTAAAAATAAAACAATAAAAATATATATATATATATATATATATATATATATATATATATATATATATATATATTGTAAAACAAGGGATTGTCCATTAAATGGCAATAATTCAACCAGTTAACTATATGTTAAATTTCTTGTTGATAAGATTAGCTCTCTTCCTTATAATATGAGGATACTCAACCCTTAGTGGTCATAGAATTTTCTCACACTAATCCAATCCAAAAAA
Source organism: Wollemia nobilis (assembly GCA_028583015.1). Classification (NCBI taxonomy): domain Eukaryota; kingdom Viridiplantae; phylum Streptophyta; class Pinopsida; order Araucariales; family Araucariaceae; genus Wollemia; species Wollemia nobilis. The sequence continues at coordinate 6,376,074 of JAQPPZ010016096.1, forward strand.
ATACCATGAATTTAAAAGGAGGAGATTCATGTTTGAATATTTTCAGAAAATAAATGTATAATTATCAACAAAGTTATAATACTATTATATGGTCGTCATGTATAGTATGAGTGGGATATTTTCAATACCATATAACCAATTACACAAATAAATAGATATGTTAAATCTATTAAATTTTTATGTAAAGAAACAAACATACGATGAATTAAAGGGTTGGTGAGGACTAGATTTTGACTTCATAATAATATAAAGATCAAACTATATATATATATATATATATATATATATATATATATATATATATATATATATGTATGTATGTATGTATGTATGTATGTATGTATGTATGTATGTATAACACAAGGGATTTTCCATTAAATGATATTAGTTCAACCAGTTAACTTTTTAGATTCAGGTTTGAATCTTGCCAAACAATAGATGTATATTAATCAAGTTGTAAAAGCGTTATATGATTATGATGTAGTACAAGTAAGGTATGTTTGAATTCTATATAAATAATTTAATAAACATAAAGTATTTCTCAACTAGGTATGGTCTCTAGTAGTTTGAATTGAAATTTCAAAGATCAAACATATTCCCTTCCATAAATCTCCCTTAAAAGTCAATATTTGCTTTTTATTAGTAAGATGTCTTTTTTAAAAGGATGTGAGAAAAAAAATCATTTCCTCTTTGTAAGTAGAATAGGGTTTGCAAAGAAAATAATATTGGAGAGGTCGGCTTGTAGATTTCAACATATGAGTTTGGATTTAGGGTCAAAACTTGATTAGATGTTCAAATATTAAGAAAATAGTTGGGTAAAAATATTATTACAAAAATAAACTTTTGTAAACTTAAATTTGAAAGTACTGAGTAGCACAATAGTTCTTCAGGAGGTCCAAATTTCAAACCGTTGTGTGTGTGTTTGTGTGTTACATTCCTTATTGATATGTTCAACTCTTCTACTTATGAAAGGTCATGGTGGGATGGGAAAGCTTAGCCCTGAGTGTCCATAATAGATGTTTATCACATTAACCAAATCTAAAAATAAAAATATTACTAGAAAAATATATAAGTTCTCTTGATGCAATAAAATTACTTAGGAAATGAACCCTACTAAAACATCGTCAACATGGAAGTTTACATAAGATAGTTTGAAATTGATAAATAAGTATATTATATGGTTAGTCAATGAAGAGTATTATTCAATTTTTTTGTTTTATGCTTGGTCAAATCGTTATCCTCTTATATCTTATCACAATGACAACCATTGGATTATGTTAGGACCCTCCTAACATACCTTAATACTTATATTATTTATTAATTATATTTTAGGGTCACAACCCTTCACTCTTACAACTGTTAGACTAGGTATTTAAATGCAATCCAAATATGATAATAAGGCATCATCGAACAAATATATAAATTAAGTCTATTGTGGGTTTTCTACCTTACAATCAAAAAGCGTTTCAATATAAAATTTGATCTTGCTTCCCACACCATTTAGTTTCATACCATATGGATCAGAGCTAGATCAAGGAGCAAATTCACCATTAAAAAATTTTCCCATCGTATATTTCAGCCAGTCCACATTTGTGAGGACTCAAACAACATTCACGCTTCACGGATCCGTGTTAAAATCCTCGCAAAAAATTAAACCTTCTCCTAAGGTACGAATTAAGTTGTCTTACACCCAAATTGCTCGACCTTTCACGTGGTGACCGATGGCTGTTTTGAAAAGCTAAAATCTTCAACGCAACATCAAGGTTTTCGACGTCCAAAACGCAAAGGAAAAAAATTAAAATTAATTTTTTATTTTTTATTTTTTGCTCACCTGTACCAAGTCATATTGATCGTTACCTACACCAACCACAATGGCTGAAGGACGATGATCACTGGATTCCATTCATGAGAAACATGAAAGGCTCATTGAAGAAGTTCAATAGGAAAGAGAGGAGAATACCCATACCAAAAGAGAACTCTTCAAGAAAATATTTGCAATGGATGTTAAACTTGATGCCATCAGTCAAAATCAGGCAACAACACATGCAAATTCACCCAACCATGGGTCATCAAACCGAGCAATATTAGGAGGTCCACAAACTTCCATTCTACCACGGACAACCAAATTAGACTTCCCAAAATTTGAAGGAGGAGACCCTACAAACTTGATCTACCGATTAGATCAATATTTCTCACTAAATAAAATTCTAGAAATGCAAAAAGTGCATATCACCTCCTTCCACTTGGAAAACGATGCCATCCAATGGTACCAATGGTTTGAGAAAACTAACGACACTCCAACGTGGTCAACCTTTACATAGAATCTATTAGTGCGATTTGGTCCTAGCAAGTTTCAAAGCTTTACAAGGGCCCTCACTAAATTATGCCAAACCACTTCGATAAGCAAATACCAAGCAGAATTTGAAATTCCAGCTAATCGAACATCTTGATTAGACGCTGCCTTCTTTCAAGAATGTTTTTTCAGTGGATTAAAAGAAGAAATTCGAATAGAGGTGCAAATGTATAACCCTACAAACATGTTAGATACCATCGACTTGACGAAATTAGCAGAGGACAAAATTAAGGCATGGAATCGATTCACAAAACCAACTTGGGGGAAACCATCAAACATTTATACCAACCCCAAACCAATGCAAAATGGACAAACCCAAAACTCCTACACAACCCCAAAAATTAACCCTGCTCTACCAATTAAGTGTCTGAGTTTCGAGGAAATGAAGGAAAGACAAGCTAAGGGTCTTTGCTACCATTGCGATGAGAAATTTGACAGAAATCATAAATGTGCCTCACGAAAATTATATATTGTAGATGCCACAGAGGAAGGGAATTATACTGAAGAGGAACCTAAAATTGAATTATAGGTATTATCCAACACACTTGAAAGTGACAAAGAAAATGCACCAAACGTTTCCTTCAACGCCCGTGCTAGATTTTTTGCCCCTCAAAAAATGCGAGTAAAAGGGTATTTTAAGAAACAAAGACTTACTGTGCTCCTAGACTCTGGTAGCGCACACAATTTTAATGATCCAAAGGTGGCTAAACAACCAAATTGTTTTATATACCCTTGCAATAACTTTGAAGTGATGATTGGAAATGGCAAAAAAATTGCATGCAAAGGAAAATATAGAAATATAAAACTAACTATGGGGGTTTATAACATGAAAGGCGAAATGTACGTCCAACCCCTAGGTGGGTGCGACATTGTACTAGGCGTACAATGGTTACAAACCTTGGGCGTATTCCAATGGGAATTTGATGAACTATGGATGAAATTCATAGCAAAGAACCAAACCTATATTATCCAAGGCCTGAAATCAGGACCTTCCCAAATCGTTAGCTCGCATAAAATGGACAAAATTATCCGAAAATGAAACAAAGGAATGACCGCCCAATTATTTTCAATTCAACCTAGTCACAAAGAAGATGAGACACCAAAGTTACAAAAGATTTTAGACCACCATAAGTCAGTATTCAATGAACCAAAATGACTACCTCCACAACGAAGTCACGATCACACTATTCCACTATTTCTAGGGCATCAACCTCCTAATATTAGACCTTATCATTATCCATACCTCCAAAAGACCAAAATAGAGAAATTAGTACAAGAGCTTCTTAAGGCAGGAGTCATTAGACCTAGCAAAAGCCCTTACTCCTCTCCAATTATTTTAGTTAGAAAAAAGGATGGCTCGTGGTATTTATGTTTCGATTTTCAAGCGCTTAATAAAATGACCATAAAAGATAAATTTCCTATTTCGGTCATAGACGAGCTATTATATGAACTCCACGGGGTAGCTTATTTTTCCAAGTTAGACTTATGGTCAGGCTACCACCAAATACGAGTCAATGAAAAGGACATTCCTAAGACGGCCTTTCACACTCACAAAGGGCACTACGAATTCTTGGTGATGCCATTTGTCCTGACCAACGCTCCTTCTACCTTTCAAAGTCTAATGAATAAGGTATTTCACCCTTTTATTCATAAATTTATATTAGTTTTCTTTGATGACATTTTGATTTATAGCAAAACATGGGAAGAACATTTGGACCATATTAGACAAGCGTTCCAAATATTGAAGGAAAATCAACTTTATGAAAAAAGATCAAATTTTTCTTTTGGAAAACAAGAAATTGAATACTTAGGGCATATTGTCTCAAAGGAAGGAGTTATGGTAGATCCTTCCAAAATCAAGGAGGTAAAAAATTGGTCTCTTCCAAAAACCTTAAAAGCTCTACATGGGTTTCTTGGACTAACGGGATATTATAGAAAATTTGTCCAAAATTATGGTAAAATAACTGCTCCTCTAACAACATTACTTAAGAAAAACACTTTCAAATGGTCGTCTAAAGAGGATGAGGCCTTTATCACCTTGAAAACTGCAATGTGTACCACCCCTATTCTTGCCATGCCCAACTTTTCTAAACCGTTTGTCATTGAAAGTGATGCTTCAGGAATAGGAATGGGAGCCATACTCATGCAGGATGAAAGGCCTCAATATTTTATACGCAAAGCATTTTATCCTAAGAATTTAGCTCACTCTACGTATGAAAAAGAGATGTTGGTGATTTTCCATGCTATTCAACATTGGAGGCCTTACCTTATTGGCCAAAATTTCATTATACGCACTGACCATCATAGCTTGAAGTATTTTTTGGAACAAAGGACTAATACCCCGGAACAACAAAAATGAGTTACTAAACTTCTTGGCTATGATTATGAAATTACATATAAAAATGGAAAGGACAACATGACAGTCGATGCACTTTCTAGAAAATTTGAAGATATGCCTCAAGTCCATGCTATTTCCTCCCTTATTCCTAAATGGGTAGATGATGTGCATGAAGAATGGATAAATGAGCCTACTATCCATGCCTTAATTCAACAACTTCAACATAATCCTAGTAGAAAACCTCCCTACACTTGGAAGGACAATAAATTAAGATACAAATGGAGGATGGTCCTCACCCCCAATTCAAATTATCATGAAAAAATTCTTCATGAGTTACATACCTCACCCACTACAGGCCACTCAGGGTTCTTAAAAACCTATAAAAGAGCCACTACCTTCTTCTATTGGGTAGGAATGAAAAATTACATCAAAAACTTTGTAAAAGAATGTGAAGTTTGCCAAAGACAAAATGGGGAGACCCTTGCTATTCTAGGATTACTTCAACCTCTTCCTATACCCACCAAAACATGGGCAGATATTTATATGGACTTTATTGAATGATTACTAAAATTAGGAGTAAAAAAAACCATTTTCATAATCATTGATTGTTTATCTAAATATGCCCATTTTTTTTTGTGGCTCATCCTTATACCGCTAGCACTATAACCCACCTCTTCCGAGATAACATCTTTAAATTACATGGTATGCCCTCCACAATTGTTAGTGATCGTGACCCAACTTTCACTAGCACCTTTTGGAAGGAATTTTTCAAATTACAAGGTACTCAACTTCGTATGAGCTCTGCTTACCATCCTCAAACCAATGGCCAAATATAAGTTATAAATAAATGCTTGGAAACATACCTTCGATGTTTTATTTCCACTCAACCACTCCATTGGGTAAAGTATCTTTCACTAGTAGAATTGTGGTATAACACTTCATACTATACATCCATCAAAATGACTCCTTATGAAGAACTATATGGTCAAACACCACCATCCCTCACTTCCTATATTCCAGGGACTACAAAAGTCCATGCGGTGGAAATGAAACTTGCTAATAGAGATGACATACTACGGATCCTAAAAGAGAACCTACATGCCACCCAACATCGCATGAAGAAGCAAGCCGATCAACATAGAAGCGAACGTAGTTTCCATGAGGGTGATAGGGTTTTCTTACGTCTCCAACCTTACCATCAATCCTCTCTTAAACAAAAAGGTTCTCAGAAGTTAGCACCCAAATTTTATGGGTCGTATAAAGTTCTCCAACGTATTGGGACCGTTGCTTACAAACTAGAGCTTCATCCCTCTTCCAAACTTCACCCCGTATTTCATGTATCTTGCCTTAAGCTCACAGTTGGAGCCCATATCATGACACAAACCACTCTCCCTGAACTCTCCGATGATGGAGTACTTCTAGTCGATCTAAAATCTATCTTGGATCGTCGCTCTCGTCACCTTTGTACTCACGATATCATGGAAGTTTTAATCCATTGGAAAGGTCTACCTTTAGAAGATGCAACATGGGAAAATTTTCAAGATATCCAGCAGCAATTTCCAAATTTCTAGCTTTGAGGACAAAGCTCCTTTAAGGGGGGTGGCATGTTAGGACCCTCCTAACATACCTTAATACTTATATTATTTATTAATTATATTTTAGGGTCACAACCCTTCACTCTTACAACTATTAGACTAGGTATTTAAATGCAATCCAAATATGATAATAAGGCATCATCGAACAAATATATAAATTAATTCTATTGTGGGTTTTCTACCTTACAATCAAAAAGCGATTAAATATAAAAAATGATCCTTCTTCCCGCACCATTTAGTTACATACCAGATTATACATGCTTAAATTGTATTAAAGCCTTACCTTGTTATCTATTATTCAAAATGAAAACCATTAGATCACACATGTCTAGCTTATAAAGGTCCTTTCTTTTTATTAGTAAGATGTTCCAAGTTTTATTAAAATATTTTAACTATTTATTAAAATAGTAAAGATTAAATTTGTTTCTAGCTAATAATTAAATTTAAAAATATAATTTGTAAGTCATTTTAATGCTTTTCTAAGTTATCAAACTATTTAGTAATCAAGGAAACAATGTTCTTTATAGAGGTAGTTGTTTATTAAGTGGTTTCATTAATTATGAAGCTACCAAAGATTAGATATAATTTTTTACTTTTATTTTTTAATATAATTATAAATATTTAACTATCAACAAAAATGCTTCATGTTTTTTTAAATTTAAATGTAGTACTAGTTAATAAGTAACTAAACATATTTTAATACCAAAAGACATTAGCTCAACCATTTATATTTATCAACTTTCAAGGAGATATCTAAGTCTGAATCTTGCCAAAAGATGCATGCATACTTTTCAAAATATCAAATATGAAATATATTTTCTAGTTATACTCTCATGACATATTAAACCAACATAATGATCTCAAATTCAATTCAATTAATTTCAATTTTACTTTTTTTGTTATTTTAAATAGTTTTAACTCTCCTTATTTTTAATTATAATTATTAAGTTATCAAATGGTATTAGCTCAATCACATAATTCAAATTTCAAAGAGGAGACCTGGGTTTAATTCTTACAAAACAATACATGCATAATAGTCAAGTTATTGTAATACCACTATGTGGTCATGATGTAATATTGGTGGGACCGTTTCAATCCCTTATAACAAAATTATATATTTGTGTATGTGTGTGTGTTCATGCATGCTTAAATCTAAATATATAATCCATTCGTGAAGTTTAGATTAATTAGTGGGAGTGAATAGTGTCGCATCCTCAATAAAGATTCAAATATCATGGGTTAATCTTAAAATTTTATTTCATTTTCTCGTAAAGGAAATAAAAAGAAGATTTGGGACTCATGTTTAGATAGAATGAAAAATTGTTTAGTAGGTTGGAAAGATAAGTTCTTAATCATGGTCAGGAGGCTACAACTCACAAATACTACGTTGCAATCCATCCATATTTATATGATGTTTCTTTCATGATTGTGAGTAGGTATAGCACTTAAAATTGATAAAATTTAAAGATAATTTCTTTATAATCTCAATTACATAATTTCTCAAATTTCATGAGAGGGTGGGCAAATATATAGAATATTAGATTCAAGAATATGTTTTTTGGTGTGACATGGGATGATTGATGCAAATTATAGACTTGGATTCTTATGCAAAATTTGAATGGTTATCAAATATACATAAACGTTATTATTGATCAAACTCCAAAATTCTAGAGAAAAATGTATCAACATTATTAAAAATATATATTTTTAATATAAATTTGATTGTATTTATATTCCACAATATGTGGATAGCAAATTGAGAAAATGCTTTATCAATAATATATAGATAAATATCTCCATATATGTAATGCTTTGATGATGTCAGACTCATTTCTTTGTGTAATAATGTGTATAAAATCCTAGCAAAAATAAATGCTTTAAGAATTAAAATGTTCTTATTTCTTTCTATATCTATTCAAAAATTTGTTTTCCTACATGGTAGACAAATTCATGAATCAATTGGTATTTCTCAAGAAAGTTTTCATACCATAAAATCAAAGAAACTACCAGCAATGGTGATGAAGTTGGATCTTTCCAAGGCTTTTTATAGATTAAATTGGCTATATTTAAGAATGATGCTTACTCATATTGGGTTTTGTGTGTAAATGGTGAACTAGATTATGGGACGTCTTTGTTTTTCTTATTTTGCAATTTTGGTTAATGGGTAAGCTTCTTAGTTATTCAAATCTTCTTAGGGTATTAGGAAATGTTATCCCTTTTCACCATTGTTATTTATTTTGGTAGCCAAGAGATTAAGTAGGTGTATTATAGAAGCCAAGGGGGAAGGAGAAATAAAATGAATTAAAATAGGTAGAACAATTGAAGTCACCCATCTACTTCTTGTAGATGATATTCTTATTTTAATAAATGGAACAGTAAGAGTTGCAGAGAAGTAAAAATAGTCTTTAGATATTTTTTGTCTAGAAATAGGAATGCAAATTAATGCACATAAGTCAAGCATTTATTTCAACTATGTGAATCAAAATCAAACCATAATAATATTTGGTTTCATCAAAATCAAACCTTAATAATATTTGGTGCAGCTAATAGATATTTTTTGGGGTAGATTGACTTTGGTCAAGTTTGTGTTGGAGGAAACATCGTTATATTGGTAATCTTTGGATTATATACCGAAAGGAGTTTTGGAAAAAATGAGACAAGGGAAAGGGAAGGTATTCCCTTGGTTAAATGTTAATCCTTAGCCAAGCCCAAGGAAAATGGAGGATGTGAATTAAGGACATCTTCTTGTTTAGCAAGGATCTAGCAATAAAGTGTGTTTGGAAGATAATATCAAAGGAAGGCTTATGGAATAAGATTATACATGAAAATTATTTAGAGCCACTCATAATTGAGGAGTGGATAAGGGCCCCAATTAATCAAAAATATAATATTTCAATTTGGTGGAAGGGAATGATTCAATAATTTTATATTTTTGGTGATGGTTCAAGGATAAGACTAGTATTAGACTTTTGGATTGATTGTGGTGATATGCATAGACTACCAAATAATATAATTCATACCCTAAGAGCATAAGGGATTGAAAATCTTTCCCAAGTAGCTAACCCAAAATCTTCTATAAACTTGAGTCAAGGATAGAATGAAGCAATAATGTTAGGGCTTCAAGACTAAGAGGTACACTAGTGGGAAGAATATATGAGGAGAATTAAAGTTGGACATATCAAGTTGCAAGAGGAAATTGATCAAATGGTTTGGACAAATAATGGAGCTACGAGGATTACACTCCAAATTTGGGGTATAACACTCTATTGGAATATAGCAATGACAATCCATCATGGTGGTGGAAGACACTTTGGGAAAAAAATCTGCATTGAAGATAAGATTGTTCCTATGGCTTGCCATGAAAAATAAGGCTCTAGAATGGGAGGTTTTACAAAAGAAGAATTAAAATGGTCTTGGAAGGTGTCATTTATGTAAGTCAAACAATGAAACAATTGATCAATTATTGGTTGCTCACTCCTTTACTAGAGTGGTTTTAAGGGAGGTTACAACACAATTTAATCTTCCTATAGGAATGTAAGAAGATTTATTATGAGAGTGCTTAAATATTTGTTTGAAAATAGGTCTTACAAATATTTTATAGCTCTCCCATTGTTTATGTCATGGGGAGTATGGTTAACTAGGAATGCAATAATTTTTTAGCATCAAGATAAGCCTACTTGGTAGGTCTCCTCTCAAATCATTCGAAGTTTCAAAAATTGTAAGGTTTCAGCAACAACAAAGGTAAATAGATAAATAATTCCTCCAATGATTGATAAATCAAGGGCTTGGGATTTTTTTGATGGGGATAGATAAAGGGTCCCTGGAGTTTGTGGAGTAGGAGGATTCTTATATATTTTTGACTCATTCTTTTAAATTCAAGGTTGAACTGGGAGAAGGTTCTAATAATTATGCTCAAATTATGACCCTCAAATTATTGGTTTAGTTGGTAGAATAAAAAGGAATACAAAAAATTTAAATTTATGGAGACTCACAGTTGGTAATATAATAGACACTTAGTGTTTTTATGATGGAAAACATGATTCTACAACCCATCTGATCTCAAATAAAAAAAGTTGTGGATCATAATGAAGCTTTTAATTTTTAGCATATTTGTAGAGAACTAAATTTAGGAGCAGATGAACTCTCAAAGGAGGTACTTTAGATTGATCTAGGTATGTGCTTCGTACTGTAGACACCAAAACGACACCAATCCGATTATGTGACTGCAAACACTGATTGCTTTGACACACACAACCACTAGGGCAGCCCTCAGAGGTTAAACAATGGTCCTAACCACTTTTATAGCAATTTTGTAAGGTCAAGAATCAATTTGGCACATTCAGACACTTTGCCTAGTATTCGTCTCACCCAGGGACGAATACTAACTGGGATTCATCTCACCCAAGGATGAATTCTGAAATCATCTTTGGTCAGGATGAATTCCAGGTTTAACGGGCAAAAAGAAGAATGTCGCCAAGTGGCAGTTGAGGATAGTCAATTATTGCCTCCTATCGTGCATGCGTGTGTAGGTGGATAGGTTGGCAGTTAGAGGACTGTCACAAGGGCAGTCATGGAAGCCCAAGTTAGGGAGGAGTCTCCTCCCTCTTGGGAAGGCATGGCCGCCACATGGCATCCCTGCATGCCCCTCCAAAGAGACCCCATGGGTCTATAAAATGGTGGACTTTCCCACCCAAATAAAGAGAGGTTGGAGGCATTTTCAAGCAACAAAGTGCTGCCAAATTGAACACCCTATTGCATCCTTTTTCGATTCACATTTTCACATCCATTAATCTCTTTTGCAAGAGAGGTTATTGGGTGGCTTTTGGAAGAGTGGATCCGAACCCAAACCCAACATTTGACCACCTCAATCCACCAATTTTCCGACAACACAATCCCAAGAGATTTTGGGCCCATCCCTAGTGGATTGGCATCAAAATCAAGTTCTAACGGGGCGGCCCGCTTGGGCACCCCACACTTTTTGTTAGTTTCATTTTAGTCTATTCTATTATTGCTTGTTTATCCTACATTACGTTCTATGCTATTTAGATAGCTCACAATCTAGATTTCAGAAGACATTTATCAAATATTATCATGCTTTGTCGATTTCATGTCCCTCACTAACTTGTAGGTAGCGACGTGGAATTCCCGTGGATAGAGGCCAAATTGGGAGAATCCGACCATCTGGGTCATCCCAAAATGGCCCCAATTACTTAACCCCTTTGTCTGCAGGTGTTTTGGAGACCTCAAGGTTTGAAATTTAGACGGTATCACTTCGGCTTTCCTAACACAGTAGAATTTGTCCCACCCGGGGACGAATAATAGCAGAATTCGTCCCGCCCAGGGATGAATTATAGTCGAAAGCAGATTGGCCAACTGTTTCAATGGCAGTGGCCCTCTAGTAATGTCTTCTGACCTCTATAAGATTTGCAAGTCATTTAGGATCATTTCATGCATCATTTTAGTCAGTCTTAGGCATACATCTTTCATTAATTTCAAGGAATAAACTTTTCCTATTTGCAGCAGGTGCTACTAACTCTTTTTGTTGTTTCTTTGAACGTAGGAGGAGCAGCAAAGATCGAAGGCCCATCAACACCAACGGCGGAAATGCTTTGGCCCGTCCATTTTGCATGTGGGCACGCGGAAAGGAGATCACTATTCACTTTTGTAATGGAAACATGCTAACTCTCCTAGCCCCTAAAAAGGGAGGAGATGTATTGTAACCGAGTTGGAATCACATTAATAAAAAGGGTTGTGCTCCTGCTTTCTCCTTTTATGTTTGTTTTTTATTCGATTACATCCGCTTTACTTCGTGCATCAAGCTAGTTAGTTTACATTGCAGCAATTAGTGTTTATTTTTTATTTTTAGAATCTCGTGCTTTCAGTGGCGATCACGGTGGGACTCTGTCCCCTAGTTTTTAAGATCAAGTAACTGATCCATTTTGTGTTTTGTGCTTGATAGGTACAATTTTTTTTAAAGCAGACTGTTATTCGTCTCTGGCTGTGACGAATACTTTACTGTAATTCGTCTGACCCTGAGACGAATTCAAATTCGTCTCAGACAGGGACGAATTCTGTTCTGTAATTCGTCTCACAGAGGGACGAATTTTTGTCTGTAAATTTTTAGAGCAGAGGATCAAAAACAACAAGTTTGGGCAAAAAAAGGTAAAGTTCCAAAACTGTCCCTGTCATTTTTTTGATTTTCTATTTCTATTTTTTCGTCAACTTTTGCTTTCTTAGGGAAATTTGGTTGCTTGCATGTTTCAATTTCAATTAAAATAAACCACACACACATCACATGGCACGTTTTTAACCAAGGAGCTGGTCGTAAGACCCCAGCCCTTGAGCAAGACCAACGGTGGGTTCATCACCACCTTGGCTTGACTTTGCATCCATTTCCCCTGATTGTCACTGTTGTTAGGCATAAATCCTGATGAAAGCTGACCGAGTGTCGCTGGGGTGATTCCCATGTGCGTGAGGATAAGTCTTCTATGGTAGGTGTCATTAACAGGACAATCCCCCTTTCGTACCGCCTATGTTCCACGTACCATCTGCTCTCACGTACCTATAGTTTCCCTCTCGTAAGGGCGGGTATATAGAGAGGTTGGTATATCGGTCCAGCAATGGTATATTGAAGGGGCGACCATTTATGGGAGTCATATGAGCCAACATTTTGCATTTAAACGTTCTTCAAAACTTTCAAAAACAAAACAAAACATCAAAATGCACTAAACCAGTTTAGGACATACCATTAATATTTAAAAGAGATAATCACTGTTTGTGTATGTGTGTGTTCATTTTCTGCTTAGTGTAACAAAAAAAAAAAATCATCATAAACGAGATAAAAATCTCCTTAGATAGTAGAAGAGCACCACAATGGTGTACACCCGTAGCCAATCCCAATCAAGGGCGGATGCTATGGAAGGTGCACAAAGAGAGGGCGCTGGTCGCCTTTGCTTTAGCCCTGAGGACTTGGCCATACCGCCTTGGTGGTCTAGCCTACAAGAAAGTCCACATCAGGCCACATCAAGAAGGAATTATTGGGACCCCCCTCTGTGGGGTATGCCCATTCAACACAGCCCCTTTCGGGAAGAAGCTTTACATGTGGCACTCGACGTAAATAGAAAACCGCCTTTTGAGGCTAGATCTGAGTGGCCATAGCGCGATGAAGCACTAGGGAGGCACAGTGTCCATGAGGAGAGACAGTGTGAATACGGAACCTCTCCTTTGCCTCCTATTAGAACTGAAAGACAAAACCCAGAGCATAGGGCTCTCCACATAGGGTGAGCTAACTCTGCCCGCCCCTTTCACACCCATGAAAGGGAGTACGAGGAAGACCATCGCATTCCTTGAGAACAACATACAATGTGGGAACCTTGCATTTTTGCACCTACTAGATATCATGGTCACCCATCGAGGCCAGAGCCTCAAGTAAATGCCACCAACCTTGACAGAGGGAAGTGACCCATTGAAATTTTAGATCATCAAGACCGAGGCAAATACATAAGAGAAACATTCAAGACTCCTAAGCAAAATATGGCAGACCAAATTGACCCGGCAGTCGCCAGACATGCCGCCCGCCAAGCCCGAATCACACAGCTTAAGCAAGGTCATCAGGAGTTAGAGTACTTATACCGCCTTAATAAAGAGCACATGCAGCGTGAAGTGGATGAGCTACAGTATAAACTACCTGAGAGGGTGCAAACCCATCACACCCAAAAAGCAAAACAATATGAGAGGCATAACCCTTTGGTGCAGGACAGGTCTCCGTGACCTCGTCAAGATTTGCCTTTGAGACCTTATAGACACGAGAGGGAGGCCACTCCCCGAAACAATGATGGATACCCTCAACAGGTATTCACTCAGGGTCATAGGTCTCGCCTAGAGACTCCTCAAGAAGTTCATGAGGAATATGAACCAGAAATAGAATGGGCCAAAATGCCCTATCAATGCGGGAGGGCTGCCATTCGGCCACCCCCCCATAGGCCTCCAGTCTCCCATAACTCAAAACGGGAGCAAACAAAAGAGGAAGAAATTAAATCTTTCGATGCATACAAAGCGCTATTAGAGCGTTTGGAGTCTGTGGAGACAAAAGCTTCTGGGCATCAAAATCCCACATTACGTCAACTCCATAGTCATCTAGTGCATCCCTCATTGTCCACACCTCTTTACCCTGAACATTTCAAGTTGCCTCAATTGGCAGTCTTTAAAGGTGAAGAGGATGCACAAGAACATGTCACAAGATTCCTGAGTCAATGCTTCGACATTCAAGATAATGATGCATTGTTGCTTAGGACATTCATAACCACATTCGTGGGTCCTACCTCGGATTGGTTCACATAGTTACCAAAACACAACATAAATAACCTAGATCAATTAGTAGATGCGTTCCTTGAACGCTTTGCCTTCAACACCAAGAAGAAGGCATCACTGAGTGATCTGGCCAGCCTCAGGCAATATGAGGAAGAGACAATGGCAGCATACGAGAATCGATGGAGGGCTCTGCTTTCTAAGCTACCCTACCTTCCTCTTATGTCTGACCTCACACAGATGTTTGCACGAAGCTACTTGAAATCGATCTCTGGGCTATTGCTGCTGTAGTAATACGCCAGCCTAGAAGAAGCTTTGGTGCAAGCCAGAGTCATAGAAGAGATCAAAATAGGGGAAGGCACAATCGCCAAGCCTAAAAAGAAAGAGTGGAACAAAAACACTAAGACTGGGACTACACAATCAAAACCCGTTGCTGTTAACCAAGTTGCGATAAATGTCCCCAAGCCTATGCAAGAAATACAGCCCCAAAAGGCTGATTATCAGGCAGTGCCTCCTAATTATGAAAGAGATAATAAAAAATAGGAGCAAAATCAGTAGCGTTACCCTAGGTGATAATTCACCCCTTATGCAGAGTCCAGGGACTCCCTATTTGACCGCTTTTCAGTGGCAAATTTAGTCACCCTTCCAGAAATCCAAACTGTAGATCCTAGCGCTCCCAATCCTAAGGGATACAGAGAGGAATTATATTGTAGGTTCCATAGGCGAAGGGGACATGACCTGAATGGATGTTGGAAATTCAAGGGACTAATCCAATATTTGATCGATAATAAAAAATTGGCTTTGGACAATCCCATAGCACCAAATAATCAACAGATGGGGGTTTTTAGGGACCCTTTGCCTACCCATGAGGCATAGACAAAACCTCTTCAGGTCGATGAGGTGCGACAGAATCTTCCCATGCAAGGATTCGTGGGAATGATCAACATAGTGACCAGAAACAAAAAGTACCTAGGAGTTGCTCCTGAGGCAGCTACAAGAGAAGTTCCAACAACGACGCAACCCTAACAACACCCTGTGCAGTTGCCTTCACCTAGACCCAAGGTCACGATACAGACCAAACTCACACAGATTTTGTGGACCACATCGGCTAGGCCTTCCATTTACGAGCTTATTCAACAGTCAACACCCCATAGAGAAACTCTCATGAAAATTTTGAAAGCCATCGAGTTATAGCCTCACAAAGCGAATTCTTTCAATAACTTCGTGGGACATGTGAAATGATGTACGAAGCCAATCATTACCTTTAGAGAGGATGAAGTTAAAACAATATCGAATGACATGGCAGATCCACCCCTGCACGTTATCGCGCGGGTCAATGGGATCCCGTACAAGAGAGTGTTGGTAGATATTGGCTCGTCCTGTAACATCATTACCACTGCAGCATTAAAACATCTAAAGTTGCTAGCCTCTCATATCACGACTTCCACATACACACTGCGAGCATTCAATGATGCAATATGCTTGATAGTCGGCACAATTGTTCTACCTGTCTAGGTATGACAAAAGACAATCCCTACATTGTGCCATGTTTTGGAATGCGAGATGGCATATAACATACTGCTAGGGTGGCCATGGATCAGGGACATGAAGTGTGTCCCTTCGATCTCTCACCAGTGTCTAAAGTACGCATTTGAAGGAGAAGTACATGTAGTCCCGATGGACTTAGAACCCTTCAAATATTGCAATGCGATGCAACTAATGCCTCAATCGACCCTCCCTTCAACGCATTTGGATTTCTAGTTAAATCCATATAAACAGGGTCCAATACCGCAGGCACCATTGGTGACCAAATCATAAAAATCCTAGCCAGGTGAGTCTTCATCATCTGCTTCTTCACTACAAATGCCACCTGCCATGGCTAAACAGAAGAACAAAGGAAAATAGATCCTAGAAGAGCCTCAGCCCCTAGAAGAGGTGTTGCCAACAATATCAACTGTATCAACAGAAGAAATACCTAGCACAATGGAAGTTGAGACTCCTAACCCACCAAACATGGAATGGACTCAGGAAGGCCTCCCGTTCCCTCCCTCCCAAGCATCAAAAATTACTGTTGAAATGGCTAGTATAGGCCTGGGGGAGTATCTAGTGCAGAATTTTGTGGCAACACCCGTGCTAGAATCCGTGCAGGACATGGGGAGACCTCACCTTCCCATAGGGACAGTTGTTCCTCTAGGTTACCCACCAAACTAGACTAATTTTGTGTATGGGGGCCTTGATCATGGTCCTAAACCATGCAAGAAAAAGGATGAGGATGAAGAGCCTTTTGCCAAAAATGTCAATTATCTATCAAACCCGGACTTCGCTCTGAGATATCTCGGCCAATGCAATTGGCATGGATACGGGCTAGGCAGGTATGAGCAAGGGGTGCATGTCCTTTGCCAGCCAAGATACCAAATGCCATATGATAAGTCGGGAGTAGGGTTCAACCACCCCTTGCCCTTAGACATCTTGGTGGAAAACATGCAAGGCCTAGGAATAGGCAACAAGGGTGGATTGGCATCAGATTCTTATGCCAACCCAAATACAGAATATACATTGGGAGATTACCTCCCATGGTCAACAAACACCCTTGGTAACATCAGTAATCCCTCTCCTTTGCTAGAGAGAGGTGAAATTTCGGACACTAATTCCCAAAGAGAACATAAATGGTGTCCAAAGATCTTTTTGAAACTGTTCCCTTTAGAGGTTCCAATGGAACCAGTGCAGTGTCAAGAGAATCAAGTCCCTCGACCAAGAGTGGAACAACCACAATGGGATCAGATTAATTTTCTAGAACATGGTGAACCCTTAATGTCGCAAGCAGTTGTGGAAGAAAATGAACATTTTTGGATCTCCAATAGTGATTCGAAAGATGAGACTGAGATGGCTTATCTCAACCACATGTGACAAATGCAACAAAGGCAACAAGTGCAACAACGACGTCCCTTAGGGATTGATGACTTATTTGCATAGATGGGCATACTGCTAGGGCATGAGTGGTATGCAGACCCAGTGGGGTGGGACAAAGTTTTGGATCCATGGCTCCAAATCTATGATGAGCACCGTCCACCCCGAGACCCTATAATGACATCAGTGTCGAGGGAAGACCCTGTCCTTCTATCAGCACACAGGGCAGATCCGTTTGTGCCCATTCCCCTAGAGCCAGATCCAGAGTATAGGGAGCATACAAAATGTTTGAGTTATCATACCTGCGATAATGGAGACCACATTCATTCCATCCACATGATCTCCATTGATTTGACTACACCCATCCGCAATCCGGCCGATCCAGCACGGTCATTGCATCTAGACACAGATGCCATCGACTAGGATCATGTCAATTCACCTCTCTCACCATCAGAGTATTGGCCTTTCGGTAAGATGCCTCATTTTACCCCAAGGACAACTCAGGATATTTTTTAGGCTGAAGAGGAACCCGAGGTTCCCAATGTAGACTTAAATTCAGCTGATGATATCCATTTGATCCTGACTCCACATCAGTTAGAGGACGGATCCCACATGTTAGTCGAGGAGACGATTGACGTAGATATCGGCTTGGATCTAATGAATCCATAGATTATCAATCTGGGGGTAAGCTTATCCCCCGAAGAGCAAGCCGACTACATTGCCCTTCTCAAAGAGAAGAAGGAGGTTTTTGCATGGTCATACAAGGATATGCCAGGACTAGACCCGTAGCTAGTCACGCATAATTTAACGCTTGATCCGACAATCAAGCCCATAAAGCAAAAACTACGTATGATGGACCCAACAGTGGCCTTGATGGTCAAAGACAAATTGCAAAAGCTGTTGGATGCATAGTTTGTCATTTGCATGGATTATCCGCCATGGCTATCCAACATGGTACCTATCAAAAAGCCCGATGGGAGGATTCGCATATGCACCGATTTTTGAGATCTAAAAAAAGCGATTCCTAAGGATGATTTCCCCTTGCCGAGCATCGACATGTTGGTAGACACTACAGTAGGTCATGAAATGCTCTCCCTCATGGATGGTTTCTCAGGATACAATCAGATTCGTATCAATCCTGAAGACCAACTAAAAATGGCGTTCACAATGCCTTGGGGGACATTTTGTTATAAGGTCATGTCTTTTGGCCTTAAAAATGCTAGCACCACCTACCAACGTGCCATGACATACATCTTCCATGACTACATGCATAAAACTTTGGAATATTACATGGATGATTTGTTAGCCAAGTCTCTGTTGCGCTCAAATCATATCAATGACTTAAGCAAGATCCTCGATCGCCTCATGGAGCATAAAGTTAGACTAAATCCCAAGAAGTGCGTATTTGGCGTCACATTTGGAAAAATCTTGGGTTTCATAGTCTCAAATCAAGGAATCGAGGTGGACCCAAAGAAAGTCAAGGCAATCCTTGAAATGGTTCCCCCAACTACCATCAAGCAGCTCAGAAGTCTGTAGGGAAAGGTCATGTCGATTAAGCGTTTCATAGCGCAGCTATCTGACAAGTGCCGACCCATGAACAAATTATTGCACAAGGGGGTTACCTTTCACTGGGATGACGAGTGCCAGTCAGCCTTTGATGAAATCAAATAATACCTGGCTTCGTCACCAGTATTGGCACCACCTAGACCAGGAGTGCTGTTCTACTTACACATCTCAGCTATTGAGGTAGCACTGGGCGCCATGCTAGCCCAGAAGAATGAACTTCACAAGGAAAAGGCTACTTACTATCTTAGCCACACCCTGGTCAGTTATGAACTTAACTATGCATACGTCAAGAAACTCTGCTTGGCAGTGGTGTTTGCTACCAAAAAGCTATGCCACTACATGTTGAGCAACACTACATATGTTGTGTCTAAGGAGAATCCATTGCGATACATGATGAATGGTACTTATCATAGTAGTCACACGATGAAATGGATCATGTTGTTGATAGAATTTGACATAGAATTCATTGGACAAAAATCTATCTAAGGACAGGTCATAGCCAATCAACTAGCAGAGGCTCCTCTCGAAGACAATCAGCCTCTAGTCATAGAACTACCCGATGATGGGGTCTTCCATGTCTCAGAATCGCCAGATTCTGATGAGCCTGAGTCACAAGCCGACATAACCCTATTCTTTGATGGTTCTAAATGTGAGCAAGGTGGTGGCACGAGAATAGTATTCTTCACACCGCAGGGCACTCCAATGCCCCTGTCATTTAAATTAAACTTCTCGTGCACCAACAATAATGTAGAGTATGAAGCCTTGCTCATAGGTCTTCAAACAACAATCGCCATGAACATAAAATGACTAAACATCTTTGGTGATTCGCTATTAATAGTCAATCAATTCAAAGGGGTATATCAATGCAAATGCCTAGTTCTGCAGGCTTATAAAGCCCTTGTGGACAAATTCTTGGCAAAACTTGAGTGGTATGACATCGAGGCACTCCCTCGGTCATCGAATCATTTTGCGGACACAATGGCCTCCTTGGGGTCACTAATCCCGCAAGACCTTTCCGGTGATATGACAACCATTCAAGTCAAAACCTTATCGCAATCCACGATGGAGCATGCAAGCTCAGACTTGACGCCAGGAATCCACATGATCCAGATTGAACCATCCTCGGATAAGTTCTCTCAAATCCAAAATCGTCTGAAATGCACCAACTGGGGGTCCTTGTTCTCCCCTACTCCCATTAAAAGCAACACAATTCTATTCTTACAGGTTCTATCCCATTCAGCGTTCGCTAGGGATTAACTTCAAGAGGGATTGGTTGTTCATACTGTCGAGGTTTCTGATCAACAGGACTGGTATTTACCCATTAGAGACTACCTCAAGTTATGTAATATCCCGCTTGGATTGACTCATGCCACAAAATGAGCATTCAAGTAGAAAGCGGCTAAGTATGTCTTGATAGGAGACATTTTGTACCATCGTAGCTATGAAGGAATCCTCCTTCGTTGCTTGGACCAGAAAGAGTCCACTTGGGCAGTCGCCCAAGCGCACGATGGTACATGTGGTGTCCACTTCAGTGGTATGGCCATTGCAAAGCACATTCTTCGCATGGGCTATTATTTGTAATCTTTAGAGCAAGATTGTTGTGCATATGTCAAGAAGTGTGTGAAGTGTCAACATCATGCCAATTTGATGCACGTACCTTCCCAGGCCTTGCAGACAGTCCAATCTGCTTGGTCATTTTTGTAGTGGTGCTTCGATCTAATTGGAAAGATCTCCCCTGCATCATCAGGCCGTCACACGTTTATCATAACGGCCATAGAGTATTTTACCAAGTGGGTGGAAGCAGTTCCGCTTACCTCTACGACAGGACCTCGCATTGTGGAGTTCATTTTGCATAACATCATATGTCATTTTGGTATTCCATCCAAAATAGTTTTGTATAATGGGACACCATTCAAGAACAAAGACGTGCGTGTTTTGACCACAAAGTACAAAATTTGGCATAGTTTTTCGACACCCTATTATCCATAGGCGAATGGGCAAGCAGAGGCATCAAAAAAAATGCTAGTTGCCATCCTCAAAAAGACCGTCGCAGACAGTCATAAATATTGGCACATTCAAATCCCACTTGCCCTATGGGCCTATCGCACTAGCATTCGGACACCCACTGTGATGCAGGAGCATCCGGAGACAGTAGAGCAATCTTGCATCCTCCAAAAAAATTTTCAGATTTTTCTAAGTACTTTGCATCTTGATTTATTTAATTTCAGTTTTGGGAAGGTTTTGTAAAGCAAGGGGGTGGGGTCGCGAAATCGCGACATGTCGTGATTTCGTGACATGTCGTGAAATCACGACCTCCAAGGGCTGCAATGTAACTTTGGCAAGTTCGTCATGATATCGCGACATCACAATATCACGAAAGTATTGTAGAGCAAGGCAGAGGGGGAGAGTCCTATCGCGATAGGTTGCGATATCGCGACAGGTTGCGATATCGTGACCAGTTAGAAGCTGCCATGTGGCATATTTCTAAGGCAACATCAAAGGTTAAAACAAAGCGAAGAGCATAGCAAAAGACTTCGGCAAGGTGAAGGCAGAGGTGAGGGGTCGCGAAATCATGACCCCAAGGGACTTCGACATAGTGGAGGTGCTGTTGGCACGATATCGCGACATGTCGCTATATCACGGCCAGGTAAAAGCACAGCCAAAAAGTAAATGAGCGAACGGCCAGGCAAGGCCAAATTTGACACGTGGGCAGCCACGTGTATCATGGCAGTTGTGAAGGGCATGTGTATCAACTATATTGCGACAAGGAGAAGGCATGGCCAGATTTACACGCGGTCGGCTACGTGTAAGAAAACAAAGATGAAGGTCACGTAGGTTGATAAGGGAGGTGTCGGCCACACATTTTTTTTTATTATTGCTTCGGGCAACACAGCAATTACAGGTGATGGCTTTATGGAGGAGACAACAGTGCAGAGGACAGTCAGAACAAAGCGGCCGGTGTAGGGAGGCCATCAATGCTAGCATCATGGTGGTTCGGGCAGTTGCCCATTTATGGCGAAAATTTTGAAAAACTCGGTCGGAGGGAAATTCAAATTTGAATTTTTTGTTAGGCTGGGGCATTAATTGCCTAGAGGATCGAGGCCTCGATAAAAACTCAAAATTTGTAAGGGCAAAGGATGGTGAGTTCGGGATTGTGGGAGAAGAGTTCTATGCCTGGAGATGATATTGTAAAACTGTTTCAAGCAATTTACAGTAAATTTATGTGAAGTGTTGTTGTGTCAATCTCGGCTTGCCATCAAGTGGTATCAGAGCAGGATCTCCTGAGCGTGTAACAGACCACCGTAGAGAGGCAGTTACACCAAGATCTGTGGAAGGATTTTAAGGGGAAGAAAGAAAGATGCCTCCATGAAGAAACCGTGGTGGAGTAGGAAATGTGGTGCCGATCGAAGACTTTCGAGCCTTGCAGAGACAAGTTCAAGCCCTGCAAGAAGAGTTACATAGAAGGCATGAACCCAGAAGGGATGAGGGAAGTGAAGACGAAGTTGAAGAAGAAGACCAGTCTGAGGAAGAAGAAGAGGCTATGGATCCTGCACAAGCCAGGTTGTACAAGGCCATCTCTTAGATTGGAAAGCAACAAAAAATGGAGGTTTCTACATACTCGGGAAACCTAAATCCAGAAGAGGTGATTGACTGGATAAATGATTTAGAAGAATATTTCGAATATGAGGAGGTTGAAGACCCTAATCGGGTCAAATTTGCTAAGACCAAGTTAAAGGGTCATGCCAGAATTTTGTGGAGGGGAATACAGTTGGAGAGGAACAGAAGAGGGAAGGAGAGAATAACCATATGGGATAGAATGGTGGAAAAGCTAAAAAGACAGTTTATTCCGGCAGATTACGAGTTGGATCTGCTAAGGAAAATGTAGAGTTTGAGACAGACAAGTAAAACTATCCAGGAATACATGAAGGAGTTTTACAAAATCTCTATCAAAACTGGACATTTAGAGGCAAACAAAGAAAAGGTAGCCCGTTATATCAATGGGTTGAGACTCGATATCTAGGAAGAGCTGAGTCTAGTTCGGGTAAGCACCATTGAGGATGCTTACCAGTTTGCCTTAAATGTGGAAGAAAAACTAAATAGGTGGTTTGAATGCAAGAAAAGAGGAAGGGGCTGTGGTGGAAGAACTTGTGGGAGAACCAGTGGAGAAATGTATAAAGACCCGAAGAATACTGGTGAAGCCAGTAGTAACCAGGATCAAAGGGAAGAGGATGTTTATCAGCCCCGAGATCAGAACAGCTACCCAAGAGGACGGGGTGGATCTGGACGAGGATTTGGAAGAGGAGTATTTCGTGGGACATGTTTCCACTATGGTGAAGAAGGACATCGGGCATTTGAGTGTCCACAACACCGAGAAAGGATGAACAAGAGGCCTGAGGGTCCAGCCAGGGCTGCTGTGGCAGAGGAAGATGCTGAGTCTGAACATTCTAAAGAAGCGAAGAGGGGAGAAGCAATGATCGTAAGAAGAGTCCTATTGAATGAGGAGAAGGACACAAATCAGAGAAGAAGTTTATTCCGCACAAGATGTAAATGTGCGGGCAAGGTTTGCAATATTATTATTGATAATGGTAGCACGGATAACCTGGTTTCAAAAGAAATGGTTACAAAGCTACAGTTAGAAAGGAAGAAGCACCTGCATCCATATCGGGTCGCATGGTTACAGATGGACCATAGAGCTTTGGTCAATGAGCAGTGCTCTGTTAAATTTAATATTGGAAATTATTGTGATGAGGTCCTGTGTGACATCCTGCCTATGGATGCTTGCCATATGTTGTTGGGGAGGCCCTGGCAGTTCGACCGGAGTGCAGTGCATGATGGCCGTGCCAACACCTACTCATTGACAAAGAATGGTGTACACCATAAACTAAAGCCCTTAAAGGAAGCATATGAAAAGGTATGTAACAAATCCAAAATCTGTTTAGTTGAGGGGAGAAAGTTCCTGGATGGGTTGAAGCATGAACATTTATGTTATGCAATAATCCCTAGAGTTAGGGAGAAGGAATGCCAAGATACCCCAGTAGAAGTCCTAGATCTTCTGGAGGAATTTCCAGATATTGTGTCTGATAATGTGCCTGAGGGTTTACCCCCAATAAGGAAAATTAGCCACCATATAGATTTGGTATCGGGATCAAGCTTGCCAAATAAAGCTGCACACAGAATGACACCTGTAGAAACTGAGGAGTTAAACAGATAGGTCCAGGAGTTGCTGGAGAAATGATTGATTAGGGAGAGTCTTAGCCCATGTGCAGTGCCAGCAGTACTAGCACCCAAGAAGGATGGAGAGTGGAGAATGTGCACAGACTCTCGGGCAATCAATAAAATCACTATCAAATACAGATTCCCATTGCCAAGGATGGATGATATAATGGACTGTTTAAGTGGGGCTGAGTACTTCACGAAGATTGACCTGAAAAGTGGCTATCATCAGATCCGTATCCGAGAGGGAGATGAGTGGAAGACAGCCTTCAATACAAGAGAAGGCTTGTATGAGTGGTTGGTCATGCCATTTGGGATGTCCAATGCACCAAGTACCTTCATGCGGCTGATGAATGAAGTATTGAAAGAATTTCTGGGAAAGTTTGTCATTTTTTATTTAAATGATATATTGATATTCAACAGAACCCTGGAGGAACACCTGATGCACATCATGAGGGTTTTTGAAAAGCTGCGGGAAGAGCAGTTATTAATAAATCTGAAAAAGTGTAATTTTGTCAAGAAAGAGTTAGTATACCCGGGGTTTGTAATCTCAGTAGAAGGTCTGAAAATGGACCCCGAGAAGGTGAGATCCATCATCGAATGGCCTACCCCAAGAAGCACAACAGAAGTAAGATCATTTCATGTTCTAGCCAGCTTTTACAGGAAGTTCATAAAGAACTTCAGCAGCATTTGTGCACCTCTCACAGAAATAATGAGGGGGGATAAAAAAGAGTTCAAGTGGACATTAGGTGCTGAAAGGAGCTTTGATGCATTAAAGAAAAATGTCACAGAACAACCTGTTTTGGCACTCCCAAACTTTGACAAGGTATTTCAGGTGGACTGTGATGCCAGTGGCAGGGCAATAGGGGTTGTACTGAGTCAAGGAGGCAGACCAGTTGCTTATTTCAGTGAGAAGCTAAATGATGCTCAGAAAAAGTATTCAGCTTTATGACCAAGAATTTTATGCTATAGTTCAGGGTCTAAAAAAGTGGAGACACTATTTATTTCCAAAGGAGATTGTTCTATTTATCGACCATCGAGATTTACAGTACATTAACAGTCAAACAAAACTGAATCAAAGGCACATGAAGTGGGTGGAGTTCCTCCAAAGCTACACCTTTGTGCTGAAGCACAGAAGCGGGAAATCAAACAAGGTTGCAGATGCCTTGAGTAGAAGACAAATTTTACTAATTAAAATGACAATGGAAGTAGTGGGATTTGGAGAACTGAAAGGTTTGTATCCTGAAGATCCGGATTTTGCAGAAGCCTGGACGGCTTGCTTGACACCTGTTACTGTGGATAGGACAAAATGGTTGGATTTCTTAATCCAGGATGGAATGCTATTCAAGGGAAGTAAATTATGCATTCCTAGGAGTTCCATGCGGGAAAACTTAATCAAAGAAAAGCACAGCGGAGGACTGGCTAGGCATTTTGGTCGGGATAAGACCATTGGCCTGGTGGAGGAAAATTACTACTGGCATCAACTTCAGCAAGATGTACGAAATTTTGTGCAAGGTTGCAGAATATGCCAGATGGCAAAAGGTGCAAGGAAAAACACAGGATTATACCAACCATTACCTGTACTCGAGAGGCCATGGGAGGACATAAGCATGGATTTTATTCTTGGATTTCCAAGGACACAGAGGAGAAATGACTCTATATTTGTGGTGGTTGACCGATTCTCCAAAATGGCACATTTTATTCCCTGCCAGAAGACAAGTGATGCAGTTCACATTGCAGGGTTATTCTTCAAGGAAGTGGTACGACTTCACGGTCTACCAAGAAGCATAGTTTCTGACAGAGATACAAAGTTTGTTGGGTATTTCTAGAGAACTTTGTGGAAGATGTTGAAGACAAATATGAAATTCAGTTCTGCATACCACCCACAGATTGACGGACAGACAGAGGTGGTGAATAGAAGCCTGGGTAATTTTTTGAGATGCTTAATAGCAAATCAACCCAAGGGATGGGATTTAGTTTTATCGCAGGCGGAATTTTCTTATAACAGTTCAGTCAATAAGAGCACAAATAAATCTCCATTCCAGATAATATATGGGAACAGCTCGAGAAATGTGTCTGAACTGAGAAAGTTGGACCAGAGAGAAAAGTGTAGTGCCGAGGCAGAAGAATTTGCGGAACATATGAAAAGTCTGCATGAAGAAGTAAGGAAAAAAATTATAAAAATGAATACTCAATATAAGACAAGGGTAGTGTTGGTCACGAATCTGCCACAGGAAAGGATTTTTACAATTGCGCCCTAGACCCGGCCAACATTGAAAGGCTGGAAGCAAGAAATGGCTCCCAGACCAATCTCCAGAGTGGGCTGGTTCCCTCTACTATTCTAAAATTGGGTTTAAGATAAGGGTTGCTGGAAAGAGATCTAAAAGGTTGCAGAAAGAAATGGAAATATGGCCACAGGCCGAAGTGATGGGATCGAAAAATAACAGCAGGAAATTTAAAGTGCAGCAACAGCAAGCAATAAAAGTTATCAACCTAACTTTCGCACGATGTACGTAGAGAAACCCTCCAAAATCACATTCCAGGAATCATACTCTCACGGAAGTGCATAAATCCAATATGCAGAATTTAAATGCAACAGCCATGAAGACATACAAATGCTATTAGAAATGCAACATAAACGGAAAGGAAATCACTCATGCAAACGCTTGAAACATAGAAGCCAATCCTTTATTCCTGCAAATGCACTTCAGTTTCTAGCAGCAAGTTTTTCCAACCTTTACAAATGAAAATTACATTGGTTTTTATAGAGGTCCGTCCTCTTTGCAGCATTAAAAACGTAAAACCAACTTCCTCGTGATCTACAATAATATCTTGAAAATCAGGAACACGACCCCTTAATAGCGGCCTCAAGGAAATAAAAATTAAATACCATTAATGTTCGCGGCCCTTCATTAAATTCGATTCTTTGAATATGTGCATGAAAAACCGTTGAACTAATCCACGAATGGCAACTTCGAACCAATAAACCCTTTAATTTTGGTGGCCCTGGCACTCTTTGACCTTAACCGCATCGGAAATCCACAAAATATTTAATTCGGGTTATCATTAAATCCTCGAAAATCGAAAAAACCCTTTCGGCCGTTCATATTGCACTTGGCGGGAAAACTGCGCAGGTCGCGAAAATGCGACGGGTCACGAAATCGCGACGGGTCGCGAAATCGCGACGTCTTATCATTCAGTACGCTTTGACCACCGTTGACCCGCGAAAATGGAACATGTAGCGATTTCGCTACATGTTTCCGCCGTTGGCTCCTCCTTGCGCTCTGCCCCGCGAAATCGGAACATGTCGCGATTTCGCTACATGTTTCCATCGCCGTACCAATCGCCATTTTCTGTCGCGATTCGCTGACATGTCAGCGACGCGCTGCAAGTTTGCACTTTTTGCCTTCGACGCTCACCGGGTCGCGATTCGCTGACATGTCGCCGAATCGCTGCATGTTTTCAACTTAGTGCTTTTTCTGCCCGCCGACTCGCGATTTCGGAACACGTCGCGATATCGCGACGGTTCCGCCAACTCCGCTCGCGTTGGATCGCGTTGACCGCGATTCTGCGACATGTCAGCGCATCGCTGCAGTTTTCAGACTTAGTCATTTTTTGCTCAATTTTTCTCCTTTTTTCGCCCAAGCTGCATCAATCAAAGGTCAGATCCCCAACAATACATCAATGCATTCATCAATGAGAATCAATGTGGCAAAAATGCCAACAGGTAGACTAGAAGCGGCGGTTCAAGGAGTTTGAAGGAGGAGATGAGGTCATGGTGCACCTCAAGAAGGAGAGATTTCCTGCTAAGACTTATAACAAATTGAAGATGAAGAAGTTTGGGCCGTGCAGGATACTGGGGAAACGGGAGTCAGGGAATGCATATGAAGTGGAATTGCCAAGTTGGCTCGATATTTCACCTATTTTTAATATTTTAGATCTAGTGGAATATCATGAGGGAGAGAGTACAGAGGTACCAAGTGCAGAAGTATGGCAAATTCTAGTACCTGCTCCAACCACAAACGAGGTCGAAGAAATATTAGACACCCGTGAAGGCAGAAGCACCAGAAACAAATGATATTCTGAATATTTGATAAAGTGGAAGGGCAGGCCTATTGAAGATGCAACTTGGTTGTCAAAAATGGAGGTTGACCGCCTAGGTCTTCCCCTAACAAAACAGAAGTGAGGATCACTTTTATTTTACCCCGGGTGTCTGATGCAGGAGCATCCGACGACAGTAGAGCAATCTTGCATCCTCCAATTTTTTTTTTAGATTTTTCTAAGTACTTTGCATCTTGATTTATTTAATTTCAGTTTTGGGAAGGTTTTGTAAAGCAAGGGGGGTGGGGTCACGAAATCGCGACCTCCAAGGGCTGCAATGTAACTTTGGCAAGTTCGTCGCGATATCGCGACATCGTGATATCGCGATAGTATTGTAGAGCAAGGCGGAGGGGGAGAGTCCTGTCGCGATATCATGATAGGTCGTGATATCATGACCTGTCGTGATATCACGACCAGTTAGAAGCTGCCACGTGGCATATTTATAAGGTAACATCAAAGGCTAAAACAAAGCGAAGAGCATAGCAAAAGACTTCGGCAAGGTGAGGGGTCACGAAATCGTGACCCCAAGGGACTTCAGCATAGTGGAGGCACTGTTGGTCGTGATATCGCGACATGTCGCGATATCGCGGCCAGGTAAAAGCACAGCCAAAAGTAAACGAGTGAACAGCCAGGCAAGGCCAAATTTGACACATGGGCAGCCACGTGTATCATGGCAGTTGTGAAGGGCATGTGTATCAACTATATTGTGACAAGGAGAAGGCATGGCCAGATTTACATGCGGTCGGCTACGTGTAAGAAAACAAAGATGAAGGTCACGTAGGTTGATAAGGGAGGTGTCGGCCACACATTTTTTTTTTTTATTATTGCTTCAGGCAACACAGTAATTACAGGTGATGGCTTTATGGAGGAGACAACAGTGCAGAGGACAGTCAGAACAAAGCGGTCGGTGCAGGGAGGCCATCAATGCTAGCGTCATGGTGGTTCGGGCAGTTGCCCATTTATGGCAAAAATTTTGAAAAACTCGACCGAAGGGAAAGTCGAATTTGAATTTTTTGTTAGGCAGGGGCATTAATTGCCTAGAGGATCGAGGCCTCGATAAAAACTCAAAATTTGTAAGGGCAAAGGATGGTGAGTTCAGGATTGTGGGAGAAGAGTTCTATGCCTGGAGATGATATTGTAAAACTGTTTCAAGCAATTTATAGTAAATTTACGTGAAGTGTTGTTGTGTCAATCTCGGCTTGCCATCACACTGGGGCCACTCCATTTTTGCTCATGTATGGCTCCGAGGTATTCATGCCTCTAGAGTTGGATATTCCTTCCTTGCGCATATCAATGTAGGAGTTCATCGATGATGACACTACACAACAGGCCCGATTAGACTATCTTACGTTGCTTGACGAATGACGCGTTAATGCTCTCGAGCATTTACGTATTTATTAAAAGTGACTTAAGAAAGCTTACAACATGAAAGTTCACCTAAGAGACTTTCGGGTTGGTGATTTGGTTTTGAAGGTAAACCAGTAGAATTCTAGTTTTCCATCCCACCTAAGGGACAAATTTGCAGCAAATTGGTTAGGTCCATATGTTATTGATAGCAAAATAGGACCCGGGACATACCGGCTAGCTTCTATTGATGGAATCAAGGAAACAAAACCTTTGAACATCAGTCATTTGCACCCATTCCATATCTAAGAGAGCCATATCCCAAAATGCTCCAAGGATCCATAAAATCGCTTGGTCAATCCCAAAATGCTCCAAGGATCTCTAAAATCGCTTGGTCAATCCCAAAAATGCTCCAAGGATCTCTAAAATCGCTTGGTCAATCCCAAAATGCTCCAAGGATCCATAAAATCGCTTGGTCAATCCCAAAAATGCTCCAAGGATCTCTAAAATCGCTTGGTCAATCCCAAAATGCTCCAAGGATCTCTAAAATCGCTTGGTCAATCCCAAAATGCTCCAAGGATCTCTAAAATCACTTGGTCAATCCCAAAATACTCCAAGGATCCCTAAAATCGCTTGGTCAATCCCAAAATGCTCCAAGGATCTCTAAAATCACTTGGTCAATCCCAAAAATGCTCCAAGGATCTCTAAAATCGCTTGGTCAATCCCAAAAATGCTCCAAGGATCCCTAAAATTGCTTGGTCAACCCCAAAATGCTCCAAGGATTCTCACAATCACTTGGTCAAAAAATAAAGAAATTCAAAATCCAAAAATCATCAAAAACAACAATTTTTTGCATCTCATTTCTAGGCATGCTCAAATTCATCAATAGAGCATCTCATCTTCATATTCACAAAAATCAATCCATCAAAAATACAAAAAAAAAAAAAATACATAGTTGCATTAAGCATTACATCCATACATTGCATATTTGTGGTCGTACAAGTCAAAGGCACCATAGGCTATAATTGCTCTGCTAGTCCATCTGGTTCCACATTGTTCCATTTAAAAAAAAAAAAAAAAACAAACGCCATTTACCGCTTTTCACCACACTAAGAGTCAGTGGTCTTCTAATGTATCAAGAGTTTTCGTAATTCAGTCATCATTTTGCTCTTTAGCCACGTAATGTACAGAGTCAGACAGATTTTAAGAAGGTAGAGTTCTACTTGAAATACGCCTTGTTACGTAGCATCCCAACACAAATTAAAACACATAAAAATTCCCAAGTTGTGTGAACGAAAGATGAAACCTGCACAGTAATCCAATTCACCATAAGCGAAATGATTATCTTGCTCATCCCCTGTGCGAATGACCCAAAGAATGCTGAGAGTTGGAAAAAGGACAAGCATCCTCCCTACCCAATTCCCTAAGAATCCCAAAGTTCTCAATAGTTGCAAAACATCAAAAATTTGCAAACATCAAAACTCCAAAAAATTTGACACCCCACAGTGCATACATCAAAAAGCACATACAATAGTGATTCTCGTCACTCCATATCCAAATCCCTTGCTCAAAAGAAAAACAAATAAAAATAATAAACAGTGATTTTATCACTACAAACAAGCAAGTATCCCAAGACAATTGAAGAAAAGAAGGGAATCGAACTTGAATCCCTGGAACTCTCAGCATTTCGATAGGTCATGAGGCAAACTTCAGTATCGGTTTGGTTGATAGCCTATCGGTCACTGGCGGTAAACCTCCCGCATGACGATATATCTATCACATTAACTTGTGTACAGATCAATGTTTGCATGTGGATGAGCTAGCTTATGGTATTCTAGATAGCACCGCAGATTAATCTAACTAAATACAACAAAGGAGTTAGTGGAGCTAATTAGGTGATCCTCAGTATAGGTTTAGTTGAAAGCCCATCTGGCACTGGCGGAATCTTGAAAAATACCACATAAATGAACTCATCTACACACACAGGGGTGTGAAATAGCTTGGTCAAAAACAAGTCCGATTCTTACCTTGTTCAAAAGTCTTGTAAGATAAAGTATAGTCGTGGCTAATGAGTTAAAACCGTCTGAGTCTCAGAAAACCTTAGCTACATTTCTAAACCAACTGCGCTACTTTTCATCCTTGCAATATCATCAAAAATCACATGTATACATACAAAGTCATGCATCACAACAATCGCCTAAAAACAAAATAATAGAGTGCTAAACAGTCTATGGTGCCATAACCAACCATCACAAATTCCATTCATCCATTTCATTTTGCATATCACATATAAATCAAAAAACATTTGCATTCATCATAGCATATGCATCCATCAAAATAAACAAACATGCATACATCCATATTCATCAACCATAATGCATAATATCAAATCATCACATATGTATAACCACAATAAAACCGGTATATATATATATACTATATATATATATATATATATATATATATATATATATATATCATCAAAAAAATGCTCGTAGGCTACAAAACTGGTCCTTAGACCCCGCAATCATATAACAAAATCACCCAGCCTAAGGCGTCGACCACCATGATCATGTAGGATCGGTGCGATGGGAACTACCCCCCATGGTGTGGGTCCTATGGGACCCTATAGGGCGGCTACTACTAGCCCCCGCATCATGCTTGCTATCGCCTCCCTCATCCAATCGCCTGCGACGAGATGATGCTAACTGCTTAGTAGCACTGTCCCTCGTCCGACATGAAGATCCACTTCCCAACAGCTCAGGTAGCTGCTCGTCGAGGTGAATGACCTCCCTCTCCAAATCTAGTTGGTGCTGACACCACTTTGCCTCCCACCGATGGTAGTAAGCTACTGCATCATCATGCTACGCCAAAACCCTATCCCGCTCTGCTAGCTAAGCCCGTAGGAGATCCCTCTCCCGCAGTGCATCCCCTAGCTCCTGATCCTGCATCTGCAGCAACTCTGTCAATCATGCATTCTCAACACGTATCCCAGACTCCATATCCTCCATATCTGCTTGAAGTACAAGACTCTCTGGAACAGCAGCCTACTTTGGCTCCCACTACTCCTCCATATCCTGCATGTCCAACTGATCCGAAGCTCCCAAATCTACATCCTCATCCCCCACCTCAACCATGTTTGCATCCTCAAACGGATCTCCCCAATCATCCCCTGGTGCCTTAGCACCCTTCAATGTTGCCTCTGTGCCTCCCAGTGGTCCCTCTCCTTGCCATCGATGCAGTACCCACAATGAGTCATACTCAGTGGTAGTCTCGACGTCATCCACATCTGGGATGTCGATCACCGTGTCTGAATCCTCACCCCATGGCATGATGACAGGTCGGTCTAGAGTCCTCTCATCTCCCCAACACCGATAGACCATGAGCTCACCAGGAAACCCCTGGCGCACCCCAAACTATCGTGTAACTCGGCTATATGAGAAGAACTCATGCTTGGTCCCATGTCGCCCAATCAACCACTGCTCCCTGCATACCCGTCGAAGCCACTCTCCAGCATCCAGCCAAGCTGGACAGTCCCGATAAGGGCACCAAATCACATTCCCTAGAGTGATCTGAGAGAAGGCATCAGTATAGTGCCCTACGGCACCTGCCCACCATCGACTCTGCCCCTGCTCTACAGACCGCTGCCACAAAACTACATAACATATCTCCTTATCCTCCATCACCGCCCAAGTCATCCATGGTAACCCTGTTGGCCTCTCAACTGCTATGTACTTCCAACCCCAACACTGCAGCAGATAACTACAGCTGACCCCCTTCCACTGCCAACAGCGGACCCCATACAGCTCCCTGTAGAGTTGTGCCAACAGTGTCTATCCCCATCTCAGGATCAACGGTGCCTCTATCGGGCACTCTACCAACTGCCAAACCAAATCCAGTAGGTTCCATGGGAACCTCGTGCCTGAAGAGTCAGGTAATAACATGTTAGAAATGAGGCCCATAAGGAATGCATGCCTCACTCCTAACACACCCCTCTCCTGCCACCATCCAACCAAAATCCTGCAAACCTGGCAGTCCACCTCGGTCGTCTCCACTGGGTTCTCTACGCCCAACTGCTCCCCATGCCCGAAACATCTCGTTAGTACAACAGTCCATTGATCACGCGATGATGTCCTGATAGGTAGTCCATCTATAGAAATATGAAGAAGCTGATATATATCCTCCAGAGTCATAGTCATCTCCCCTGTCGGGAGATGGAAGGTGTTGGTCCGCGGATCTCAAATTTTGATCAGGGCCGTCATATAGGCCTGATCCGGGACCACAAGCTCTAGTTGAGCCACCTGCTTGAGCCCAAGGGCATCAAGCCACTCCCAGTAAACCTCAGTCAGTGCCCCCCATGCCTTAGTGAAAGCAGTGGGTACATGGTACCGGCTCCTAACAACCTGCAAAAGAAAACACACCAAAAAAATTAATTAAAATCATGGAAAAGAACTGTACAGAAAAACAACACACTTACAGTTTAAAACAAAAAAATAAACTCTAGGGAGCACTTACAGGTCTCGCTTCGGCTCCGCCGCTCGAACCAGTTTGTGTACTCATGATGGTAGGGAAAATTTGGTAGCACTTCGCTTCACAGAATTAACCTCCTCCTCCCCAGAGCTCCAAATCGCAAGAAAAATTAGATGCAAATGAGCCCAAACTCAAGTTTTGGCCCTTAAATAGGCCTTTTGAGCTGGAATTCATCCTTTACTGGGACGAGCGCTCTGGTTAGTGCTTGTCCCACCTAGGGAAAAATTCTAAAGCTGGAATTCGTCCCACCTTGGGATGAATTCAGGTCAAAAACTTCAAAAACATCAAAAAATGAACAAAAATGCACAAAAACAGATAATAAATTTGCCCGATGAGAGTGCTATTGCACTTGACATCCCGGGCATACAAAATAGACGTTGGGGTCACAAATTGTCATTATCCTACTCCCTAAGAAGGCTATCTTAGCTGGACCACTCCATGGGAAGATGGATTTTTGCCAATTTCAGCTCTAAACAGCGTCGCAAAAAGGGTTAACACCCACCAAAAACAGGTCTAAATGTTGGAAAAATTGCACATGCTTAACGATAAACCATCTAAAGGCACCTTTTCACAAGTCATCTTGGGTCAAGCGACTCGTAACTTTTCTCACGAAGGTCATTCCCTCATCGATTCGTCGCTTGAAGGGGTAGTCGCACTTAGTCACCAATCAACAAACACACACCCAATCAAGGCAATGACATGCATTCAAAGAATCATTGACAAAGACAATTACGCTCCTGCTTGGGGCAGTAAACAAGCAATTATCACAAATTGATCAAACACTTGGCATTCCCGAAGCATGAACACAAGGTTCCCCTATGGATAAAAGGTTGTGCCCTTTGCCTAATCATGACTGATCAATGTCCAATATCAAGTCACACCTCACCAAAATAGGTTAATACTTGAAATCAAATTCCTTAGCTCGTCAGAAGCAAGGATTCAAGAATGCATGCCCTTTCCATGCTTGGGACATCAAAAGTTGGTTAGGTTACCAAGAAACCCTAATCATTAGTGCTTTGGTTATCTATTTTTGCTCGGCGTTGCGCCATGCACAACGCATCCCAAAAAGGGGCATCTATAGACACCAAAATGACACCAATCTGATTATGTGACTGTAAACACTAATTGATTTGACACACACAGCCCCTAGGGCAGCCCTCAGAGGTTAAACAGTGGTCCTAACCACTTTTATAGCAATTTTGTAAGGTCAAGAAGCAATTTGGCACATTCAGACACTTTGCCAAGTATTCGTCTCACCCAGGGACGAATACTAACTGGGATTCGTCTCACCCAGGGACGAATTCTGAAATTGTCTTTGGTCAGGATGAATTCCAGGTTTAACAGGAAAAAAGAAGAATGTCACCAAGTGGTAGCCGAGGACAGTCAATTATTGCCTCCTGCCGTGCATGTGCGTGTAGGTGGGTAGGTTGGCAGTTAGAGGACTATCACAAGGGCAGTCATGGAAGCCCAAGTCAGGGAGGAGTCTCCTCCCTCTTGGGAAGGCATGGCCGCCACATGGCATCCCTGCATGCCCCTCCAAAGAGACCCCATGGGTCTATAAAATGGTGGACTTTCCCACCCAAATAAAGAGAGGTTGGAGGCATTTTCAAGCAATGAAGTGCTACCAAATTGAACACCCTATTGCATCCTTTTTTGATTCACCTTTTCACATCCATTAATATCTTTCGCAAGAGAGGTTATTGGGTGGCTTTTGGAAGCATGGATCTGAACCCAAACCCAACATTTGACCACCTCAATCCACCAATTTGTCGACAACACAATCCCAAGAGATTTTGGGCCCATCCCTAGTGGATTGGCGTCAAAATCAAGTTCTAACGGGGCGGCCCGCTTGGGCACCCCACACTTTTTGTTAGTTTCATTTTAGTCTATTCTATTATTGCTTGTTTATCCTACATTATGTTCTATGCTGTTTAGATAGCTTACAATCTAGATTTCAGAAGACATTTATCAAATATTATCATGCTTTGTCGATTTTGTGTCCCTCACTAACTTGCAGGTAGCGATGTGGAATTCCCGTGGATAGAGGCCAAATTGGGAGAATATGACCATCTAGGTCATCCCAAAATGGCCCCAATTACTTAACCCCTTTGTCTGCAGGTGTTTTGGAGACCTCGAGGTTCGACATTTAGACGGTATCACTTCGGCTTTCCTAACACAGTAGAATTCATCCCACCCGGGGATGAATAACAGCAGAATTCGTCCCACCCGGGGATGAATTATAGTCAAAAGTAGATTGGCTGACTATTTCAATGGCAGTGGCCCTCTGGTAATGTCTTTTGACCTTTGTAAGATTTGTAAGTCATTTAGTGTCATTTCATGCATCATTATAGTCAGTCTTAGGCATACATCTTTCATTAATTTCAAGGAATAAACTTTTCCTATTTGTAGTAGGTGCTACTAACTCTTTTTGTTGTTTCTTTGAACGTAGGAGGAGCAGCAAATATTGAAGGCCAATCAACACCAGCGGCAGCAACGCTTTGGCCTGCCCATTTTGCATGTGGGCACGCGGAAAGGAGATCACTATTCACTTTTGTAATGGAAACATGCTAACTCTCCTAGCCCCTAAAAATGGAGGAGATGTATTGTAACCGAGTTGGAATCACATTAATAAAAAGGGTTGTGCTCCTGCTTTCTCATTTTATGTTTGTTTTTGATTCGGTTACATCCACTTTACTTCGTGCATCAAGCTAGTTAGTTTACATTGCAGCAATTAGTGTTTCTTTTTTTAGTTTCAGAATCTCGTGCTTTCACGTACAAGAATTCAGTGAGGACAATGCATTGCAACTAGTCAAAATATCTATCTAGGGGTATTAACACACTCTAGTTGAAGCAAGCACAAATAAGCAACTTTTAAAAAAAAACTTAGAAGTTAGTGATTTAAAGGATACTTCTTAACAAACCAAGAAGGTGCCTAAGGCTAGAAGTTAACATGATAGAGATAACTAGTTATAATGTATAAATAACTTGATATTTAGGTCACTATTGATTTTTTTTTGGGGTAAATAAGATACTTTATATTACTGGTAGGGTTTTTAAGGATCCCTTAACCTATTTACAAAAACAGCCATAATGGCAATGTCATAATAAAAGATAAGTTGAAAGACTTTAGCAGGGTATATACTGACATGAGCAAAATATGAGGATGCAGCCTCAGACTTGAAATTCCAAAAATTATAACAGTAACTAGAAAATGAGGATGCAACCATGAACTTGAGGATTCTGCCATAATAGATACAATCTTTAAACAAAAATCTATGACTAAGTATGTGCATACTACCACGCAGGAAATATGAGAAGACAAAAATACTTATAATAGATGAACCAAACCAGGTAGTAGTAGGAATAACAAAATAAGCATTGATAAAATTAGTCCCTAGTTGATATTTTCTCCTTTTCCTTGGTATCATTCTTCTTGGTGTCCTCAGGCTCATCTTCTTTGGGTTTAGTCTTCACGGTGACCTTATCCGCTTCAGAGCCTCCATCCACTTCCTGTTAGACTGGCCACTGTAGAAGAGTTTATGTAGTCCTTCTATGATGTCCATCATGTAATTTACCATCGAGTTCATCATTGTTGTGTTGGAGGAAATGATGAAGTTATTCAACTATTTATTGTCATCTTGCATTTCTTATTCATCATTCAAAATATCTATGATGTTTCGCCTGGTGGCCAGGTTTTGAAGCCTAGCAGACTTCCTCACTAGTTCTTCAGCACTATCAAAGCTGATGCTTTTCCTTACCCATAATTTGGCAATATTTTGCATAACACTTTTCTTCCTATCAACAAGGGGAGGTTTGACCACAAGGGATTTAGCAGAGCTGGCCATGATAGGATTAGGCTTAGGGTTGTTGGCTAGAACATAAGTATAGATAACTTTATACATACCCTCATGCTGGGGGATATTGTGGTTTTTCTTGTCTCTGCAGGATGGAATGTCACGATTCATGAAGTTGAGTAAGAACAAGATAATGTTGAGGGGGCTAATGTCTCTGAAATCATTTACAAAGGCCAAGTGATAAGTTTTTAAGGATTTTTTAGGGTTTTCAACAGTAATGAACTCCATGATCGGTTTCATCATATAGTCCCATGGAGAATTGAAGTCGTTCCTGAAGATGTCGGCTCTTGGCTTTTTTAGGGATTTTATCATTCCCTTGAAACTCTGCTAATTCAACATCCCAGTTATGTTTGTGGTAGTGGATGGAATGACCCTCGAGGTTTTGGCTAGTAATGGATGCTAAAATATGGACATCCATAATAATTTTTCTACCACGCATAGAGATGAACCCGTTGTCCCAAGTCTCAAGGAAGGCAATGGTGATGTCAAGGTCGTTGCCAGAAAACATATGGAGAAAAGGGAAAAAGTTTTTGTCATGGAGGACCTTTTCTGCTATGGCATCACAGACAAGGGAGTTGGGCTCAATGAATTCCCTCGACATGGTGGGCATGGGAGGGTGGCTAGAGAGACGTAGCAAAGGATAGGAAGAAAGAGCAGAGATGGGGTCACTTTTGAAATTTTGAAGAAATGCCAAAAAAACATATAAAAAATGTAATGTCATATTTAATTAATATAAAATTACAATTTTTTTCAAGGAAAAAAAAGAACCCATATCCTTTTACTTACAAGTCATCACTAAAATATATAAAAACTATTATTTTTTTTTTATAATTTAAATATATTAATTAAATTAAGTAATTATCTCATATGTCATCATGTTTACTATTTTTCTTACTTTATTTTCTTTGGAGCTTCATTAGGCACTATCGTTGCTTTGTATATGTCTTACTTTACAATCCTATTGACCTCTTTTGGTCACCGATGGACATTAATACAAATTCAAATTCAAATTCAAATTCATATACCCATGATATTTATTTAAACTATCAATATCATTTTCATAATATTTTTAACACCAAATTATAATTTCATTTCTATCATTGACAATAATATATCATTTATTGAGTTTCAAAATTACTACAAAAACATGGGCTTTGACCTTTCTTTGAAAGGTCCAAGGTTCAAATCCCAAAAAATATGAGAGGATTGGAATCCCTTATAAAAACCTGTGTAAACTCATTGAAAAAATAATATCTCATTTATTTCTTATATTTTTTCTTTAACTTAAAATAAAGTATATTTATTCATCTTGGATTTTGAGGGTAACCAAAGGATTAATCTAATGTAATATAATATTCTAAGTCCTAGCATGGTATAATACACAACTTTTTTATTCTTATTTTTTTGATACATAGAGGAATCGACAACTACCTTTCCTTTTTGAACAAGCTGGTCATAGGGTCAAGTCGTATTACCTCCAATGATAGTGTCAAATCATGATGCTATCATTATAACCCCTACCTCACCTCGGTAAGCACAACCCAAATTTAGGGATACCCGTAGTGGCTCGAGGTTGATACCATCATCATTAAGTTGGCGCACACTCAGAAGACTTAGGTTAGACTACTGCCTTTGACCAGATTAGGCATACCATAAAATCTAATATTAGTTAATAACTAACTAAATATATTTAAATCTAATATCAAAAGGCATTAGCTTAATTGTTTATATTCTTCAACTTTCATGAAGGAGATCCAAGTTGAATCATATCAAGTTTAATTTACTAAGAATGTAACTGTACATCCTTCACTGTCCAACTGCCCTGTGGAGATTAGATTTATTATTAAGTTAGGAATATGCCTTATCTATTTCAACAACCATTGGTTTCCATTTGGTAACTTTATCTGTATGTTACCCTTTTCAACGATTTTACATGGTCTGTCATCACTCAAATAGACCTGTCCAAAATCACCTTGAACATAACATAGAAATTTTTTTCTATGGGGTGTGGCATGATATGATGCACCAGAGTATAGAACCCAAAAATCATTAATATCATCTGGTGAAATAATTAAGGAATCTTGCAATACATCACCTGCTATGTTTGCTTCTTGATTACCTTATTTTTCTTCTTCTTGTTTTTCTATTCAATTCCAACAATATATTATAGATGTCCTTTATTCCTATAATGCTAGCATTACAACTACTTCCTTTAGGATTTGGATCTACCTTCATTTGATTTTCCATGATTCCCTAGGATTTTTACTCTCTCCCTTTGTCTCCCCCTATTCTCTACAGTCAAATTGTTACCTGATGTTTCACCTGTGCTTTTCCATCGCATTTTATTGCTAAGGATAACACTAATAACATTATCAAAATTTAAAGTATTTGAACTAGAGACAAAATTACTAGTAGCCATTACCAAACCTTTCCAACTTTTTGACAATGAGAACAAAATCAAGAGATACCTAACCTCATCATCAAAGTTTACTCCTATAGAACTTAACTAATTTTTAACAATGTTAAATTCATTTAAATGATTAGTAACAGACCCACCTTCTGAAATCTGCATATTAAATAAACTTTTCATAAGAAATACCTTGTTCAAAGTCGAGGGTTTTTTATACAGCTTAGCCAACGCATTCATTAAACCATCCATTGTATTTTACTTTAAAATATTGAAGGCCATCGATGATGCCAAGCATAGTCATATTGTTCCTAGTGGTTTTCTATCCAAAATTTCTAATTCTTCATCTGTTGCCGATGATGGCTTATTTTTTGTTCTACCTAATGGTAGCTAAAGATATTTTTGATAAAGATAATCCTCCATTTGCATATTCCGTAGATGGTAGTTTTTCCCATTAAAGTTCTCGTATAGATAACTTTATACATACCCTCATGTCGGGGGATATTGTGGTTTTTCTTGTCTCTACAGGATGGAATGTCATGATTCATGAAGTTGAGTAAGAACAAGATAATGTTGAGGGGGCTAATGTCTCTGAAATCATTTACAAAGGCCAAGTGATAAGTTTTTAAGGATTTGTTAGGGTTTTCAACTGTAATGAACTCCATGATCGGTTTCATCATATAGTCCCATGGAGAATTGAAGTCGTTCCTGAAGATGTCGGCTCTTGGATTTTTTAGGGATTTTATCATTCCCTTGAAACTCTGCTAATTCAACATCCCAGTTATGTTTGTGGCAGTGGATGGAATGACCCTCGGGGTTTTGGCCAGTAATGGATGCTAAAATATGGACATCCACAATAAATTTTCTACCATTCATAGATATGACCCTGTTGTCCCAAGTCTCAAGGAAGGCAATGGTGATGTCAAGGTCGTTTCCAAAAAACATATGGAGAAAAGGGAAAAAGTTTTTGTCATGGAGGACCTTTTTTGCTATGGCATCACAGACAAGGGAGTTGGGCTCAATGAATTCGCTCGACATGGTGGGCGTAGGAGGGTGGCTAGAGAGACGCAGCCGAGGATAGGAAGAAAGAACAGAGATGGGGTCACTTTTGAAATTTTGAAGAAATGCCAAAAAAGCATATAAAAAATGTAATGTCATATTTAATTAATATAAAATTACAATTTTTTTCAAGGAAAAAAAAGAACCCATATCCTTTTACTTACAAATCATCACTAAAATATATAAAAACTATTATTTTTTTATAATTTAAATATATTAATTAAATTAAGTAATTATCTCATATGTCATCATGTTTACTATTTTTCTTACTTTATTTTCTTTGGAACTTCATTAGGCACTATCATTGCTTTGTATATGTCTTACTTTACAGTCCTATTGACCTCTTTTGGTCATCGATGGACATTAATATAAATTCAAATTCAAATTCAAATTCATATACCCATGATATTTATTTAAACTATCAATATCATTTTCATAATATTTTTAACACCAAATTATAATTTCATTTCTATCATTGAAAATAATATATCATTTATTGAGTTTCAAAATTACTACGAAAACAAGGGCTTTGACCTTTCTTTGAAAGGTCCAAGGTTCAAATCCCACAAAATATGAGAGGATTGGAACCCCTTATAAAAACCTGTGTAAACTCATTGAAAAAATAATATCTCATTTATTTCTTATATTTTTTCTTTAAATTAAAATAAAGTATATTTATTCATCTTGGATTTTGAGGGTAACCAAAGGATTAATCTAATGTAATATAATATTCTAAGTCCTAGCATGGTATAATACACAACTTTTTTATTTTTATTTTTTTGATACATAGAGGAATCGACAACTACCTTTCCTTTTTGAACAACTGGTCATAGGGTCAAATCGTATTACCTCCAATGATAGTGTCAAATCATGATGCTATCATTATAACCCCTACCTCACCTCGGTAAGCACAACCCAAATTTAGGGATACCCGTAGTGGCTTGAGGTTGATACCATCATCATTAAGTTGGCACACACTCAGCAGACTTAGGTTAGACTACTGCCTTTGACCAGATTAGGCATACCATAAAATCTAATATTAGTTAATAACTAACTAAATATATTTAAATCTAATATCAAAATGCATTAGCTTAATTGTTTATATTCTTCAACTTTCATGAAGGAGATCCAAGTTGAATCTTATCAAGTTTAATTTACTAAGAATGTAACTGTACATCCTTCACTGTCCAACTGCCCTATGGAGATTAGATTTATTATTAAGTTAGGAATATGCCTTATCTATTTCAACAACCATTGGTTTCCATTTGGTAACTTTATCTCGTATGTTACCCTTTTCAACGATTTTACATGGTCCGTCATCACCCAAATAGACCTGTCCAAAATCACCTTGAACATAACATAGAAATTTTTTTCTATGG
Source organism: Wollemia nobilis (assembly GCA_028583015.1). Taxonomy (NCBI): domain Eukaryota; kingdom Viridiplantae; phylum Streptophyta; class Pinopsida; order Araucariales; family Araucariaceae; genus Wollemia; species Wollemia nobilis. The sequence continues at coordinate 6,419,028 of JAQPPZ010016096.1, forward strand.
GGTGTGGCATGATATGATGCACCAGAGTATAGAACCCAAAAATCATTAATATCATCTAGTGAAATAATTAAGGAATATTGCAATACATCACCTGCTATGTTTGCTTCTTGATTACCCTATTTTTCTTCTTCTTGTTTTTCTATTCAATTCCAACAATATATTTTAGATGTCCTTTATTCCTATAATGCTAGCATTACAACTACTTCCTTTAGGATTTGGATCTACCTTCATTTGATTTTCCATGATTCCCTAGGCTTTTTACTCTCTCCCTTTGTCTCCCCCTATTCTCTACAGTCAAAGTGTTACCTGATGTTTCACCTGTGCTTTTCCATCGCATTTTCTTGCTAAGGATAACACTAGTAACATTATCAAAATTTAAAGTATTTGAAATAGAGACAAAATTACTAGTAGCCATTACCAAACCTTTCCAACTTTTTGACAATGTGAACAAAATCAAGGGATACCTAACCTCATCATCAAAGTTTACTCATATAGAACTTAACTAATTTTTAACCATGTTAAATTCATTTAAATGATTAGTAATAGGCCCACCTTCTGACATCCGCATATTAAATAAACTTTTCATAAGAAATACCTTGTTCAAAGTCGAGGGTTTTTTATACAACTTAGCCAACGCATTCATTAAACCCTCCATTGTATTTTACTTTAAAATATTTAAGGCCATCAATGATGCCAAGCATAGTCATATTGTTCCTAGTGGTTTTCTATCCAGAATTTCTAATTCTTCATCTGTTGTCGATGATGGCTTCTTTTTTGTTCTACCTAATGGTAGGTAAAGATATTTTTGATAAAGATAATCCTCCATTTGCATATTCCATAGCTGGTAGTTTTTCCCATTAAACTTCTCAACACTAAGTATATATAACTTTATACATACCCTCATGTCGAGGGATATTGTGGTTTTTCTTGTCTCTGTAGGATGGAATGTCACGATTCATGAAGTTGAGTAAGAACAAGATAATGTTGAGGGGGCTAATGTCTCTGAAATGATTTACAAAGGCCAAGTGATAAGTTTTTAAGGATTTGTTAGGGTTTTCAACTGTAATGAACTCCATGATCGGTTTCATCATATAGTCTCATGGAGAATTGAAGTCGTTCCTGAAGATGTCGGCTCTTGGCTTTTTTAGGGATTTTATCATTCCCTTGAAACTCTTCTAATTCAACATCCCAGTTATGTTTGTGGCAGTGGATGGAACGACCCTCGGGGTTTTACCCAGTAATGGATGCTAAAATATGGACATCCACAATAAATTTTTTACCATGCATAAAGATGACCCCGTTGTCCCAAGTCTCAAGAAGGCAATGGTGATGTCAAGGTCGTTGCCAGAAAACATATGGAGAAAAGGGAAAAAGTTTTTGTCATGGAGGACCTTTTTTGCTATGGCATCACAGACAAGGGAGTTGGGCTCAATGAATTCGCTCGACATGGTGGTCGCAGGAGGGTGGCTAGAGAGACGCAGCCGACGACAGGAAGAAAGAGCAGAGATGGGGTCACTTTTGAAATTTTGAAGAAATGCCAAAAAAGCATATAAAAAATGTAATGTCATATTTAATTAATATAAAATTACAATTTTTTTCAAGGAAAAAAAAGAACCCATATCCTTTTACTTACAAATCATCACTAAAATATATAAAAACTATCATTTTTTTTTATAATTTAAATATATTAATTAAATTAAGTAATTATCTCATATGTTATCATGTTTACTATTTTTCTTACTTTATTTTCTTTGGAGCTACATTAGGCACTACCGTTGCTTTGTATATGTCTTACTTTATAGTCCTATTGACCTCTTTTGGTCATCGATGGACATTAATACAAATTCAAATTCAAATTCAAATTCATATACCCATGATATTTATTTAAACTATCAATATCATTTTCATAATATTTTTAACACCAAATTATAATTTCATTTCTATCACTGACAATAATATATCATTTATTGAGTTTCAAAATTACTACGAAAACAAGGGCTTTGACCTTTCTTTGAAAGGTCCAAGGTTCAAATCCCACAAAATATGAGAGGATTGGAACCCCTTATAAAAACCTATGTAAACTCATTGAAAAAATAATATCTCATTTATTTCTTATATTTTTTCTTTAACTTAAAATAAAGTATATTTATTCATCTAGGATTTTGAGGGTAACCAAAGGATTAATCTAATGTAATATAATATTCTAAGGCCTAGCATGGTATAATACACAACTTTTTTATTCTTATTTTTTTGATACATAGAGGAATCGACAACTACCTTTCCTTTTTGAACAATTGGTCATAGGGTCAAGTCGTATTACCTCCAATGATAGTGTCAAATCATGATGCTATCATTATAACCCCTACCTCACCTCGGTAAGCACAACCCAAATTTAGGGATACCCGTAGTGGCTCGAGGTTGATACCATCATCATTAAGTTGGCGCACACTCAGCAGACTTAGGTTAGACTACTGCCTTTGACAAGATTAGGCATACCATAAAATCTAATATTAGTTAATAACTAACTAAATATATTTAAATCTAATATCAAAAGGCATTAGCTTAATTGTTTATATTCTTCAACTTTCATGAAGGAGATCCAAGTTGAATCTTATCAAGTTTAATTTACTAAGAATGTAACTGTACATCCTTCACTGTCCAAATGCCCTGTGGAGATTAGATTTATTATTAAGTTAGGAATATGCCTTATCTATTTCAACAACCATTGGTTTCCATTTGGTAACTTTATCTGTATGTTACCCTTTTCAATGATTTTACATGGTCTGTCATCACCCAAATAGACCTGTCCAAAATCACCTTGAACATAACATAGAAATTTTTTTCTATGGGGTGTGGCATGATATGATGCACCAGAGTATAGAACCCAAAAATCATTAATATCATCTAGTTAAATAATTAAGGAATATTGCAATACATCACCTGCTATGTTTGCTTCTTGATTACCCTATTTTTCTTCTTCTTGTTTTTCTATTCAATTCCAACAATATATTTTAGATGTCCTTTATTCCTATAATGCTAGCATTACAACTACTTCCTTTAGGATTTGGATCTACCTTCATTTGATTTTCCATGATTCCCTAGGCTTTTTACTCTCTCCCTTTGTCTCCCCCTATTCTCTACAGTCAAAGTGTTACCTGATGTTTCACCTGTGCTTTTCCATCGCATTTTCTTGCTAAGGATAACACTAATAACATTATCAAAATTTAAAGTATTTGAAATAGAGACAAAATTACTAGTAGCCATTACCAAACCTTTCCAACTTTTTGACAATGTGAACAAAATCAAGGGATACCTAATCTCATCATCAAAGTTTACTCATATAGAACTTAACTAATTTTTAACCATGTTAAATTCATTTAAATGATTAGTAACAGACCCACCTTCTGACATCTGCATATTAAATAAACTTTTCATAAGAAATACCTTGTTCAAAGTCGAGGGTTTTTTATACAACTTAGCCAACGCATTCATTAAACCCTCCATTGTATTTTACTTTAAAATATTTAAGGCCATCAATGATGCCAAGCATAGTCATATTGTTCCTAGTGGTTTTCTATCCAGAATTTCTAATTCTTCATCTGTTGTCGATGATGGCTTCTTTTTTGTTCTACCTAATGGTAGGTAAAGATATTTTTGATAAAGATAATCCTCCATTTGCATATTCCATAGCTGGTAGTTTTTCCCATTAAACTTCTCAACACTAAGTATATATAACTTTATACATACCCTCATGTCGAGGGATATTGTGGTTTTTCTTGTCTCTGTAGGATGGAATGTCACGATTCATGAAGTTGAGTAAGAACAAGATAATGTTGAGGGGGCTAATGTCTCTGAAATGATTTACAAAGGCCAAGTGATAAGTTTTTAAGGATTTGTTAGGGTTTTCAACTGTAATGAACTCCATGATCGGTTTCATCATATAGTCCCATGGAGAATTGAAGTCGTTCCTGAAGATGTCGGCTCTTGGCTTTTTTAGGGATTTTATCATTCCCTTGAAACTCTTCTAATTCAACATCCCAGTTATGTTTGTGGCAGTGGATGGAACAACCCTCGGGGTTTTACCCAGTAATGGATGCTAAAATATGGACATCCACAATAATTTTTTTACCATGCATAGAGATGACCCCGTTGTCCCAAGTCTCAAGAAGGCAATGGTGATGTCAAGGTCGTTGCCAGAAAACATATGGAGAAAAGGGAAAACGTTTTTGTCATGGAGGACCTTTTTTGCTATGGCATCACAGACAAGGGAGTTGGGCTCAATGAATTCGCTCAACATGGTGGTCGCAGGAGAGTGGCTAGAGAGACGCAGCCGACGACAGGAAGAAAGAGCAGAGATGGGGTCACTTTTGAAATTTTGAAGAAATGCCAAAAAAGCATATAAAAAATGTAATGTCATATTTAATTAATATAAAATTACAATTTTTTTCAAGGAAAAAAAAGAACCCATATCCTTTTACTTACAAATCATCACTAAAATATATAAAAACTATCATTTTTTTTTATAATTTAAATATATTAATTAAATTAAGTAATTATCTCATATGTTATCATGTTTACTATTTTTCTTACTTTATTTTCTTTGGAGCTTCATTAGGCACTATCGTTGCTTTGTATATGTCTTACTTTATAGTCCTATTGACCTCTTTTGGTCACCGATGGACATTAATACAAATTCAAATTCAAATTCAAATTCATATACCCATGATATTTATTTAAACTATCAATATCATTTTCATAATATTTTTAACACCAAATTATAATTTCATTTCTATCATTGACAATAATATATCATTTATTGAGTTTCAAAATTACTACGAAAACAAGGGCTTTGACCTTTCTTTGAAAGGTCCAAGGTTCAAATCCCACAAAATATGAGAGGATTGGAACCCCTTATAAAAACCTATGTAAACTCATTGAAAAAATAATATCTCATTTATTTCTTATATTTTTTCTTTAACTTAAAATAAAGTATATTTATTCATCTAGGATTTTGAGGGTAACCAAAGGATTAATCTAATGTAATATAATATTCTAAGGCCTAGCATGGTATAATACACAACTTTTTTATTCTTATTTTTTTGATACATAGAGGAATCGACAACTACCTTTCCTTTTTGAACAACCGGTCATAGGGTCAAGTCGTATTACCTCCAATGATAGTGTCAAATCATGATGCTATCATTATAACCCCTACCTCACCTCGGTAAGCACAACCCAAATTTAGGGATACCCGTAGTGGCTCGAGGTTGATACCATCATCATTAAGTTGGCGCACACTCAGCAGACTTAGGTTAGACTACTGCCTTTGACCAGATTAGGCATACCATAAAATCTAATACTAGTTAATAACTAACTAAATATATTTAAATCTAATATCAAAAGGCATTAGCTTAATTGTTTATATTCTTCAACTTTCATGAAGGAGATCCAAGTTGAATCTTATCAAGTTCAATTTACTAAGAATGTAACTGTACATCCTTCACTTTCCAACTGCCCTGTGGAGATTAGATTTATTATTAAGTTAGGAATATGCCTTATCTATTTCAACAACTATTGGTTTCCATTTGGTAACTTTATCTATATGTTACCCTTTTCAACGATTTTACATGGTCTGTCATCACCCAAATAGACCTGTCCAAAATCACCTTGAACATAACATAGAAATTTTTTTCTATGGGGTGTGGCATGATATGATGCACCAGAGTATAGAACCCAAAAATCATTAATATCATCTAGTGAAATAATTAAGGAATCTTGCAATACATCACCTGCTATGTTTGCTTCCTGATTACCCTATTTTTCTTCTTCTTGTTTTTCTATTCAATTCCAACAATATATTTTAGATGTCCTTTATTCCTACAATGCTAGCATTACAACTACTTCCTTTAGGATTTGGATCTACCTTCATTTGATTTTCCATGATTCCCTAGGCTTTTTACTCTCTCCCTTTGTCTCCCCCTATTCTCTACAGTCAAAGTGTTACCTGATGTTTCACCTGTGCTTTTCCATCGCATTTTCTTGCTAAGGATAACACTAATAACATTATCAAAATTTAAAGTATTTGAACTAGAGACAGAATTACTAGTAGCCATTACCAAGCCATTCCAACTTTTTGACAATGAGAACAAAATCAAGAGATACCTAACCTCATCATCAAATTTTACTCCTATAGAACTTAATTAATTTTTAACCATGTTAAATTCATTTAAATGATTAGTAACAAACCCACCTTCTGACATATGCATATTAAATAAACTTTTCATAAGAAATACCTTGTTCAAAGTCGAGGGTTTTTTATACAGCTTAGCCAACGCATTCATTAAACCCTCCATTGTATTTTACTTTAAAATATTGAAGGCCATCAATGATGCCAAGCATAGTCATATTGTTCCTAGTGGTTTTCTATCCAGAATTTCTAATTCTTCATCTGTTGTCGATGATGGCTTCTTTTTTTTTCTACCTAATGGTAGGTAAAGATATTTTTGATAAATATAATCCTCCATTTGCATATTCCATAGCTGGTAGTTTTTCCCATTAAACTTCTCAACACTAAGTATATATAACTTTATACATACCCTCATGTCGGGGGATATTGTGGTTTTTCTTGTCTCTGTAGGATGGAATGTCACGATTCATGAAGTTGAGTAAGAAAAAGATAATGTTGAGGGGGCTAATGTCTCTGAAATAATTTACAAAGGCCAAGTGATAATTTTTTAAGGATTTGTTAGGGTTTTCAACTGTAATGAACTCCATGATCGGTTTCATCATATAGTCCCATGGAGAATTGAAGTCGTTCCTGAAGATGTCGGCTCTTGGCTTTTTTAGGGATTTTATCATTCCCTTGAAACTCTGCTAATTCAACATCCCAGTTATTTTTGTGGCAGTGGATGGAACGACCCTCGGGGTTTTGGCTAGTAATGGATGCTAAAATATGGACATCCACAATAAATTTTCTACCATGCATAGAGATGACCCCGTTGTCCCAAGTCTCAAGGAAGGCAATGGTGATGTCAAGGTCGTTGCCAGAAAACATATGGAGAAAAGGGAAAAAGATTTTGTCATGGAGGACCTTTTTTGCTATGGCATCACAGACAAGGGAGTTGGGCTCAATGAATTCGCTCGACATGGTAGTCGCAGGAGGGTGGCTAGAGAGACGCAGCCGACGACAGGAAGAAAGAGCAGAGATGGGGTCACTTTTGAAATTTTGAAGAAATGCCAAAAAAGCATATAAAAAATGTAATGTCATATTTAATTAATATAAAATTACAATTTTTTTCAAGGAAAAAAAAGAACCCATATCCTTTTACTTACAAATCATCACTAAAATATATAAAAACTATTATTTTTTTTTTATAATTTAAATATATTAATTAAATTAAGTAATTATCTCATATGTCATCATGTTTACTATTTTTCTTACTTTATTTTCTTTGGAGCTTCATTAGGCACTATCGTTGCTTTGTATATGTCTTAGTTTACAGTCCTATTGACCTCTTTTGGTCACCGATGGACATTAATACAAATTCAAATTCAAATTCAAATTCATATACCCATGATATTTATTTAAACTATCAATATCATTTTCATAATATTTTTAACACCAAATTATAATTTCATTTCTATCGTTGACAATAATATATCATTTATTGAGTTTCAAACTTACTACGAAAATAAGGGCTTTGACCTTTCTTTGAAAGGTCCAAGGTTCAAATCCCACAAAATATGAGAGGATTGGAACCCCTTATAAAAACCTGTGTAAACTCATTGAAAAAATAATATCTCATTTATTTCTTATATTTTTTCTTTAACTTAAAATAAAGTATATTTATTCATCTTGGATTTTGAGGGTAACCAAAGGATTAATCTAATGTAATATAATATTCTAAGGCCTAGCATGGTATAATACACAACTTTTTTATTCTTATTTTTTTGATACATAGAGGAATCGACAACTACCTTTCCTTTTTGAACAACTGGTCATAGGGTCAAGTCGTATTACCTCCAATGATAGTGTCAAATCATGATGCTATCATTATAACCCCTACCTCACCTCAGTAAGCACAACCCAAATTTAGGGCTACCCGTAGTGGCTCGAGGTTGATACCATCATCATTAAGTTGGAGCACACTCAGCAGACTTAGGTTAGACTACTGCCTTTGACAAGATTAGGCATACCATAAAATATAATATTAGTTAATAACTAACTAAATATATTTAAATCTAATATCAAAAGGCATTAGATTAATTGTTTATATTCTTCAACTTTCATGAAGGAGATCCAAGTTGAATCTTATCAAGTTTAATTTACTAAGAATGTAACTGTACATCCTTCACTGTCCAACTGCCCTATGGAGATTAGATTTATTATTAAGTTAGGAATATGCCTTATCTATTTCAACAACCATTGGTTTCCATTTGGTAACTTTATCTGTATGTTACCCTTTTCAGTGATTTTACATGGTCTGTCATCACCCAAATAGACCTGCCCAAAATCACCTTGAACATAACATAGAAATTTTTTTCTATGGGGTGTGGCATGATATGATGCACTAGAGTATAGAACCCAACAATCATTAATATCATCTAGTGAAATAATTAAGGCATCTTGCAATACATCACCTGCTACGTTTGCTTCCTGATTACCCTATTTTTCTTCTCCTTGTTTTTCTATTTGATTCCAATAGTATATTTTAGATGTCCTTTATTCCTACAATGCTAGCATTACAACTACTTCCTTTAGGATTTGGATCTACCTTCATTTGATTTTCCATGATTCCCTAGGCTTTTTACTCTCTCCCTTTGTCTCCCCCTATTCTCTACAGTCAAAGTGTTACCTGATGTTTCACCTGTGCTTTTCCATCGCATTTTCTTGCTAAGGATAACACTAATAACATTATCAAAATTTAAAGTATTTGAACTAGAGACAAAATTACTAGTAGCCATTACCAAGCCATTCCAACTTTTTGACAATGAGAACAAAATCAAGAGATACCTAACCTCATCATCAAAGTTTACTCCTATAGAACTTAATTAATTTTTAACCATGTTAAATTCATTTAAATGATTAGTAACAGACCCACCTTTTGACATCTGCATATTAAATAAACTTTTCATAAGAAATACCTTGTTCAAAGTAGAGGGTTTTTTATATAGCTTAGCCAACACATTCATTAAACCCTCCATTGTATTTTACTTTAAAATATTGAAGGCCATCGATGATGCCAAGCATAGTCATATTGTTCCTAGTGGTTTTCTATCCAGAATTTCTAATTCTTCATCTGTTGTCGATGATGGCTTCTTTTTTGTTCTACCTAATGGTAGGTAAAGATATTTTTGATAAAGATAATCCTCCATTTGCATATTCCATAGCTGGTGGTTTTTCCCATTAAACTTCTCAACACTAAATTTGCTTTCTTCTACCATTTCTCCCACTCGAATTAGAAAACCCTCCTTTCAAGTGTGTTTTTCAAACCCTAAGCTCTGATACTAGTTAATAGGTTTAAAGCATAAAATACGAGGAATAAACAGAAATAAAATATAGAAGAAAATAATGCAATACACAGTAGAAATAGATTTATGTGGTTCACCCAATGTGGGCTACATCCATGGAGAAAATAACAAGGCCTTATATTTCATCCATAAAATCCCTCTCTACACAATCGTGCACCGAATATTACATTTTAATTGCCATACAATATCCTCTTATAAAAGTGCATTACAATTTTAGGGCAAAAAACCCGCCTAAAATCTATTGTCCGATCTGTGACCTAACAAAAAATGGTCCAGATTTACATAGAGGAAAAAACATCTATTTTTGGCTTCAGGGGCTCTACTCCTGAAACCCCCACCAAGGGGGCTCCAAAACATGTCGCCGCAAAACCATCCAACTAATATATATTTCCTCCAAAATCATGAAAAGCAAAATACTACGCACAATAATTTTATAAAATATTACAATAAATAAATAGTAATTAATAATACTAAATCCTTATTGATCTTGATGCATGCATGTCCTTTCGATAGGAATAGTTGCATTATTCAACTACACTCTTTTCTTAGCTTATTGTCCTCCTTGTAATGTTTCCTACAAGGGTTGTTACCCATACTCATGTCTTCTTCTATTACCATTTTACTTTTGAAATTTAAAATATTAAAGGAAAGAAAGTCTATATATAAATTTAAAGGTTTAAATTATTTAAATTTTAAAAATATTATATAAATTTAATATGTGTTTAAAAAATTAATAAAAATTAACTATTTTATTTGCATATTCATTTAAATTAAAATCTTTAATAAAAATATAAATTAAAATTTAAGATTGTTGGATGCAAATATTGGATACAAAATAACATTATTGTTGATGGTTATCATCTATTATTAGAGGTAATTTCTTAGAAGTGTGAGCATATTTATAAAGAATGAAATAGGATAACAAATAAATTAGCTTTTTCGGTTGTTCTTCATCGTGATGAAATTCAAATTTTAGAAGATAACTATCAAATGATATTTTATCTCTTAATGAAAACAATTTCAAGGAATAAATTTTGGAAACATAGCACTTCTAGGAATTTGAAGAATATATTTAAGATAAAAATGAAATGAAAAAAAGTATACTAATGAAGAATATATTTAAGAGACACATTGTTTGGAAGCAACTAGAAGCACATCAGTTGGAACGTCATAATATAATATAAAGAAAGCGTGGTAGTTGCCCATGTAAGAATGTCAGTAAGGTGCGTGCAGTAAAGACATAAAGATGGAGCAAAAAAAACATCTCCTTATTTGGTGAATATTTGATGGAGGTTGCAGTCCTCTGACACAAAGATTATAATATCTTGAAAAGGTATAATGTTATTATTAAATTCGTATCCTAGGTGTACTTTTCTACATATGCTTTGGAGACTTTGTTATAGTATATTTTCCATCTATTTCATGGTCCATTGGAGGTTGAATAAAAAACAATGTACAACAGAGATTATAATATCTTGTGATAGAATTATGTGCAGTCATGTATGCCATTAATGATCAATTTTTGAAGCAAAACTGCGCAATGTTTTGATTAGCAGACTTGTACAAGTTATTGATTAGATCAATTCTCAAGGATATTGGTGTCTCCCATAGATTGGTGCCTACATTATTGTAACAAAAATATTGATATCTCCCATAGGTTGGTACCTACGTTATTTTAATAAGGATATTTGTGTCTCCCATAGGTTGGAGTCTAAATATTTGTATAAGAGGATTGGTGTCTCCTATGGGTTGGTGCCTACAAATATTTTGTAGTAATAAAAGCAATACTGAAAGGGTGTTTCCACATAAAATCCTTGTCTCTTTTTTGTGATATTCTATGCATTGATTAATTATTGCATTCATATTATTGCAATTATTATTGTGGAAAGAAAAGTTTTATATTATATTGTTCAACCTACCTCTCATTATAAGCGTGTTTCTTCACACATTTATTAATGCTTTACAACTCTAAAACATTGGATCCACAAAACTTTGACCAAATGCATACATTGTATGAATATGTATGTAAATTTATTTTCTCACCCTAAAAAAATCCACAATATAAATCGATCTTTCTTGTTCAATTTTGATCAAAGTATTAATTTCTTCCAACATTGGAATAATACCACACAATGCGAGAAGTGTTTCAAAGTCACTGATTCAAAATAGCAAATATTTAGCCTTATCAATTGCCCTACGATTTACATACATAACCCCTACCAAGAATTGATATTATTTGAAAACTCTATATGTTAGTTGATACATCGAAATCCTCCTAGTATCTACATGTTTTAAGAGTTTTTTACCTTTAATAAATTCTAGTGCACACTATTGAAACTCTAAAAATATTACTTGACTATTCAAAAATAATAATGAATTTCATAGATAAGCTCTTCCACTCTTGCAACATTTGTAAATGTATCCACAAATTTATAAGCAAGATTTATTCTATGATCCATGCAATGAATAGGGATCAAGTAGGGGGTAACAAATGTTTGTAATAAAAAACAAAGACCATTCATGTGTCCTTGCATTATAGTAATGCCATATCTGACACATTTTAACTTAGTGGTTGTTTCAAGTTTATTTATTCCTACTATTTCCTTTAAACTAGTTACAACAACATTGCAAATGTTTTCTACATTGCAATTTTCCACCATCTTGTGTACTCTAAGTAAATGAGGTTACCTTAAATTATTTTCAAATGTGTAAGCATGCATGCAAATCCAAGATGTGTTATCAACACCAGTAACCTCATAAATTGAAACTAAAATGAATTTGGACTTTTTTACTTTCTCTTTAAGGTCATCCTGATCAACTAATGACATATATTTTACCATTTCCCAACCACTTCGATCTGACCAATGGGAATTGGGTATGTTCTGTACATCAACTAGTTTAAATAGATATTTATAATCAATGAAATCAGACATAAGTCTACCCTTTTTAAGAATAGTGAGTACAACAACCAACTATAAACTAATTTAAGCTAAAGAGAAATTATTCATTTTTCAAAATAGGGCTTGAATCATTGCACCTTTCTCAACCAAATTTTGCTTTTGTTTCATTTATTTATCATATTTTTGTGCATATCTCATATGTGCGCACTCTAATGCATCCTTCCACTTATATTTTTTCTATATTGGTCGATCACTTTCTTTAGTTTTTATGTAAACCTTTCCACAATGTTTTTCTACTGTATCTTTCATAACTTGCAATCTATGATCCTTTTCATGTTTCCAACTACAAATTACGTATCTCAATTATGTTATTTCCTCACTACTATTCTCTAATAGTACTGGCTCAATAAATGAAAATTTTGATACCCAATCAAGCTAAAATGATCTGTTAATTATCCACTTAGATAACCTTGCACCTTTCTATTTTTTAGAAGAAGATTCTCTGAAACTAGGGACTATATAAGAACTATTATTTTCCTTTGCATTTGGCACATTAGTTTCAATAATATCTTCATGTTGTTGTTCAATATCATTAAGAAAATTTTGATCTGTGGAATTTTCATTATCATGGATATGTGGAAGTGGAGGCATTCCAGAGTCAATAGTGTTTTCTATAGAGATAATACTAGGGTCATTGCCATTATTACATTTAAAAGCATACCTTTTATTAAAAAATATTGATAAACAATGGATAAAACCATCAACCAAAAAGCACCCTTCTTAATGAATGAAGACATTATACAAAAAATTAACAATGTACAAAAATTAACCGCTTAGTAAGTAAAGGCATTCATACCTTGAATTTGTGCAGATGTTGATGGTTGACTATATTTTGAAATATTATGAAAGTATTTGAGGATACTAATTTTATCATAAGACTGGCCTTCCTTCTTTCCACTTCCATTAGGTGACATTTTACTTGTATAAAAAAAAGAGTAACATGAGCATCATTTTTAAAAATGAAAAAAATTGGTAAAAGAGAATTACTATTTAAGACAATAGGATGTCTAACCCAAGCAGGCTTGAGATTGGTACCCAAATAATAGGAAAACCTCCTTATTGAGTTTCCATGAATAAAATGTTTAAAAAGGAAAATTAATGGTAAAATAAACTTATTGGTAAATGGTTGTCATTTTATGTCAATCGCTTCATGCCAATCACATTCTACCAGCCACATTTTGCTAGTCACCTTATGCCAACTTCCTTACACTACTCACCTTCTTCCAGTCACCTTCTACCAATTTCCTTCTACCAATCACCTTATGCCAATTACATTTTGCTAGTCACCTTCTTTTGGTCACCTTATGTCGTTTGTCTTATGCTAGTCACCTTGTGCCAGTTACCTGATGCGAGTTACCTTCTATCAGTCACCTTCTAACATCCGCCTTCTTTCAGTTTCCTTGGACCAACCACCTTCTTTTAGTCACCTCATTCCAATCATGTTTTTTCAGTCATGTTGTGTTAGTATCCTACTTTGTATCCCTCGCTATCAGATAAAATTAATGTTTTAATTATATGAGTGTCATTGTCATGTTAGCTATATATAAGTACAAAAGGTGAATTTGGTGGGATAATTTTTTTAATAATTTGAAGGTGAAAATTAGGTAGGAAACCTTATGATAGTGGGGTGAATTTACCCTAAAAAAAAAATTATCCTAAAATTTTTAGGTGAATAGGTCGACCTCTAGTGTCCCCAAATTCGTAATATTAAAATTATGAAAATCTGAATATTTGTGCTAATATGTGAAATTTTCCTCTATGCATAACCTTGAATCCAACATGAATTTAAATCCTCCTAGTGTATGGATAATGATATTTTCCAAGTTTTAAGTCCCTAACCGATTCAATTATTCAAACTCCTTTTCCAAATTATTACATCTTTGAACTCATTTATAAGACTTGGTCAAGTTTTGTTTGTACCTACATATACAAAAAATTCAATTTAGAGATAATATTTTCATCAAAATTGGCAAATTACTATTTACACAATTATCAAATCATATAGGTTTTACTTACAAACTTTTCCCTTTTAGAAAAATATCAAATTCCTACTCTTTTAAAAATGGAAAATAGTCAACTTCATGGATCCCTGAATAGGCATAAACCCTTTTTCAAATGGTAAATTTTCAAAATATTACTTGGAAAATAGTCACTTTTCAAAATTTAGCAAATTTTATTCATTATTAACAAATAATCATTTCATCCAAAAGATAAAAATATCTCTGTTGTGGTAATGGATCACCTATTGAAGGCTAAATTGAATTATTAGATCTCTAGATCTACAAGATTGAGATCAATCAAAATTCTAATGTGTGAGATTCCACCTAATCACCAATTCATTGAAAATTTCATCTACTATTCTAAATTCAAAATGTCAACCTCACAAAGCCTTGCAATATTTCATAATAGAGTCACCATTCATTGAACTACTTATAAATTTAGAAACACAAAATATGTAGATCTAAAATAGTGGAAGATATATCTAATGAACTAATTCTATGTTAGATGTGAATCATTATAATAAATAAATACTTTAATATATGTAGAAATATTCTAAGTAAGTTTACATAAATTTTATTTTTATGGGAAAAAAACTAGTAGGAATTTCAAAATGGAAATCAAGACCTTGGTCCCATTGGGCATGCTAGAAATTGTTGAATCATAAAACTATGTAATAGAATTGCATCCACATTTATTTTTCAACAATTAATAAAAAGAGAAAGAACATCTTATTTGACCTTTGTCTAATTCCCCATTAGCTATGTTAATATTATATAATTATAGTGTAGAAAAGTATGTTTGAAGAGGTAAAAGTGTGAGATTAAAATACAATGTAATAAAATAAAATACAATTAAAACCATACAAGTGTTAATGTGTGATCATTCAATTTATATAAAGAGAATTAAATAACCTCAATATGTTGTAATAAGTATAAAATTTGTAATAATGTAAAGAATAAATAATAGAAAGCAAAAGAGACAACCACATCCACTATGCATTCCAAAGGGTAGTATAATTAATGATAAGTGAATGTCATGTAAAATCATTCTATATTTTCAAAATTAGTTTTAGAGTATAATGTAGAGTCCACCAAGTGTAGCTATAATTTCTTCAAATGTCCAATAGACATTTACGATGGATCCCATAGATCCTAATCATGGAAAATTGTTTACATATGAGTCACCTAACGTAAATCATTTCTACATGTCATAAAATCCCTAGTTTAGGGGTATCTTTAGTACATTTATGCAACACTAATATTTTGCATTCCTCTCAAATTACTCCATATTAGTTTAATATGCTTCTAAATTCTCTTAAGCATTGTATGAGGACAAAATATTACCTTTATGGAGGTTTCTTCAAGTTTTGTTCTATCCTTGACATTTTTTGTCCCCAAAGATAATGATTCACAAATTTTGAAAGTAGAAATTAATGGATTTACAAAATGACACTTCATTGACTAGAGATAAGATCATTCCCCACTTTTATGGATTTTCCATTTTGAATATTTACTCCTTTAAACCAATCATATTCTTCATATTTAGTATGATTTGGGATTTTCTCTCAAATTTGTGGACCTACAATACTACTAGTAGAGGTATAAACTTTTGTTTCCTCATTTTCCAAGAAAAATTTTTCAAGGGAATTTGAAAGTATTGTTCAAGATATTATAGTTTATTATACCATGTCAACTAATGATCTACAAAACACATTATTTCAAGTTAGTTAGGCACTTTGGCATTAGTAAGACACTTATGGTACTATAGTAATACTTTCATTGACAACACATATTGATGCTTTAAAAATTGTCCATATTTTCTTTTAGTAGGTCTAGGTTCACCACTGGGGGGTCGCTCTTAGGAAAAGGTAAATACCATGCGATTGAATATACGAGGTAGTTTTAATATCAAGTTAAACCATCGGTATAGTGGTAAGTATCTTCTAGGAAAGTGATGTTTAAAAATAATGCATACCTAGATATAGATTCTATTGGTAAAAAAAAAGGCTTCGAGAAGATGGGTGGGGTTTGTATTTGTGTTACATACAAAAATATTTATATCATTTATAATAAGAAATAGTTCTAAAATAATAAAATATTTACCAAAACAAAGAAAAATTCCTGATTAAATAATTAGCAATGAATTCAAAAACCACATTACTTTTTTTCCCTCTAAAAATATTTTTAAAAACTTAGAATTTGAAGTGACAAAATATCAAACAATTACCAACCATATTGATGGGGATGTTGGAATCTGACATGTATATGTTGACCAAGCCAAGAACCAAATCATGTTTTAATTTACTATGGTATGTTACATTTTTCAATATGTAGTAATATTAATAATGATAATTTTAGGTATCAAGTGGCATTAGATCAACTATTTAGTTTCCTCAACAATTCAAGGAGGAGATCCAAGTTCTAATATTTTCAAATAATACATATATAATACCCAAGATTTGTTGTAACACCACTATGTGGTGATGATGTAATATAGGTGGTACCCGTTTCAATCCCATATAACCCATTGAGAAAAAATAATGATAATTTTAGGTTAATTTATTCTTCCTTAAAGAGTAATGTGGATGCATGAAATTTTTTAACCCTTTCATGCATAGGGTAGATCTACAAGCCCTTTTATCTTTTTTATCTACAACTATGTTTGATGGTTCACATTTTTTGAAAATTTGAGGTTTGTGTGCATTATTGACTGAAAACTAAAAACAAATTTAGTGTTAATAGTTAGGGAATTAATTTTTTTTTGGAGGGGATTTAAAGATAGTGTATTATCTTTGTGATTTACATTATTGTAGGATAGTGAGAACACTAGGGAGCGGTTTATTTTTTATATAAGCTAGATTTTCCATGATTTAATGATATCTTTTGGGACCTTATCATTGTTGGAGAAATGTTTGGGGGACTGAGATCGTAGCAAGATATTAGGCTTATTTTTTGTGTGCACATTATGTTTTTCAAAGTCTTGCATCAATTCAACTGCATTGGTAAATAATTGAGGACCTAATAAAGTGTGGAATTGAAACCACATATCATAACAAGATATGACAAACTTTGTATGACATAATGTAGGTGTTAATGCATCAAATATACATTTAACGATTAGAAAAATAGACCATGGTCATAATATTTAGTGCCTTGGATTTATTAGAATTCAAATTGAAGGATTTTAATTTCTATTGTATACATTTATGGGTATTTTATTCCATAGCTATAACTTTATGCTTATATTTCCTGTAACAGTCGGTAATTATTTGGTTGGCATTTTATATGTCTTTGTGGTATTTGTACCATGTGTTTATAAAGTTTCTTTATGTTCATATTTCCTATAATAATCCATAATTTTTGGCTAAGTATTTTATGTCTCTTTGTGCCATTTATACCATGTGTTTCTAAAGTTATTTAATTGATGTAGAAAACTATTTTTGAAGAACATCATAATACATTTGATGCACATCGTGATTGCAAAAATCTTGGATTTAACTTTTGCAAACAAAGTATTACAACAAAACAAAGGTTTTGGTGTGACAAAAATGGAAGGGTAAAGGATTTGTAGGTATGTGGCTAAAGTTCTATCTTCTCCCACAAGATGAAGATAACCTATAACACCCAATTGACATGTTAGAGAATTTTTTATATGATGCATGATAGGGTGCATTTATGATGAGGTTGACTATATTTAATCATTGTAATAATACAATTAAAAACCTTACCCACCATGTATCTAGAAAAAATAAAGACAATAGGGTAATCATAGGCAAGAGTCTCTTGCCACAAAAATGTTTAAAAAGTAGGTCACTAGATAATATTTAGGATTGGTTCAGGAGAATTTTGGTTCCATATCATAAAAATATTTATACAATCAAAATTGCACATGAGATGGATAGAGGTCTAGACCAAATATTATATGCCACATATTTTAAAAATGTCACTTCAAGTGCAAGTGCACTCATATTTTAGTTTTTGCTAAATTTTTCCTCCTACATTCATCACAATGGTTTGTGATTGAATATATTTTTAATATTTTTTGTACTAGGATGATTTTTTACCCCATGTTACCCCTTGCTCCACTTTTTTTAGATCCGGTACCCCCATGTATGGATACCTATATTAGGAAAAAGCATGTGGTAGTCCCCTTCAACCAAATCTGAGGTTATATGGTTACCATAGGGAAGAACAACTCACAAACATTATTTCACTACACGTGCACGTCATCTTAGGCCTTTTAGCCAAATATAGTATCTCTTCACTAAAATTGAGAGTTTAATATGGTTTCCTATATCTAGGAAGTGGGAAAATAAATATGAACATGTGAATTCATAAGGACATTTATCTAATCTTGTATGTGCTATTGTTGCCAACTATTATTGCCAAGACATCTCAAAACCTATTGAATCTTGTCTAGCAATTTGTCAATAGGGTTACCCTTTAATTGGATGACCTAGATTTATGTGACATTTATTATTTGCTACTTTTTGGGCTACTCAAACATGGTTTTGTGGTTTTATAAACTTGAGATTTAGAATTATGTTTATTTATAATTGAATAATGATTCATGAGCATAAATTGATTTTTAACTCTCTATATTATGTTTTGTTGCTAGTTTGAGTATGTTTTTAACTCAAAGCATACCTCATAGAGTTGCCAACATGTATCTAGGAAATAACATGATCAAATAAAAGTTTAACTATTAAGATGGCAATTGTAGTGATGTTAAGATCATGTAATATATATTAGAAAAAATGTTTGTTGGGGGGCTAGGAATGGTTTCCAATTTGAAATTTATATTTGAGGAGGAAGAATTATAAGTGCAAATGAAATTTTTTGGGATAGTTCAGTTAAACAAAGATGTTGCTCAAGGTCTGAGACAATATTTTTTTCTACGTTTTACATTTTAAAATTTATAGATAAAAGTTCATTAAAGTACTAGCCTTTTATGAAGTAAAATTTACTAAGACCTAGGCACTCTTCTACTTCCATTATTATTATGTTTAATTTTAACATGATGATTTAGAACCATCCCATCATATAAATAGAAAGAGATAAAGAGAGAAAAACAATATCTTATTATTCAGAATAGAGTGATACAATCTGAATTGAAATATGAGGCTCTTTATATAGGAAAATGGATTCCTTGGCCAACACTCGAACTAGTTGTACAAGGGGACACCTTGCACATTGATATTTGTGCATATATTACTTCTTCCCCAAGTAACTCCTAATATAATAGTGTATCTAATGTGGTACATTGATATGTACCTAAATAATGCAATATACTCTAACACCCACCAATATTATATTTATTAGGTATTGAAAACCTTAGAATTAAATATGGATCTCTATATTTATCTTCATTCTTCAAACGGTATCAGTTTTGATCTTCTACTTGAGCTTCAGCTTTTTGCTTGACTCTATATTCTGACTTTGACATTGTTTCTATTTTTCTTCGAGTCTTATTATTGAAGAAGTTCATATATTTCTTGTGTACATATCTATACTTTGAAAAGTATACTCAAGAAAATTCACTAATGAAGTTTCTTGAAATGGTATATATCCATTCAAAGAGATGATTCTCTTTGTACTAAAAATATCTTTGAGAATTATTGGTACCTACACATATTTTACAGCTATGGAGATTCCAACATCTCTCTACCTTGTGCCCATATTTTTTATAGTGTCTGCATCTATTTTCTGTAGCCAAATGCCTTTGTCCATTCTATCCTTCATGGCAACTATTTCTATCAATATATATTACTGATTTGATGTCACTATCCTCGGTTCCTTTCTTGTTTCTAGTCTATCTTGTATATTCAAGATCTTCATACTATGATATGATTCCTAATTCTATTGGTTCTTTCAATCCATGCTCATGTTTTTTTTATCTTGTATCCTCACATCTTATCATATTTGAACAAAATATATTAGTATTATCAAATAAAATTATTAGAATGATATTTTTCAATGTCATTTTGATCCTTGGTATCACTATATATATCACCATCTATATCTATGCTCTCATTAATTCTAGAAACATGAAATTTTCATGAGCAAACATGAATTGTATCTAGATCACTTGTATCACATATACCATCAATATTTGTAAAACGATCTTCTATCTTTGTCAAGGATTATAGATCACTAGTGTCAATTCTTGCATTGCAATATTTCCTTTTATTTTGACAAGAATCATGATTTGCATATTTATCCATGTCAAGAAGATCACTAGTATCATGGCATGCATCAATCATCAATGGTTATGATTCTAAGTTATTGCAACATGAATCTACCATCATAGGTTTTAATTCCTTTGTATCATCAGAATTATCTTCCATTTCTATCTTATTCTTTACCTCTTCTACCTTTTCTTGTTCTACCATTTTTTGTGTGCATCCTTTTAGTAGTTGCAATCATTTCTTAATATTGTCTAGTGATTCATATTGAATTTAGATTTCTTCTTCCTAAATGTATGAGTCTTCTTCAATGTAGATTAGATCTTCTTGTAGACATATATTTTCTTCTTTAGACAACTCCTAAAGTTCAAGTTTTTGAGTTTCTACTTTTGGACTATTTGTATTTTTTTTTTATTTGCTTTTTCGTTTTCATGTTATTTTGATATAGGCTACCATATGGCTCCCTAGGTTAGAGTTTTTTTAACTATATTTCCAAAATTCAATATCCAAGTTTGATGTAGTAAACCTAATCTCTCCAATGTTATTAATTTACAAATATTAAATTTGAATTACAAAACCTACTTGATTGATTACAAAACTTATAGTTTTCTAGGTAGAATACCTTTTGACTCCCAAGTAATTTAGGATATGCTATAATATTCAAAAGAAAGCTTAGCAATATTTAGTTCACCTCTTAGGTTGATTTTGTAATATTTTTAGAATAATAATCAACCTTCAATTTGTTTCTTATCTCCTTAATGAAGTATGATATAGTGGTTGGATTTCTTTGATATCTTTAGTATGAGTGTGAGACAATTTTTATTACTTGATTCCAACTTTCAATAACCTTGATGGTCTTATTTCTTCTACCTTAAGTAATTTTATTTTACAAATTCTAAATTTCTAAGGTTTTGGTGAAGAAGGCCTTATAACTTCCTACTTTTGGAATATTAGAAAATAAATGTATTCTCTGATTAATATTTGTGTTTACTAATGTTTTCAACCTTATATCTCCTATATTATTTGCAAATATCCATAATTATTTCTTCCTTTAGGTTTTCTTTCTTGCTATCTAAGGTTGTTAATAATCAATATTATATTTAGCACCTTACAACTTCAAATTTTAGAAAGAAAATAATTGAATGATTTACCTTTCTTAGCCTCTTTGATGATGAATTCCCAAAAACTACTGAGTGTGTTATATCATTTGGCATCTACTATAAAATTTTACTCCTTCCATACTCTTTGAAGTGTAAATAACTTATATACAGTCTCTAGTCTAATGGCTAGTAACTGTTAGTCTTGAAATGTCTCCCAATGTGCAATCTCCAATGCTTACTAATGACTAGTGCTTCTTTTTAGCGATTTTCTCTCTACTATGACTTCAAATGTTCTGTTCAGTAATCTTTCGACTGCCTGTGTCTATCAATTTTGATTCACTATTCTTATTTCATGCACTTCAATATGCCTTGTTTAATATATAGTTGGAGAATGAGGATCTATTAGAGCTATATTGGCTTACTTAATAGCATTTAAGTGATTGTAAATTAGCTTATATATTTTTTGGTATTGTGATGAAATATTCCCTTGTCTACGTGATAAAGGCTACCTTTACTTTCTCACAATAGTGCCTCTAACATGGAAAAATGATCTACAATATCTGCTCCCTCTAACTTAGGTGACAACAATTAGAATTTTTTAAATCATCATGGCTCTTTAACCTTGTATCTTTCTCTATTTAATGTGTGTTACCTTCCTGATATAGGACCACCGAATACTATGGTATAAAATGCTTTTTTGCTACACGCTGGTAGATTTTGTAATGGCAATCTAGTTGGTGCATACTAGATCAATGCAATAAAAGTTCCTAACATAGTTGATGCTTAATGAGAGAAATGTTATGAATGTAACAACTCTTTTGACAACATTTTTTACCCCCAAATTTTATGGTTCTCCTCAAAAAATGCTATAACTCTTATTGTGCAAGTAGAATGCAATAT
The DNA here is from genome assembly GCA_028583015.1 of Wollemia nobilis. Classification (NCBI taxonomy): domain Eukaryota; kingdom Viridiplantae; phylum Streptophyta; class Pinopsida; order Araucariales; family Araucariaceae; genus Wollemia; species Wollemia nobilis. Next base: position 6,441,704 of record JAQPPZ010016096.1, read on the forward strand.
TATATCTCCTTACTATGTTGTTCTTAGGATTTTTTAGGAGCGTGCAACCTTCTCCTTCGTTAGCAATAGGATCCCAACTGATGCATGCTTGCTGCTGCTCTTTCTTGATGTATAGTTTGATGATTGTTTCACCTACCCAAAACTTGTTGTTTTGCCTTCCTTATTGCATATCTCTAACTATGTGTAACTTGGTTATTTGATAGCTTGAGATGCTTTAAAAATATTTGTAACGGTTCCTTCCAAGACATGTTTGTAATGGTCTTCTCCTCCACGTGATGTTGGTTAATGTGTAATAGCTATTCACAAGATAAATATCTATATTCCAAGTTTCAAAAATCAATGAATACCTAGCACTATTTTTTTGATTGAAACATTAATGAACTTATAAATTTTATAGTCCTCCTTATTGTGTTTGATATGAACCAGTGATGTACATTCTAGTTGCATGTACTACAATAGTTGAGTTAAGATAATTATCTCAATAGTTTCTTTTTGTGTCTACCTATGTATGCATTGGATACTCGAATAAGATTATTTAATAATGCATGTGTGGTTACATAGATCTTAGATGTAATTCTCATTCCTAAAAATGATTATCAACCCTTTTTTTTAATGACTTCATGAAATTGAGATAGTCTAATGTTATGTTCAATATCCTACATACTAGTTGTCCTACTATCTCACTATTTAGAATGAATACAACTGGATAATAACACGTACTAATGATAGCAATGATCTATGAGCCAATCATTCAGTGTTTTCCAGTGATAGTTGTAATCTTCTCCTCTCAATGTAAATAATTCTCTTTGTGCTAGTGTTACTTAGACCTGATGCTCTTCTCTTATGCCAAGTGGTAATGCATGTAACCAATGCCTAACATTCCCTTCATTTCATATAATACACTTGCCAACTCTTTGTGAGTTGTTTTGTCTTCCATGCTCTAATTCATGCAAACTATTCTATCGATGATTAAGTTATCTCTAAGGTTGGCTCCAAATGTTAATGATTCTTAGGAATTTCAATGATGGTTCTTGATGATTTGACTATATTGGGATTTGGTAAGACACTCCTTATAAGATGTGCTACATTGTTTGGGTTAGCATAATGTCGGTATCTTTGGATACCTTCAATGGAAGGGTATTGAGCCCTAGGATGGCTCTTATTCTTTGTTGTTAAATCTCCTTCACTAGACTGTGTAAACCACTCACTTAGATGGTATAACCATAGGCAATGTAGTCTCCTCTTTGGTGTGCCTTTTCCTTTATGGTGTGGCTCCTTGTATTCATTGTTTCATGCACTTTATTGCTATGTAGAGTAGGGTTCAATGATGTAGATAATATTTCTTATAATGCACTAAAATTTGAGACTTCTACGCTCTCTTTGTGAATCTCTCCTTTATTCAATGATGAGCATGTTTTCTTCTCCAATATATGGAGGTACTATTGCTCTTAAGGTTGCTTATTTGGGGCACACAATTTTGTAATACTTGTGCATCAAATAGTGTCTTTAGAAATTTTGATAGTATGCTAGTTTTGTGCCCTTGATTTTAGACTCAACTTAACAATCAATGCACATAATAATCCTTTGAGCCTAACTATTTTAATGAACAAATAGTATAGTGTAATGGATCCATAATATTTATAACTTAATGCACTTTAAAGGTAACAATAATATCACCTTATTTTTCATGTAAATAAACTCTCAAAGTAGTTTGGAATATGCACTATTTTAATGCAACTTAAAATACTTACTGAAATTTTAATAAGCTTTAGCATGAACTAGTATAGTGTAATTGCAATCTCGCCTTATCACTCTTTAAAAGTAGCTTTTAATCATGCACTATAATTTTTGCAACTTACCATAGTCTTCTTCTCTACAACTAGATAATAGAAAAAATGTATCTAAATCCTATTTAATGTCTAGGTAAGAACCCTTAATAGAAAATCATCTTCTACACTCCCTTGAAGAATCAATATGCAATATTTTTATTTTGTAATTTTTGAATCTGAATAAGATGTTTAAACAATTTAAGTAGTAATCTAAACAAGTATTCAAGTAATTAAGCCTTTGAAACTTAATTTGGTTACCTTTGATATTCTTTGAACATGATGAAAATCTTGATGATTTGATTCACCAATTTTCTATTTGGAATGGAGGTTGCTCGTAGCTATGAACCTTTCTAGTATTTTATTGTAGAATCTAGTAGTCTTCATTTTGGGGCTTGTTGTTGGATGGTGACAATTGTCCCATTACTTTCACTATCAGAAGCTTCTCCTCAGTAGTATTCAATCAGAAAAGGAGATAACCAATATATTATTTTTCACAAACTATTCTCTAGATTCTCTCCTTGAATCTTGTAACAAGGCTTCAAGAGCCTTCTCTTTTCTCAACCTCTCTCCTAGCAGTAGTTCTCTCTATTAAAAAATTCCTAATGGTAGCATTTGCATGCAATGACGCACAATGGTAGGTCCAATTTTCAAATATGTAAGCCAACAATCCAATTTTCAAATATGTAAGACAACAATAGCAATGGTGGCTTTCCCTATTCCTATCTAGATTAACCATGGCTTTGATACCACTGATGGTTTTAGCACCATCCCATAATATTAAGAGAAAGAGATAAAGAGAGAAAATCAACATCTTAATATTGAGAATAGATTGATACAATCTGAATGGAACTATGAGGTCCTTTATATAGGAATATGAAGTCCTTGGCCAACACTCCACCTAACTATACAAGGGGACACCTTGCACATTGAAACTTGTGCATATGTTACTTCTTTCCCAAGTAACTCCTAATATAATAATTTATCTAAGGTGGTACATTGATATGTACCTAAATAATGTAATATACTCTAATATTACACCTAATACTAGCCCTTTTTGAAGTAATATTTACTAAGCCCTAGGGACTATTCTACTTCCATTATTAGTATACTTTATTTTAACACCTAAATGAAATAGGTATGCAACAGAGGACATAAAGCAAACATAAAGAAAATTTTTGATGAGATTGTTAAAGGATGTTGTAAATTCAATAGCTTACTAAGTTGAAACTTGTAGGGTTTTTGGAGAATGACACCAAAAGTTTGATAATTTTACATGTGCACACAAACACCTTTATCAAAATTTTTTACTTTATTTCTAGATAATATTTTAACTATTTGCATGGGCATAATACTCTGAAAGGAGAACTCTCTCAAGGTAAACAAGTGTCCCAAGCCTATATTTTGCAAAATTGGTTGTAAACGTATATTGGTAAATAAGATATATCATAACCTAATAACTAGAAACTATTGTACACAAGTAGATAAGATGAGAAAAATATCAAAGACATAGTCTACAAGAACTCTTAGAACAAAGTATTAACATCTAGGTAGACATAGAAGAAAACAAATTAGGACAAGTTCAATCATTTATTATGAAAATGGTATTTTATGATAATAGCATAGTACATTAATTTCTCTTACATAGTTCTTAAAATGTGATCATGTGGGTCAACATACTATACTTAATTTGTAATAGATTTGTCTCTTGTATATTTTTTTACTTTTGATAACATCTCATGATGTATATTTATATATAAAAAATGTGATATGGTCATTAAATTAGAAATGTAGGTGACCCAAATTTTTTTTTTTGGAGATGTGTATTTACTTTTATAAGCTAATGCTCATCCTCTAATACTTTCACTCATTGGTTTGACATTGAGATACAAGTGATTCTTAGATTAGGTTACCTCTTTAGCATGTGTTTCCTACTTGAGTTATTCAACCTCTTAAATAGTCCTATACATGCTTCAACAAAGTTTCATATGTATGATACTACACAATTAAAAAATTCAAAATAACTTCCATATGGCTTGATAGCATACAACCTCCTAATTAGTCATGCACATGTTTACACAATTTGAAAATTTAAAAGGAAATTCCACTAGCTCTAACTAACTTTTTTTTGGGAGAGGGTTACAAGGAATGCACATTACAAAATCATGAAGCTTAGCTATAACTAGGTTAAAGTGAATATGGATCCAAAAAATAATTCTATTAAGCATGATTTCTCATTCAAAGTCAATGATATTTTGTGTCTATCTTTGAACACTCTCTCATTACTTTTCTTTTAAAGTATCATATATTTTAGCTTTAAAAAATGAATTACTCAAAATAAAATAATTAATGAGCTAGTTATGTCAAATGTGATTTCTCATGCAATTTTAATGAGAATTTTTTATCTTACTTTTAATATTTTCTTATTTATTTTATGTCAAATAATCATGTAGCCTTTACATTAGAAATGAAAGTGACTTAATCAATTTTTTGTAGATAAGGATTTACCTTCACAATGTAACACTCATTATCTAATAGTTCCACCTAGTATTTTGAAATACTAGGTGAAGTGATAATTTTATTAGGTTGTATCTGGATGGTGGTAGGTGTATAAATTTGGAATGCATTTTCTACATTTGGCATGAAGTTTCCAAAATAGTCCTACAGACACCACCAAGCTTTTTATGTATCTTACTACACATTTTAAAAATAAAAAATAACTACTACAAGGCTTGAAATAACTTCTTGGAAGAGGTTTCAATGTCCATTAGGGAAGTGTGGACCTTAGCTACAAGTTATAGTGAATAGGTATTTTGAAAATAATAATGTAAAACATGAGTTCCCATTCAAAATTTAGTGAGGCTTTTGTCTTCCTTTGAACATTGTCTCATATTTTTCCTTTTAAAGTACCATAGGTCTTCATGAGGAAAATATTGAATTACTTAGAACAAATTCATTCAATTATCTTAAATGAGTTTTTATCTTTCTTTGAATGATTTCTTATTTCCTTTTTTGTCAAGGTACCATAAATTTTCATTTGGAAAAAAATCATTAGTTATTCAAACCAATAAAAAATATTTTAGATATAACATCAAACTCATGGTATTTTTATCAAGCTTTTACACACCTTAACTTATAAGATAAAAATCCATTCTCACAAAGTTATAATAATACAAGATAAACTAAATGGAATATATGTTAAGAAAAGAACCAATTGGTTTGGGATGATATTTCATCCTTAAATATTCTTTTGGCAAGATTGGTGTTGCCTTATTTTAAAAAAATTATTTAAAAACTCATCTCTAGAGGTCTGAGAGAAATTTTAAATAGGTTTCTATCTCTCACATTCTAATTTTGAACATTGACATCCTCTAGGCATTGTTATTAGGAATGGATTTCTTAAACAAGTTTGCATTCACAAAATGTTTTAAAAAACTCTGTTAACTATATTTTTTCAAAAACTTTCTCTAACATTTGTGAATTAATAAATTGAATTAAGTTTTATAGCTTTTAAAAAATCTATTAAAACATATACCAAGACTTACATATTTTGAATTTTAGCCACTATTATCCTATAAATAAATTTTCTAAATTTTTAGATGATAAATGGAAAAACCTAAGTTTATGTGTCTAACTTTGGCATAGCTACAATAATCCAAGATATGTATCTATGGATAAAATTTAATGGGTTTGTGCATAAAATCTATTAAAAAATATACAAAATCTTATGAAATTAAATTTTAAGCGCTATTCTCTTCTAATTAAAGTTTCTAAGTTTTTAGTTAACATGTTGAAAATCTAATTTTCTAGGTTTAACTCTCATAGAGTTGCAATAATTCAATATAAGAAAATAAAAAAGAAACAAAAGAAAAGAATATGCGAATTAATAAAACAATTTTATCTAGATTAAAATTAAAAACTTGCACAACTACGATCATGATACTATATGTTGTCCTCTTCTTTTTATTTATCCAGTAATTTTCCAAAAATTGAATTCCAAATTTTGCTATGCTTCATCCTCTTTTCTTTGGGTTTCAACTATTATATGAAGTTTTTTTGAAGAGGTTGAAAAGTTAGGGTGTATCAGGGGAAACCCTTCCCATGAATTGAACTTGGGTCTTTATTAAGAGCACAATGCATTTTTCGATTTGTGTGTCCTTTCTAGGAATATAGGTATAAAATTTTAACTACAAAGAAACGATGGCCAAAAATAACTTATGTAAGCTTTTAGGTATAATTTCTACAATGTTAAAATAATCCATGATAATTTAAGGAAGAAGTTAAAGAGAAGAATATATGTATTGATAAATTGTTTCTAGTTCAACTAAAACTAAAGACTTACATAATTATAACCATGGATACTTGCTATATGTTGTCTTTTTCACTTTAAGATTCAATCATTGTACATAGATTGAATTAGAAAATTTAATGCGTTGTCTTCTTCACTATATGCTCCAAAAATTTTACAAAGGTTAAATTACAAAATGAGTGGGTGTAGTTTTTATTATAATTATGAATTTATCAATAATAGTACTAAGGTTAGAGATTGTAACATCCATGGATGAATAAATATTTGGTGAATGAATTATTATAAAAAATAAATAATAAAAAACTAATGAGCAATAATACATTGGCTGAAAGTTTTTTCTCATGATACATGGAAATGATTGCTACAACTATATTTCCCTCTCAGGTCTCATTGTATGTAATTGGCATAGGTAAACCTAGAATTTCAAATATCATTCTAATAGATGTGTGATCTAGTTAACATATTCATTTGAGAGTGTGCTTTTTCTCAATGAGAAAAAATATGGCAAATTTGTGTTCAAAAAACATGCTTAAGAGCTTTTGTGTTTCAAACAAATCCTTTGGGGGTCAACTTTGAAAGCATATTCCAATGATTGAATTTAAAGGTAACTTTTAATTTTTTTGGATAGATAATAAGGGGTTGTACTCATGTCCCCCACCCTTGACAAATTACAACTCTCTTCTTTAGAGCTTGAGATTTCATAAATAGATACACTTCTCATCTCAATTGAGATGCTATAACTTGAAACCTACATCATTTTACATAAAATGACTGAATTTTTTATTTCATTTTTTGGATATTTTCAATATTTTGTATGAATACAAATATTCTAGAATTCAGCATCCTTTTCGATATTTTTTAGTAGCAATGTTCACAATACAAAAACTTCACCTCTACTATCTATGCATTGCATCTTAGTAGAGTAATATTTCAAAAGCATTGTACTATCATAGTTAGCTTTACCAAATTTGGATTGCTAGTTTCCTTCCTAAAACACAAGTTCAACCACACAAATTATAATAAATAGTTTTGTATGAAAACACATTAATGTTAGAAAATAAAGTAGATATTACCAATGGAAAGCATTGAAGTAAATATTAATCATTATTTGATTCAAGCTGTCAATATTTTCTCATTAGCTTCAACTAAAACTACTTTCTCTAACCATGGAAACTAGAATTTAACTTCACGATCCTCAATCAAAACCCCTCTATTGGCTAGCCTATCTACACATTTGTTTGGTTTCCTTAATGCATGTGTAAACTTGATTTCTTCAAACTCTTTAGCAAGATATTTAATTTCCATAATTATCTCTTGTATGTTCCATGGAGCCTTTACTTTCCTCAAAATTGTATTTATTACTATGAGAGAATCACCTTCCATCCATACTCTATTCCATTTTATTTTTCACATATTTTTAACATTTCTAAATTTTCCCAAGATTCAACTTCATTATTTGTCTTAAATCCACTACTAAAAGTGTAATGAGATAAAATATATCCTCTATTATTTCTAATTATCCATCCTCCTCCTATTGGTCCTGAATTTATTTAGATGTTCCATAAAAATTCAATTTAACCAAATCCACATATGGTGGTTTTCACTTTATATTATTTTCCTTCTTTTTTCTTCTCTTATATCCAACATCATAATTCCATTTAATGACTTGACTCCATCTATCAAGGCTCTCTACTTCAAGGTTAAGGATTAGGTGAGTTTATGGGGTTGGTTTAGACTCCTCTATGGCTAAACATATCTTCCTTTTCATTACCTCTAAACTAATTTCCTTTCCTTTAAATATTCCTTTATTCCTTTCTAGCCATATAGTCTAAAGTATCATATATTTTGATATATCCCATATTTTTTATAAAGCCTTACTTATATATATTCTTTGAAATTGCTTTAACCATTATTTATTTATACTTTTCATCACCATGCATTTATCAAATATATTAAGAATCCATTGCCAGAGTTTTTGGACTACTAAGCAATGCTCGAAGATATGGTCTATACTCCCCTCCTTATTTTTATAAAGAACACATTGAGAGGGGCCATGAAACTCCTTTTCATAAGGTTATCCCAGGATAAAATTCTTCTATGACCTACTAGCCAAAAAAATATTTTAGCTTTAGGAATGCTTGGGCTATCCCAAACACATCTTCATATTCTAGTGATAGTACTATTTTTTTGTTATTTAAATTATATCCAAATGTTGGTATTATTATTATTCAACCCCAAAAATTACCCCCCCCCCAAATTCCAAAAAAAAAATTTAAAAAAAAAACCATTAAATTAAAAAAAAAAAAAAAAATGTGCTTTTTTCACACTAAGTATCCATCCATATAGAAATTTTTCTCTAGTTCCCACCACCTATCTTAAACCTTTAATCATTAGATAAAAATATTTTTTAAAACAATTCCAAAGAGCAAAATTATTTGGTAGAGAGAATGAAATAAATATTAAACTTGGGTCATTGGGATCAACATACTTGCATAGAAGAATTATTCACCATTGTCTTTGGGTCTCTTTGTATAGTCTCTAGATTAATTTTCCCCTAAGAGATAAGTTTACATCTATAACAACTCTTAAACCAAGACCTCCCTAGTTTTATCATCACAAATCTTGCTCTATTTCACCAAAATAAATTTCCTTTTATATTGTAAACCTGACCATAAAAAGGATCACATGATATAGATTAATTTTTTTCAACTAATTTTGCCATAATATACAATGACACAATATGCTAGAATGGTATGTAAGACTAACTTATTATCTATGCTCTTCTTTATGACAATAACCATCTACCTTTCCAAGTTGGTAGTTTATTATGAACTTTACTAATAACTAGATTCCATAATTCTATCCTCATTCTCCCCTCAAATAAAGGCATGCTTAGATATGTTGTTGGTAAATTTACCCCATCCTTTTGAAGTAACCTATAAATTCTTGCTTTGATATTAGTTGTAGTGTTAAGCAAGACAATTTTTAATTTTGTCCTATTAAAGTTTTGTCCTAATGCTCTTTTGCATTCCTTTAAAAAGTTATTCAAAGATCCGGTCTCATTTATCTTTACCCTTCCAAAAGGGTTGTATAATCTACAAACTATTGATGGTTGATGTTTTTGATATTATTACTAACCTTAAGTCCACTTATAAGCGCATTTTGTAAGCCTTATTTAAATTCCTACTCAAAACCTCTACCATAATAATGAAAAAATAAGGATATAGAGGTTATCTCCTTGTCTAATGCCTCTCTTGGCTTTAAAAGATTATATTACTAACACATTGATCAACATTGAATAAGAAATTATAGAGACACATTTCTTTCCAAATCCAAAATTTTCTAAAAATGCAAAAATAAAATCTCATTTAACCCTATCATAGGCTTTACTCATATCAATTTTTAAGATCATTGATTTCTCTTTTCTTGAAGTCGTTGAATATATAACTTCATGAGATGCTATGATCCCATCCAAAATTTGTCTCCCTTTCACAAATATGCCTTTTTTTTCTGAAATAATTTTATCCAACAATGTTCTTAATCAATTTACCATTACTTTTGAGATAATGTTATATGCCATATTACATAGGCTTATGGGTATAAAAGAATCAAACAATTCAAAATCTTTTTTTTTTTAATTAATGTAACATATGTTGTATTTATTTTATAAGGTATGTATTGTTTTACCCTAGAATATTCCACTACCACCAATAAAGAATCCTCTACTATATCCTATTTCTATTGATAAAAATCTATAGAGAGCCCATCTAGACCTAGGGATTTATCCTTGGTAAAAGAGTTAAAAAATAATTGAACTTATTCTAGAGTAATAGGTTCCATTGGTTTCCTATTGTATTCATTTGTTATAACTAAAATTACATCTAGGAGAATTTTATCATTAAGAATTTCAGTCTCCTCTGATCCTAGAATATTTTGATAAAAATATATTTCCTCTTTTCTAATTTCTCTTTGATCTTCAATCCAAACTCCTTCTATTTATTTAACTATACTAATTCTAGATGTTGATATTTGTACTATAACCATGCTATAAAAAAAACTTCATATTTTTATCTCCTTCTTTTAAGCAAGTTTGTCTTGAATTTAATCTCCAAAATTTCTCTTCCTTGCTCAAAATATTATGACATTAACTAAGCAAGTCCCTTTCCTCTTATCTTGGACTATTAAGATCAATTTTTTGGAATTTTAAAACTTTATCTTTTATTTATTATTTCCTCTCAATTATATTTCCAAAAGTGTTCATGTTCCATTATTTTAATCTATGTCATAGATTTGAATTATTTTGGAAGAGCATACATCCCACCATTTCTTGAAAAATTACACATTTATGCTATCATATCAAAAAATTGAGGATTGTATTCCTATATCTTCTCATATTTAAAATATGACCTTTTTAATTCACTTACCTTAATTTGAACTCTTATTGGCCAGTGACATGAACCAATCCTTGTTAAGGTATTAATTTTAGTACAAGTTCCTTCATCTAGCCAATGATCTTAGAGTATGCATTTATCTATTTTTTTACTATTAGGTTCTATCCTCTCCTATTTTTGGTCCATGTATAGTTGTCTTCTTCAAACTCAGCCTCCCATAAATTATTTTTTGAATAAACATTGATAAATCTCTCATACTTTGTGTTAATTTCCTAATTCCCCCAAAATTTTCATCCAACTTGGTTATGGTATTAAAATATCCTATGATCATGAATTAGGTTTCTTGGTCTTTACTTCTTATAAAAGCTTCAATATCACTCCAAAATTCTAATCTACCTAACTGAATTGTAGATCCATAGACATTGATAAGGATGAAATGAATATCTACAAAGTATCATGTGACTAAAGAGGCTAACCAATACCTAGTTTTATGAATGAATTTGCAAGAAGTTTTAGAAGTATTCCAACAAGTTAGAATTCCCCTACCACTTCTTTAGAATCAATTGCATACCATTAACATCTTTTCCATACTATTTTTATAGTTTTTGAAACTTCTTCTTTTGTCATTTTAGTTTCCTGGATACAAAGAATATCATGACTATTACTTAAACAGAGGTACCTAATATACCTTTTCTTTGATGGGGTATTAGCACCCCTAATATTCCATGATATAATAATAATATCTCATTAGGTACTATTAACCATGCCTACATATTACCAATATCATTTTGTTGTTTTGTAAAGAGAAGTTCAACCAACTTAGTTTTTGTTCCTTTCTCTATGTTTGCTCTTGCTTCCCTAGATCTTGCTTGATAATTAGAGGGTTTTCTACTTTTTGTATTTCATATATCATGATTAGGTCTTATTATTCCATTCCTCAATATTCTTTCACAATTTTTCTTTTCATCATATTTATCCTCTTCTAGCTTTGCTATAGAAGATTTTGACTTGTCTTGCTCATTTTTTGGTATTTCCTTATTAATGGCAGGGGTATTAACTTCTAAAAATGCATTTTAGTTACCAATTATTTTATCCTAAATGGTGCATGGTACTTGAAGAAATTCTTAAAAATTTGATGAGACACATTCCTTAGGTTCATTAAAAATGTTCTTCCACAAATCAATATCACATTGAGTAGATGATTCTTTGTTAATGTGTTGAACCTATTGTACTATGTCCTCTAAGTTTTGATCTACTTTTTCTTAATAGGTTAAAACCTTAAAATATTTGGTATTTATTCCAATATCCTTCCTTACTATTCTCCACTAGATCTATTTTTTAGAAGTTGAAAACCATGTTCATCCATATCCATTTGTAAGTTTCTCTTACAATTTTCTACATATGATTTTGTTGGGCTCTTCTTAGGAAATGATCTCTGAATAAGCCCCATATCATCACATATTCTACATCTAAAATATATGTTTTCATAATCTATGGTTTGAATCCACATCTTATCCCCATATTTAAGAATGATTGATTTTGGTAAAGCTTTACTTATATAAATCATGACCAGTAACCAAGCATAAATATCAAAGAATCCATATTTTGTCGTATCTAAAATCTCAAGTAATTCTCCTAGTGTTTCCTATTGCCTTGAAGGTATGTATTTCACAAAATTCAATGGATAAACCAAAAATCCTAAACTAGACTAGTACTAGGGATAAATTTATATTTTTAGGAGAAAAGCCTTCATACTAGTGGGTAAAGAAGAGTCTTGCTCTTCCCATAAACCAAGGACCCCCTTTTAGTAATTTTTCTCTTTCTTCCCTAGAAAAAAAAATGGCTAGGAAGAAACCTTTGGGAATAAATGATGGAATCACTCTTGGATACTTCCAACTCCTATCAATCCATTTTCTCAGAGTTGAAGCCCCTAGCCAATACCCATTAAATTTACAAAATAAAATGCCTTATCTTGGAGCAACGAGGATCTCTCCTAGGTTCTCTCACTAAAATCTACTACTAGAGATGATTCTAAGGATTTAAATCTAATTTGGTCCATGGAAAGGAAACTAAAACTCAAAATCTATTGAAATTTATCAGAATGTCTTATAGAAAATATAATGTTTGATAAAAACATTTATAATAAAAATATATCAAGTGAAATTTTAGAAAGCAACTAACCAAGTGAAATTTTATGTCTTAATAAAAAATATATCAAGGATTTGATTGCGAAAACATAGCACACTTTGAGAAAGTTGAATAATAAAATAAAGAGAAAGAAGAAATAAAAAACTCTAATAAAAATGTATGCTACAATTTAAATGTACTCAAATTTTGGATATTTTGATGCGGAGTGGCCCCTAGTAGAAGCCACATATAACCTATTATATATATATATATATATATATATATATATATATATATTACATTTAATGATTTTAAAAAGGAAGGATAGAAACATTTTTATTTCTAGTTAAATAATTTATAATTATATTTGAAAGTAATAATAAAAAAATTATATCTAATCTCTGGTAGCTTCATAATTAATGAAACCACTTATACTTATTAAACAACTACTTCTATAAATAATATTGTTTCCTTAATTACTAAATAGTTTGATAACTTAGCAAAGCATTAAAATGGTTTATGAATTATATTTTTTAATTTAATTATTAGCTAATAAAAAGGTTTACTCTTTACTATTTTAATAACTTGGGATATCTTACTATTAAAAAAAAATGACCTTTATAGGTTATACATGTATAATACAATTGTTACAATTGTGAATAAGAGATAAGAGGATAATATTTTAATACAAGCTAGACATGTATGATCCAATGTACTTAAGTGTGAATAAGAGATAAAATGATAAGACTTTAACCAATAATTATATAAAAAATATTTTAACCAATCCTTAGATAAAATAACATATAAAGTTCCATGTTGGCGATGTTTTTGTAGGGTTAATTTCCTAATATAATTTCATTGCATCAAGAGAACCTATATATTTTTGTAGTAACATTTTTTATTTATTTTTAGATTTGGTTAGTGTGAGAAACCCCTACGATTGATGCCAAGGACCGGGCATCTACTATGATCTCTCATAAGGGGGAGAGTTGAGCTTATCAATAGGGAATGTAACACACAACCACACACACCATAGTTTGAACTTTGGACCTCCTAAATAACTATTGTGCTACTCCTCAATAATTTAAAATTTAAGTTTACATAGGTTTATTTTTCATGGAACATTTTCACTACCGACTATTTTCTTAAGATTTAAACAACATCTATCCAAGTTTTATTCCTAAGACCAAACTCATAAATATGCAATCTGTAATTCGTATACTTTTATATCTTCCTTTTAATTACCTCTAAACTAATTTCATTTCCTTTAAATATTCCTTTATTCCTTTCTAGAAATATAGTCTAAAGTATCATATCTTTTGATATATCCCATATTTTTTGCAAAGCCTTACTTTTATATGTTCTCTGACATTGCTTTAACCATTATTTATTTATACTATTCATCACCATGTATTTACCAAACATATTAAGAATCCATTGCTAGATGTTTTGGACTACTAATAAATGCCCCAAGAGATGGTCTATACTTTCCTCTTTTTTACAAATAACACATTGAGAAGGGCCATGAAACTAATTTTCATAAGGTTATCCCAAGATAAAATTCTTCTATGAACTACTAGCTAAAAAAACATTTTAGCTTTAGGAATGCTTGGGCTATCCCAAACATCTCTTCATATTCTAGTGATAGTAATATTTCATTGGTGCTATACATTATATCCACATTTTGTTGTTTATTCTTCTAAGCTATTCAACTCCCAAATCAATTTATCCTTGGCTCCGCTTAGAATAATCACATTTATATTTATACCCAATTTCCTCTTAGCATCAACATCTTGTATACTTGTAAAATAATCTTCTTCCCATTTGTATCTTCCTTCTTGATACTTGTACAAAATGTTTGAAACCCTCTCACCATATTTGTCTTGAAGCAATCTTATCCTAGGTTTCAAAATTAGATCTAAATTTAGTGGGTTTTTATCACACCAAGTATCCATCCCTATAGAAATTTTTCTCCATTTCCCACAACCTATCTTAAACCTTTAATCATTAGATCAAAATAATATTTAAAACCATTCCAAAGAGAAAAATTATTTGGTAGAGAGAATGCAATAAATATTAAACTTGGGTCATTGGGCTCAACATAATTGCATAGAAGAATTATTCACCATTGTCTTTGGGTCTCTTTGTATAGTCTCTAGATTAATTTTCCCCTAAGAGATAAGTTTACATCTATAACAACTCTTAAACCAAGACCTCCCTAGTTTTACAATCACAAATATTTCTCTATTTCACCATAAAAACCATTTCCAGAGTGATGGAATGTGACCATCAGCCATCACATACAACCATGGTTGCGGGGACGTTATGGTATTTGGCCATTGAGTGTGTGGTGATGGGAAAAGCGAATCTAGAGTTGGATGTGTTTAGCTTGAGAGTAGTGAGTTTAGAAATAGACTGTGGAAAGCACCCTTTGAAGCAGAGCTTGATCCAGCATAACTCTAGACTGCTGGAATGGGTGTGGGATTTGTATGGATATGCTATAATTCTTGATGCAGAGGATGAGATGCTAGGAGGCAATTTTAATATGGAGGAAATGGAGTTGCTCATGGCGGTGGTATTGATGTGTTACCCGAAGGTAAGGTTGACGATGAGGGAGGTGGTCAAGATTTTGAAATGCAAATCATGATATGTTCCTCCCAATTTATCGGTACTCATGTATACCAAATCTCATCAATCTGACAGTATGTTTACATCAATAGGGATATCGTATGAGATGTCTATGAGGATGAAATCCTCCACTATGGATGGTTTATTCGAATCACCAAGCTCATCAACAGTAAATTCATCCTTCAAGTGTGGTTAGATAGATTTATGATTTTTTAAAAATGATAGATCAGGTGGATAGATTTCATTCATCACAGATTCAAATATTTAATCTCTTTACTAGACAACATCATATGGTAAACTTGCTTCGAATTTAAAAATCTTGACCACCTCCCTCATTGTTGGTCTTGCCCTCAAGGATCTCGATGTGAACACAACAATCCATACACCATGAGAAACTCCATTTCCTCTAGATTAAAATATCCTCCCAGATTCTCATCTGTGACATCCAGAATTCTAGCCTGTCCATACAAATCCCACACCCATTCTAGTAGTTTGGAGTTATGTTGGATCAAGATCCACTCTACATGGTGCTTTTTGTAGTCTATTTCTAGCCTTATTACTTCGAAGCTGAATACGTCCAACTTTGAACTCACTTTTCCCATCACCACACACTTGAGGTCCAAATACCACAACGTCCTTGTAACCACGGTTGTATGGAACATTTCATGGGCACACTCCATCACTCTAGAAAGGCTCAAATCCCCTAGAACTATGACCATGAGGCATCCAAATATTTTAGCATTTCTAGAGTGATGGAACATGACCATGAGGCATCCAAATATTTTAGCATTTCTAGAGTGATGTAACATGACCATGAGCCATCCCATACAACCATGGTTTCATGGACATTGGGGTATTTTGCCATCGTGTGTGTGGTGATGGGAAAGGTGAGTTTGGAGTTGGATGTGTTTAGGTTCGAAGTAATGAGTTTAGAAATAGAATGTGGAAATCACCCTTTTAAGTGGAGCTTGAGCCAGCATAACTCTAGACTGCTACAATGGGTGTGGGATTTGTATGGACATGCTAAACTTCTGGATGCGACGGATGAGAGGCTAGGAGGAAATTTTAATTTGGAGGAAATGCAGGTGCTCATGGTGATGGGATTGCTATGTTACCTGAATGCAAGGTCGACGATGAGGGAGGTGGTCAATATTTTGAAATGCAAAGCACAATCTGTTCCTCCAAATTTGCTGGTACCCGTGTATACAAACACTCATCGATCTTATGGTATGTTTATGTCAAGAAGGATATCTTATGGGACATCTACAAGGATGAAATTATCCACTATGGTTGGTTTATCCAAATCATCAAGCTCATAAGAAGAAAATTCGCCCTTCTCCTTAGGGTCCTCCAAGCCTCTATTGTATAATACGGAAGTTCATCCTTCAAGTGCGGTTAAATAGATTTATGTTTTTTTAAAAAGGATAGATTAGTTGGATAGATTTCATTCATCACAAATTTGAATCTTTAATCTCTTTACTAGACAACACCATATGGAAATTGTGCTTTAGATTTCAAAATCCTGACTACATCCCTCATCGTCAGCCTTGGCTTCGAGGGTCTCAATGCGAACACAACAATCCCACTGCCATGAGCAAATCCATTTTCTCTAATTAATTTTTTCTTCTAGCATCTCATTCGTAGCATCCTGAATTCTAGCCTATCTATACAAATCCCACATCCATTCCAAGATTCTGGAGTTATGTTGTCTCAAGCTCCGCTCCATATGGTGCTTTTCATAGGCTATTTCCAAACTTACTACTTTGAAGCTAAACACGTCGATATTTGGACTCACCTTTCCTATAACCACACACTCAGGGTCCAAATACCCTAATATGACCACAACCACGATTGTATGGGACGCCTCATGGTCATGTTTCATCACTCTGGTAAGGCTTAAATCCCCTGAAACTGTGACCATGAGGTGTCCAAAGATTTTATCCTTTCCAAAGTGATGGAACGTGACCATGAGGTGTCCCATACAATCGTGGTTGTGGATAAATTGGGGTATTTGGCTCTTGAGTGTGTGGTGATAGAAAATGCAAGTCCGAAGTCAAATGTGTTCAGCTTCGAAGCAGTGATTTTGGAAATAGCCTAAAGAAAGCACCTTGTCGAGAGGAGCTTGAGCCACCATATCTCTAGACTACTGGAATGGGTGTGGGATTTTTATGGAAGAGGTATAATTCTATATGCGATGAATGAGAGGGTAGGAGGAAATTTTAATCCTAAGGAAATGGAGTTGCTAATGGCAGTGGGATTTTTGTGTTACCCAAAGGCAAGGCCAACGATGAGGGAGGTGGTCAAGATTTTGAAATGCGAATCACGATATGTTCATCCAATTTTTTTGGTACCCGTGTATACCAACGTCATTGATTTGACCATATTTCTACATAAACAAGGACATCATATGGGATGTCTATGAGGATGGCCTCCTTCACTATGGATGGTTTATCCAAATCATGAAACTCATCAACACTAAATTCATCCTTCTTCTCAGGGCCCTCCAAGCCTCTACTGTATAATACGAAAGTTCATCCTTCAATTATGACTGGATAGATTTATGCTTTTTTAAATAGGATAGATCAGTTGGATAGATTTTATTCATCATATATTTTAATCTTTAATCTCTTTCCTAGACAACACCATATGGTAATTGTGCTTCGAATTTCAAAATATTGACCAACTCCCTCATTGTTAAGCTTGCATTTGGGGGTCTTGATGCGAACACAACAATCCCTCTGCCATGAGAAACTCCATTTCCTCTGGATTAAAATTTCCTCCTAGCCTGTCATCCCCCACATCTAGAAATATAACTTATCCATACAAATCCCACACCCATTCCAGGGGTTTGGAGTTATGTTGGCTCAAGGTCCACTCCACATGGTGCTTTCCATAGGCTATTTCCAAACTCACTATTTCAAAGCTAAACACGTCGATATTTGGACTCATATTTCCTGTCACCACACACTCAGGGACCAAATACCCTAAGGTGACCACAACCACAGTTGTATGGGACACCTCATGGTCATGTTCCATCACTCTGGCAAGGCTTAAATCCCCTGAAACTATGACCATGAGGTGTCTAAATATTTTATCCTTGCCAGAGTGATTGAATGTGACCATGACGTGTCCCATACAAACGTGATTGTGGTGAAATTGTGGTATTTAGCCCTCAAGTGTGTGGTGATAGAAAAATAGAGTCCAGATTCGGATGTGTTCAGCTTCGAAGCAATGAGTTTAGAAATATCCTACGAAAAGCACCCTGTGGAGCAGAGCTTGAGCTAGCATATCTCTAGACTGCTGGAATGGGTGTGGGAAATTTATGGACAAGGTAGAATTTTGAATGTGTCGAATGAAAGGGTAGGAGGAAATTTTAATCCTAA